>CM033642.1:63927288-64014877 GCA_019512145.1 Engystomops pustulosus
CATGTGGAATGTGTTATTATTTATTGTTCTTTTAATGTGTTGTGTTAGTGAAAAAATGCTCGGGTCTCCCATTGACTTCAATGGGGCTCGTTATTCGAGACGAGCACTCGAGCATCTGGAAAAGTTCGTCTCGAATAACGAGCACCCGAGCATTTTAGTGCTCGCTCATCTCTAGTCACTAACCTTTCATACTTTTCATACATTAGAGCTAGAATATTGTAATGTATCTAAATAAAGGACATCTTCCATCATTTAAATGTGTCCTAATAAATTTGACTTTTATTATAACTCTGAATGTATTTCCCGAGTGCCTGAGGAACCCTCAATTCAATTTATGCACTCCCCCATATCGCTATGGGTCGCACCCATTCAAATGCTCTGTGTGTGTGGAGGGGGTCCCCTTAGAGGATGTTATCGGGGACATATGACTAAGTGACCAAATGCTCTGGGTGGGTGTGTGTGTGTGTGTGTGTGTGTGTGTGTGTGTGTGTTTGGAGGGGGTCCCCTTTGAGGATGTCATCGGGGACATATGACTAAGTGACCAATGACGTAACAAAGCTCTCCATACAGCAGAATATCATTACCTGTCAATCAGAAACAAGGAGGTAGGCTAGTAGGCAAGGGAATTTTAGTATGCCGGACCCTGTGTGAATGACTCCCATCAGGTGAGTTGCATATAAGTTTACAAACTGATTTTTGTAACATAAAATGGGAAAAATCAATATTCTTAGTTGCTGCACAGAGAAATAGGATTCTAGTAATTATGAGCTAAGATAATATGGTTGCAAAATACTGATCACAGTTTAACCAACCTCCATATCACATCATGGACTGGGTCCAGGCACACACCAAACCCTTGAAGATCTTCTTGTTCAGAGTCATTAAACGTTGCACAACTTCCGTCCACTTTATTGATGAGAAGGCATTTGAAAGGTGGAGGTTCTGTCATAGAAGCCGGGACTAGACCTGTGGTGGAAGAGAGGGCGTAATTTAATTCTTAGTACATACATGGGAAACACCTTTGTGTACTGAATTATTTGTAATGTTTCCAGGTTTTCTTATAGAGTAGTATGATTCTACTTTAGACAATATAGTTGGCATGGTGAGGGGATACAAGTCATGTGTATATAGGCAACAAAATGCAATTCTTTAAGCATGAATAAATAAAAATAACATTTTCATGCCCGATGCTTGTCTTCTGCAATGGACCCCAGATCTAAATATTCTATGGACAGTACTAAAAAGAAGACAGCGATGGTAAGCAGCTAAATATAGTTTGTCCTGACATTTTTCCTTTATTTTGTGCATTTGTATACAGGCAGTCCCCGGGTTACATACAGGATAGGCTCCGTAGGTTTGCTCTTAAGTTGAATTTGTATGCAAGTCGGAACTGTATGTTTTATAATTGTAACCACAGCCAAATTAGGGGTCGTGTGCAAGTCAAGTGTTCTTAAGTAGTAGACCGCCTGTACTTTGATTAGGAAAGTGTAGGAATCTCCAATACAAAAAGGATATGTAAATACTTATTCCCTACAGATAAATCCCCCTTTCCCATGGAGATGGTCTTATCCAACCAAGAGTCAGATAAGGAAGCAACCCTGACAAAATGAATAGCCCAGAGGAGCCATCTCCTCCATATGTGGATGGACATGCTCGACCCAAAAAATCTGAACCCATGGAGGGGGGCAGAATCTGTTGAATGAGTTCTTTTTTTACCTGCTAAACTAACTTGCATTTCAGATATTTTACATATGACAACATAAAGATCATAAGCAGACATAATCCCGTATTAGGCGGTTTTGGAGATTCAAAGGGTGTCTTAATTCTTTGGGAATAAGACTGCTTTATAACACAATGGTCCAGGAAGTTTTATTGTACATACACTCTGCTCCAAACCAATCAATCTTACCTATTATATGTCTGCTAGCAAAGATTTCTGATGTGGCCAAAACATGGGAGTTTATAAGTGCTTCATCTATCCGGAGGAAGGTCTGGTCTCCACTCGCACCAACCCATGTTGCTTTTCTGCCATACTTGGCGCCAATGTTGGGCATAGGTGCAGGCTTTGCATTCCAATAAGGCATGTCTAGGATTGGCCTCCCGAGTTGTCCTTTCTGAAGTAATTTAAAAATATCATATAGTGATAAACTTATCAATGCAAGCTTCCCAAGGTTTATCTTTTTAGGAGTTATTAACTCCTTCATGCAGTTGGACATTCAGGAACATCTAGAAATGCATATATTCATTGCATCTGGCATTCCTGGAGATGCCCTGGAAATCACACATGCATTTTTACATGATAAAATTACTTTATCACAAAGCATAGTAGCCACAATGTTTTTTTATTTTATATACACTTACTGAGAAACTTCCAAAAGTGAAGACCTGCCCATCCATTAATAGGACTGCAGTATGATTGCTTCCCGCTGCGACTTGTGTGCTGGGTCCTGGCAGTGCCTGTACCAATGTCGGACATCCCCTGCAAGAGCAAGGCCATTTCAAAGACATGGGCATTTATTCAGAAGACTGAATTACTTAAAAGGGAATTAACAGGCTTTTCCTACCAAGTATATATTACATACTTAATGGGAACAAGCTGTAGGGGAGATCTATTTCAAACATTACAAGTGATTTTTGTAATGAATCCACCACAGCAAGATGAGAAGAGTCTCCCCTTACACAAAGACACTGTAAACCGCACACATAGGGGAAATGTTCAGAATACTTTAGGTTTTCAGCTCCTCTAATGTATAGGATCCCAATCATAAAATTTGGTCAATTAGATTTCAAATGGATGTATTTCAATATAGATGCCTCCAGTTAACATTAGTGTTCTATATTTCTCAATCTACATCAGACCTTTATACAAAAGTTATTGAAATGTGTTGTACTTGCCTACAGCTGACATCACCATGTCCAAGCTGCCCATGTTGGCCATAACCAAAGGTGTATACATCCCCGTTCTCCATTAGTACCACTAAAAGGAAAAGGATTTCAAAATAAGAATATGGCATTGCATGCTTTCCAAAGACTTCCATCTATGTGATAGAAATTCAATAGTACTGGCCGGTGAACGGATGGCGGCATGCAGAGGAACAGAGGAGGACCCTCCATAGTTTAGTAGGGATGGCAGCAATGACTTTGGGCTGGTCCATCCTGTTTGGCATAACAGGGATTTGGAAAAATTATTTTTTGAACATTAAATTTTTATTGATTTTCCAGGAGATACATAAATGTTCAATAAATTGCAAAAAAATAATAAATTGTTTCCGTTAGTTATACATAGTTCGTACAGGAAATATCAATAAAACAATGTAGAACGGAGAACTGTAAAGAAAAACAAATAACCAAGAGAACATAAACTTGGTGACAAATTTGGATGTACAATTAATTATAGTGGTTGTATAAAAATTGCATGTTTATACATTAATGGTGTTGTATGACGAGCTTAGCCATATATCCCAGTTATTTAGGAAGTTAGGGATCTTATGTAGACAATGGGCGATAGTTTTTTCGTATAGACAATTTTCATTTATTGAGCTAATTAATTATTTTAGTGACAGGTCCTGCACTTTAAAATTGCTGTAGTCAATGGAATAATGTAGTGTGTATATCAATGTGAAAAGACAAATTGTTAAAGAAATGTTGATGTGACTTGGATGGATTACGTTCAGGATTATGTTCAGAACCAGTACCTGAATGATGGAAGCCACAGCTGACTTGAACAGCCCGAAGTTCACTATCAAAGCGAACTGTTCCAGGAGGGTAAGTAGTGATTTTGCTGGCATCTTTGTCCCCTTGTTCTCTGCCCTCATCTGCAACAAAGGCAAACACTCAATTAAAAAAAAAAACAAAACAAAAAAACCTCAAATCGTGAAGGTCACACGCATCAACGCTCCAAACCCTGGATGGAAAGTAACAGATTTAAGAGGGAAATATAAAAAAAAGCACCAGGAGTGAACGTGTGTTAAAGAAATGTGTGTTACACAAAGAAGATAGCAAAAGAGATCATGGAAATCCACCCTGGAAATAAACGTGGATATTGTAAAAGAATATTGGATTGTAGAAACCAAACATAGTGGGATTTGTAAACAATTTTTTAAAATTCACTCTTTCAAAAAAAAAATAAAATAAAAAAAACCCCTGACAGTAAGGGTATATTTATAACCCGACAAATTATCTGGATTATAAATATCCATGTTATGTGTATTCCTCTGCTCCATGGTGAGAGGCTAAAAAAACCCAACATTTCAGTGTATTTTGGTCATGCGGTCATGGGCTACTTTTTGGTACTCTACAGACAAGTAAAAGGAGCAGATGAGATGGTAAATTACTTTAGGACCAAACTACTTAGGGTTCCTGCAGAGCAGAGATATTTCTAGTCTGGTCTCATTTACATGAATAGGGATGCACAAATGCATGCACAGGCTGCAGAAACATCACCAAGATGCAATGGATTTTATAGTTTAGACATTTGGCAAATGAATATGCTTTGTATAAGCATAAAATCATAGTGATTTTATGGTTAATAGATATATTGAAGACCACGATCAGCTGCCTTCAGCACTAAAAGCAGCAAAATACTAAAAAGATTCATAAGCGAACACATCTGTTGGAAAACCCCTGAAAAATAAGGGTCAGTAGTGCTGGGTCAAATCATCATTTACAACACAAGTGAATAATAAAGTCTTTAAATCTAAAACCTCCATAGAGATGAAAACAACACCGAAAAAGAAGAGAGGAGTGGGGAAAAATGTGCAATGAAGGATAAAGTAGTCATAACACAGTAACACACACACACACACACCGGAGTCCAATGTTATGTCCTGGTAGAAGCCTCTTCACTATAACTTGCATCATCATAAGTATATGTACCCACATCATTCTTCAAGCTGAACATATTCTAGGGTTTTTTAGATTGACATTTTTTTCTTATCGGTCATTAAATGAAACTGGTCCTAATGATTTCACATTTTGACCCAATGAATAGAGATTAGCAAACTTAATGTCCTCGTTTGGCCACTGAACAACCCATTGGGCAGATGAAAGCCCTAATAAATAGCCATGGCTAGAAGCTAGGAGTGTTCATTTGCCAGATTGGCTGTTCAGCATCCAAAAGGGCAATACGACCAGGTCACCCAAACGGCAGGTCCACTCATCTCTAATAATGACAGGTTCCCATAGTCCTTTTAATACTATTTCACTTTTATAATCAACTGCTTCTATTCATTGTTAAAAGTTGATAAAAGATTGCTTGGCTCCCTGCCAAACCGTATTGCATCACAAGGGTATTAGAGTCCCCGATGTCATCATCTCTCGGCCCTGCCAACCCTTTCACTCTTCGTCCCTCATGCAAATGTGAGCTGCTTAGAGCACATGGTCAGCTAACCGCTGCATGAGGGAGGGAGGAAAGTGGAAAATCTCAAAGCCAGGGAGTCAGGCAAGCTTTTAGATTCTTTTAAAAATGAATGAGAGCTGTAATGTGTCAGACACATATCCTAGGGCTTAATAGACTGGAAAATACATATAATTAAAAAAGCCTCTAAAACGGCAAAGTTTCGAAAAAGCTATCAAACATAGTGGGTGACTGTGAAGGGCACTGCAAGCTTTCTGTTATAAAAACGGAGACTGGAAAGGATAGGGAAAAGAAGCAAACAAATTTTTTTTACACCCCTTCCGCCGCGCTTTTTTTTCGATTTGGTTCATTTTCACCCCACACCTCACAAACTCTGAATTTTTATGTTCTATGTACAGAGCTGCTGGGATGGCTTCTTTGCTGCGTTAACGAAATTACACCTCAAAATGGTGGTATGAAATATTCCATGCCGTGTACGGGAGAACACATAAGCCGGGAAAAAAATTCCAACTGCAGTGAAATCGGTAAAAAAAACGCACTTGTGCGTATTCTTGGGCTTCGATTTTACGTGATTTCATGTGCCGCCCTCCCCCCCCAAATGACCGTCGACTGTATTACTTTGGGTCGGACGCATTAGGGGGAGTACCAAATTTGTTATAGGTTTATAAGTTTTCATACATTTAAAAAACATTTATACACCATCCTGTGAAACATTTTTGGGGGTTGGCTTTTTTTTGATCTTTTTTATGGCGCTAATAACTTTTTTACTTTGGTGTAGGGAACTGTCGGGTGGTAGGTGTTCATTTTTGCTGGGAATTGTGACGATTTAAAATGTTATAAAAGGACTGACGACCTTTTGATCCAGCTTTTGCCAGTTTTAAAAAAAATTTAAATCTCAATAAAGTGAATTTTCGACTTGGGCACGATTTCCGTTCGGGGTTAAACGCAGTGAAAACAAACCGTTATTCATATTTGATAGATCGGGCATTTTCCGGACGCGGCGGCGGCAATTACCTAATGTGTTCTGGATTTTTTATGTCTATTTATATCACATTCTAGGGAACGGGGGGCGATTTGGATTTTGGTTTTTTTTATTAATTTTGATATATATGAACTTTTTTCAGTGTTATATTTTTTCCAGACTCCATAGGGTACTTTAAACCTAGCGGTCGTAAATGATTCTGCCTCTTTAAGATTTCATCCCCCCACAGCCCACCCCACCAAACTCCTCGCTCCGCCACTCCTACCTCCACCCGATTACTCCTTTGTGATCCGTGAGGGCAGATGGAGACATGAGGTGATGGCTGTACGACTATCATATACTGCCATTCATAAGTATGGCAGTACATGGGGATTTTACGACTCATCTATTACTAATGTGCTGACACGCACTTGTAATGGAATGGGTTAATCGGAGTAGCTTGGGTTCTTCGATGAACCTGAAGCGACCGGGCGCAACGGGATAGCCGCTCCCCGATGACGTCAGGGGGTATGGCAGGGGAAACGAGGCGCCGAATGCCACGGAAGAAGAGACGAGGCCGGGAGGTGCCGGGCGACCGATCGCGGTGTTGACCGATAGCTTGCTGCCAGGGCAGCCAAAGACAGAACCAAGCTATGGAGAGGGATCGGCCGCGAGCGCGCTCAATGTAGACAGGCTGACCACCGACAATGCACGAGATATGTACTATTACGTCACATGTCGGTAAGGGGTTAAATACTGTTTTTTACAGCCACCCACCCCCGCATACAATCAGAGTTATCTTGCCTGGTATCTATGCATCTTTAGAGCAAGTCGAGGGGCATGGCCTAAGGTCATGTGACCAGGGTGATTTCATCACTGCTAATGTTAAGAGGTTAAAGGACCAAACGGTACCCCATGCACATAAAAAAAAAAAGTCACCGTATGCCTGCATGGACTTCTACTCCTCTCCATGCAGGCTGCTGTGATATCATGTGATATGATATGCTGTGATTTCATGAGATATATTCTTGTAGAAGGCTAAAGGACCTGTTATGATGTTACCCTGGTCACATGACTACTATTGCATGCAGAGATAGCAAGAGGAGGAGCTGATGCATTCAACTCGAGGAGGCCATGCCCACCTCGACTCACCATAGTCATGGTTAGACACCAGGTAAAATTATAAAGTAGAATATATGGGAATCTGAGGAGAACAATGTTTAGCTAAAAGGAGGATGTCAGTGAGTTAATAGGGCTCTATGGGGACCTGCCACCAGCTGCATTTGTGAATAATGCGGTGACAGGTTCCCTTTAAGCCAGGTTACTTAAAATTGTGTATATTTCAGAGCTGCAATGAACATACAGTACTGAGAGTGGTACTACAGCTGGTGAGCTCTGGCTATGTCTATTCCCTTGTGCCTGGATAGTGGGTGCGGCTGCAAGGATTTTCTTCTCTCCATCAGTAAGGAACAACATTGGAGAACAATGACTATACAGTTGCTATGGCAATAACAGGTACTCATTTTCCCTCTCGTACAAAAACACATGAGAAAAGCTTGTCCACTTGATGTCTTTCTACAAATCCTGCTCCTTGGATTTCTATGCAATATAAATAACGGCATTTCAGTATAGCCCATTATAAATCAGAGATGCACAGCCCTACCCTTTATCGGCATTAACCCAATAAGATTACATTGCCTTTTAGGTCAAATAGGGGAGAGCCTTATACAGTGAACTGGGATAGCAGAGACATCACACAGTACACATGTAAGTAAATTACTAAGAGGGGGGCTATATGTGTAGAATAGCATCTAATATGTTCAACCATTAAACAGAAGGAAAACTAGGGATAAAGAAAAGAAGAAAAGGAAACAAGCTGTTCACACTAGGGTGTTAGTATGGTTACAGCAGGGGGCAGAATACTCACTCATTTCAGTCTCAATTCCAAGAGAAAAATGTTAAGATGAAACTATTTGGCCATTGGGTCACGGTATGAGAACCTATGGCAACAATGTCAAAATGTATAAAAGGCTCCCCCCCACACACATACAATGGGATACACAAAATGCAAGGTTTATCCTAATGCCCACTTTATAGAGCTTACTCTGCACACAACACATTCAGTTGCAAGCGCTTGAAAATAGAGAACATGTAAAAATGTAATTCTAATGATAAATGTGAATTCTTTTATCTTGGGATAGGTGATCAATATCAGACTACTGGGGTTTTAAGGAATGTGTCATCCAGCTGTTTAAAGAAACAAGACCCGCTGCCACTAGTCTAGCAAGTAGAGCGCCATTCACAATATAGTGGCGCCGTATTTTGGCGCAACTCTTCACTTAGAAAGGAACAAACACACAAGCCTGTTAAGAGGCAGCAGCACTCAGAGAACTGCAACCACGTGGGATAGCCAACTGTTTAGGGGCAGACACCCAATATCCCCTGTCAATCTCCTTTTGATTCCCTACCAAGGTTAGATGAACAACATATGCCAGACCACTTTAAAAAGGGGTTGTCCAGTAAGAAAAAAAAAGGACTTTTCCTGCCAATCCCCAAAACTGTAGAAATCAAGAGGCAAAGCGAAGGAGACCAAAAGTCAATAAATCAATGGGGAAGAAGTAACCATTTGGTTGCCTCCCCAACACCATCTTAGTATTTTACTGGACTAGCCACTTAAAATCAGAAAGCATTCAGCACAGTTTTGACACTCAATATAAAAATCAACAAAATGCTAAATTTGATTTAAATCTAATGCAACCAAAAAAAAGCAACTAAAATACTGGACTAAAGAGACTCAAAACCAAACAACTTATTTGGGATCCCAGTCAGAAATCTTTTAAGGGAAAGAAGTACACAGACAAGAATAGATTTCTTTAATATCTCATGCACACCACCGTATGGTCTTTTCTGTTCTGTATATACGGCTGTATTCTGGCTGTAAATATGGGACGCATTGCAACAGTGTCGCAACGCATTCCACTGTATCCATACCGTATCAAATACGGTGGGCTGGCAAGTGGTGGCTGGCTGACAGAATGAACCTCCCCACTGGTTCTGGATACAGCACGTATATATACACAGCAGCATACGGTGCATAGCCATATGCAGCACGTATTCAGCCCATATTTTGTACGTTCCTTTTGACTTCTATGGGCCATAAGGACCAGAAATAGTACATGCTCTAGATTTTTATACAGCTCTTTTATGGTATAGTGGACAATACAACCATGTACATGGATGGCCATATTGCCCATTGGAATGCATTGTGCTGTATTCCGGCCATTTTTATACGGTCGTGTGCATAGGGCCCAAGAGGAGGGCCATGTATAATAATATCTGCTACAAATATGAACGGATAAGGTCCAGGTAAGCCATCGGTGAGACATTGACCCCAGTGGAAAGATCAAGGAACAGGAATGAATGTGTGAGCTCAAGAAAGGACTTGGGGGTTTTGTAATTTTCCTCTCTATTGTGAAAGGAAGACTAAATACCTTTTTTCTTGTCCCGCTTATGCTTTAGCTGTGCTGGTAGAGCTCTTAGTCTGGCTAGAGCCTGCTCTCGGTGGTTCATTAAATTAGCACCAGGAAATACAAAGGGGCCTGAGGAGAGACATTGTGCACATGCATGGGAAAACTCACAAAATGGAAACAAATTATAAAAAATGAAATAAAAAAAAGCAATGACAGTAGAATATTTATAAAATTATATGTACTAATGGCCCTACATAAACTATTGTGACTTTATAAGCTTAGTACCTGGATAGTAAAATTTTGAATATCCCATCCAGGTGATTAACAGACAAATAATGTGTGCATTCAAATGATATCAAAAACACATGAAAATATAAACAACTCAAAGGATGAACCTTCTAAATGAAATGATACACTTACAAAGTAAAATAAAAAAATCTGAATGAAAATATTTCTACAAATACAAAATGGCATAACATTTAAATAATAAATAAAAGCCAACAAAATGACTCCATATAAGAGAATAGCTATACAGCGTAGGGTACTGTACCCACTGTCAAAGGACAATCTGCAGCATTATAAAATAATCCACCACAATGAGTGATGAAGCAACAAAGAAATGAGCTATTTTCCCAGTCTTGGGAGTATTTCAGCACATAAATAAAGGTCCCACTATGGTTATTGCCAACAATATGCTATAAGAGACAAACAAGTTCCCTCCAGCAGAACCTGTGCCAATGCTTGTAACACGCGTCACATAGTTGATCAAAAACTACTTCACCCGATCAGTACCAAGGTCTTTCATTTTGGCTTTGAGTAAAGCCCATTTCACATAGCGCTGATCTGCACCATCCACTGCAACATTTTAAAGCCACAAACAAGGAGCACATGAAAGAATAAAATTGGATACCAAAGGCAGACCTAGCATGTGCGAAATAGGTTGTGGCCAAACTAGAAATGGCAAAAACAAGCAAATAGGATATTCTTATTGTTCAGTATGGATCCATATTATGCTAGTCTGAATAGTACATTAGGAAGAGCTCCTGGCCATGCTTATAAGAGGTGTCAATGAACATCTGTGTGTGGAACACCCAACATAAATCATACAGGTGAAATTAGATTCAGGAATAACATTTTGATATCGGTCTGAAAGCTCCAGTACCAATGAAACCAGATCCCGGAAAAAAACATTTTAAATAAAAATAGACCACCTATTTATTGTAATAATTTTACTTCATAAGTCACAAAGTGTTAAATCTGTTAGATGTTTACTGGAATGGGACATGTGCTGATACATTAAACAGGTTGAGTGGTAATTCTGCTCTACTCTATATCAAATATATACTACCACTGAATTATTTATTAATAAGAGCAGCCCTGAAAAATAGGTTGATGTAAACTGCTTAGGGATTGTACCTAAGAGAATGTAATTCAGTCTGCAGTCAGCATGTTATAGAGCAAGAGAAGCAGTGTAAATAGTCAGCTGATAAAAGATTACACCCATTAACCTCACAAAACTAAGGACCAAAAAGCAGTGGTTTAAATGCAAAATCCCGACAAAACGTATTAATCTTCCTCCACTTACACATTACATAGTGTCTGCAGATTATACTACATATTATAGTGATGTTGCCTTTTTTTCATACGGTCACATATGGTGACTGCATCCTACATTTAAGCAACAAGGCATATCATAACAGCTGAATATGATACAAATTAAACTTTCTAAATTGGGATTAAAGCAAAAAAACAAAGCATCCTTATACCAGAATGTCTTGTCTTTATGACGAAGAAGATTTTCTTAAATTTTGTATTTGCCAAATATTACTACGCGTTATCTTGTGAGAAAACTATAACAATATTGTATATCAGTTCATTGTTAGTAGTATTAAATACAGTTCACTACAAAGCTCAAGGCAAATACTTCACAAATATTACCAGTTTTCAGGAAATTCGCCATACCTAAATTTCCATTTGGTTTATTATTTCCTAAAAAAAATAAAATAAAATAAAATGTAACACAAAATTATAATTCTGGGCAAAATGGCTGAATACAATGGTTGAGTAAATGAAAAGGTAAAAATGATAACTCAGATTCAATTGCTTTGGTTTGATCTGCAGGGGTTTCATTCATCAAATTTACAAGAACGTTTACCTCTCCCTTCATCTATTCTGTGCCGCCGGTTAATCCTTTGCCTTTTATCTTCTTGTCGTAATTGGAGGTGCTCATCGATGTTGACACCTGGCACCGGCACAGCTAAAAGAATTCAAGATGCAAAAGTCACATATGAATTCAGCTTTGAAAAGTGGCTTTCCTAAATTCTCAAGTCAAGCAACCCATCTCTCCCATAACTTTGTGCAAGATGATATTATGCTTTCAAGTAAAATAATGCACAATTTATCCACCATACCATTTCCTTCCCTCTGACCCCCCACCAAATATGCAATATACATAACAGTGCATTTCTAAGCAGAGCAGCCTCATGTCTTCTCTGATCACACATCAACTGGATGGTTACATTTCAGAGTCTCTTTACCCAATGGAGAGCTAGGGAGGACACAAAGGGTTTGGGGTCCAAGATGGTAACCCTAAGGCTAGCAATTTGCAGTGGGGGTCACCAGGTTATTGAATGAGAAATACCCAAGGAATTAGACAATTCTGTTGAATTATATATTGGGTGAATGTGTATATAGTCTTGTGGAAAGCTTGTTTGGTGCTATTAATACAATATAAAAAAAGATTGGTTAACTATGACAGATTCACACTGCTGCTAAGCAATATTCCCAATGTCATATGCAAAGGAAATAAAAAAACACCAAGGAAAAGAAACAACCAGGACACATGGAGCAAACTAAACATTTACGGTGTGGCTGGAGAGTCCCAACTTTGGCTATTACCTATGTTAGCTAATATGCATATAACACAAACAAGAAAGCATGTGCCGTTACGTGTAGAAAGTAAAAAAAAAATATTCACACCTTTACCTAGCAGTAGATCCAAAGGAATCATCTCCTTCACTGCGTCTAGGATTCCTCTTTGTCGTGCATCATGGCCATCCAATTCTCTAGCACAAGCCTTGCAGCATCCACACACTGCACAGCCAGATTCTCCAGAACCACAGCCACAAACTCTAAAGAAGAAAAATAATCCAAGGATTGGAGTTAACATCTTCACGACAGCTCAATGTAAATATATGTAAGCTTTTTCTGTGACGGATTAAATTAAATAAACATGAATAACGTCTTTTCTGCAAACGGCTATTTCTCCAGAACCCTAGAATCTAGAAGAGTCTCAAGCCTGCTGTCAAATTAAACAGGAGAATCTCCCCTTTAATATGATATATGGATTACACATGGATGCTTCTCAGAACAACACATATCAACCATTAAATTTGTACTAAAAAGTAGATTTTCATGTACAACTTTCTATTGCCGATTGTAAATATATGAATGGATATATATCCGGTTCTGTTGAGCATTCATACACAATCCATATTTCATACTAAAAGGGGGAGCTAATGTTTAATATAACAGCAGAATTTTGTATTTAGGTGCAAGGGTTCAGGAAATATAGGCGTTTGAAACGTGCCCTCCTTCAGCCGGTCAGCTGAAGGAAGAATATAGAAGGAGCTGCTGGAAAGTCTTTCACGTTTCATTACTGCTGAAGTACATGCACCCTCTGCATCTGTATCCGAACCTTGGAAAGGGTGATTGAAGGGAAAAAAAAGAAGAAAAAACTTTGCAAAAAGTACAAAAAAAAAAGCTTATATCAAATTTGTTGTCAATTATTAGCAAATTGTAAATATGTAATTATTAAAACTATCGTATCAAGATAAAGTCTCACATGTTTTGAGAAAACCCAAATTAAATTTGTTAGGATATGTAATGCTTTTTCAGAGATATCGTCATTTAAGGAAGAGTATAGCAGAATGTCAAAAATTGACCTGGACATTCTGGCACCAATGACCATAGGTCCTGAAAGGACATCTTTTTCCCCCCTTTTAAGACAGGCATTGTGATGACATACCCGCCTGGAACACGGTCTGGCCGTCCACTGCTAACACAGCTGGCCCCATATCCCGTACAGTCTCCACACACGGTGCAAACCATACAATGCTCCAACTTCCACTTGTGCATTCGAGGTGGACACATAACAGATTTCTCATCTTTCTCATCCAGCTCTTCCTCAAGATCTTCATCCATTGCGGTTGCCATATTTTCAACGCCAAAGCCTACTAGGGGAATATAACAATTCAGTGGCGAAAGGTCCCAGATAGATTTGAAAACACAGGTTTAGAAAACTTATACGGCTAAATATCAGATGTTCACTTTGTCATATTTCCCATTTATACTTGGTATTAACCTAAAGCTCCACTCAGGATTAAATACAGATTATACAGATATCTGATAGGAACAAACATTATGAGCAATCCATCACAATCCTAATCAAAATGACAAAATTTACAAAAAAATAGAAACTGCAACAGGTTACCTTTTCCACCTTGGCTTAAAGCTCCAGTGTCTCTTCCACATTGTCCTTTATTATTTACTCCAAAGGACCATACTTCACCCTTCTTGGTCAGAACACATGTATGAGCTTTTCCCATAGCCACTTGAGTAACAAAGTGGCCTTTAAGATCAGTGACCAAATCTGTAACAAAAAGAAAAAAATGCAACAATACATTTTGCCTTTGCCAACGGTGCATGTTCTAATAAGCAAATATCTCTCATATTTAGAGCTTCAAGAGCTCAAATCTGCTTGCATAGGTGCAGCACAGGCAGCAACACTTTAATGAACTCAAAATTACGTCTTAAAGCAAGTAGTATGCTTATGTCATTACTCTGACCTACCCCACTCTTAACGCTTAGATAGGTGAGGAGGGAGGGGAATAGGTTAAAATAAGAGGCTCCCGAGGCGCCAAAAGCTAATTTGCATAACCCTATCTTTCTACAATTACACCCTGTAGAGTTTCCAATACTGTTCTGTTTGTATCTAAATAAATAGTTTACGGAGAGGACTTCTCCTGGCCGTCAACATGGATGATTTGGGTTGCCATTCTGTAACAGACCATACAATAAAAAACTGGATCCCGCTATCAATGTTTCATAAAAGATAGAGTATTCTATTACAGATCTCAAATGACCTCCATTTCCATAAGGAAAACTATTTAGACATACCCTTTATAAATAACCTGTTAGAATTTACTTTCCAGTTTAACTCCTCGTACAACTCAACCCCCAAATATTTATATTTCTCAACCCTCTCCACACAAATACCATCCATAAATATTGGCTTTGGGTTCTTCTTAGTCCTGCTAAAATTCACAACCTTCATGCTGGCCCAGTTCCGATCACTGAATACACTGGGTGTCTGGTATAACTAATAGCTGACTCCCCAGTGTAACACTCCTTGTCGGAGTGGGCTCAGAACGCCGGTGTTTAACTTGGCTGACAGGGGTCTCTCCCCCAAGTAGTCTTCAGACGGTGCCAAATCGCTGTCATGGCAGCCCTGAGGTTCAATCAGGACTCAAAGGCTATCTTTAGGCAGTGCCTGTAAGATCCCTTCTGTGACTGCCCATAAGCTTCATAAACATATAAAGAGACAGAACGCAAAAAAAAGTTTAAATCACATCACAAATCCTACACATACAGCATAACCACATCTGTAATGACCTGTAGATTTAAGAAAGATCATTCTTAAACCTGCTTGATGAACACTGTAGAAAGAACACGTTACAAACCCATAAATATTATGTCCCTGTGACAATTGGAAACAAGTATTATAAATAAAGCGTCACAATGAAGCCTCTTAGGAGATGGGGATTACAGAACAGACATATATCTAATTGCATAAACCCTAGAGGTAAATAAAAACCATTACAATTCACCTGTAAATATCCTTCTACAAGAGGCACTCATTCTAAGTAAACAACGTGTGGGTAGGCTAGGCCGTCACATTGTATTTTTACCACTTACTTGAGTTGTCAGAATAGATGGCATCTTTTCCAAACATGTACAGTTCACCATCCTTTGTAATGACAGAACTGCTCCCGTTATTGCACGCTGTGCCGACAACAAACTTCCCTTCCATTTTGATCATTTTTTTTGGTTTGTATGGTTTTGACTGTCTTCTGCTCTTTGCTGTAAAATTTTGAGGAATTGTATTTTACTGTCCTTAAATGAAAATCTTAAAGTATTAGCTGTGCTATTAGCTTTTTCAGCAGGCATACAAATTGTGCAGTTTGTGAAGGTGTGAATGTGTTGGTCTTTAGAACAGCAGAGTAGAACTAGACAGATTAATCACTGTATCTGAATTAATCTGGTACCGTATAAGGCTACATGCACACGAACATGTGACACCTCCCTTCTTCAGAGATACACGGCGCATGGCGCTGTAACTCGGGGAAAGATAGGACATGTCCTATCATTTCACCGTGTGCGGCACCGTATCACTTTGTGCGGCCATTATACATACATTACGCCATGTGCATGGAGACCAGGACTGGGCAGTCCTACTTTGTACCTCCTATTAGTCTAGTTTGCTGCATCAAAATACAGAATCAAAAGCAGATCTTTTCATCTTTTAGTACATGCAAGTAACAGGGCATTTACATTGAAAATAAGAAAAAATACTGACTTGATTCTCCATCTTCTCCTTTACTAGCTGTTCCTGTGAAAAAAACACTCCCATCTTCAGCAGAGAGTAGTGAATGGGATCCATCATGACCAACAGAGAACTGGACAATCTTTGGAGATTTGGTTATTGGTAGCTCCACCCATTTGCCAGAAGAGGGGCCACCTTGCTTGATTCCAAGGCTCTGATATTTGCCGGTGTAATAAACCTAAAATTGCATTCAATGAGAAAATTAAATCAAGGCAATTCTGCACTACAGCGTAGCTGAAAATCATAAATAGCAACCTTGTTGATGCAGAACATCGGAACTGTGTCAAGACTCCCTTTAATAGGAACCACCTCTTAGCTCCTATTAAAGGACATCTACCACCTGGATAAAAGACTGTGTGCAAGTGAGCCTGAGTGGCTCCAGGCTCCATAGGTGTTATTGAAGCCCAAAGCCCCCAGGGCTCATTTGCATAGTCCTTTATTCTAGTGGTAGATGCACTTTAAATATATGCTGCTCCATTTTCAGAAAGATGATCTGCCATATAATACATCACTTTGTCTTCTAAGCAATATAGTTTAGGCGACCTTTAGCGTTGCTCGCCATCTTATTACACTGCAATGGTTGGAAAAGATAATTTATTCCTTTAAAGGGAAAACAAATCTTAATCCTGTAATTAAAGGAGTATCCTGGTAAATAGACTGATATAAACTAGCAGATTGGTGTAGGTCCCAGGCTACCAATAACAAGAATGGGGCAGGAAACACTTAAATTTGAACAGAGCAGTGGTCGAGCATGCACAAGTCACCTCCATAATGCACTACAGTTAACCAAATATCCCTTTGATGAAAAGCCAAGTTGATTAATACAGGCAGTCCCCAGGTTACGTACAAGATAAGTTCTGTAGGTTCAAGTCACCTCCATAATGCACTACAGTTAACCAAATATCCCTTTGATGAAAAGCCAAGTTGATTAATACAGGCAGTCCCCAGGTTACGTACAAGATAAGTTCTGTAGGTTTGTTCTTAAGTTGAATTTGTATGCAAGTCAGAACTGTATATTTTATAATTGTAACCTCAGGCAAAAGTTTTTTGGGTCTCTGTGACAATTGGATTTTAAAAATGTTGGGCATGTAATAAGAACTAGGATTAACAAAGCTTAACATTTACCTCTGGTAACTGTTACAGCTGTTTATAGTAGCCCAAGGCCAAAGTACAGTAAATTACCAATTACCAGAGGTCAGTTTGTATCTAGGGGTCGTCTGTAAGTTGGGTGTTCTTAAGTAGGGGACCGCCTGTACTACTCCTTTACACACTTTAAAAAAAAAGAAAAAAAAAATTACAGTAAACTTCTACCTTTCCACTAGAAGTTCTCATTAGTGCAAACTCTCTTCCTGCTCCGAGAACAGCCAACTCTTCATCAAAGCCGGTACCTAATAATACACATATACCATCATTAGTATTAAAGAAAATATGTAATAATCTAGAATCTAGTCCCTTTATGGCACTCATTTCCATTCCAGTCCGTTCCAAGAACCCTATGAAAGAATAATTTTCATATTGTAAACTGCTCAATAAGAATATTGCTACGTTTCTCTTGCCTAAAAATGTACGGTCCATAGAGTGATCATGTTATAAGCAGTTTGAGGGTGTTCTAGTAACAGAGCCCTCTGAGCTGCTGGTCATGTGGGGACACTACATTATAAAATCACTTTAAATTTCAATCTACATAATAGGTAACTATGAAGCATTAAAAATGGTTATAAACCCAACACCAGAAAAAAGGAAAACTTTAGAGGAGCCTTACTTATAATGTGCAAATCTTTCTCCAAATCGAACAATGAAATGCCACAAGCATGCAAACACTTTCGTGCCAGTTTCAGCTGTAATTCTTGCTGTAACACAGGCTCTGTGCTGGTTGCAAATATTCTAACTACAAACCCATCCTAAAAAAAAAATTGAATGGAAAAAAGGAAGAAGATGTTAAAGACAACCTCAAGTGTAAACACAACAATAGACAAGTGTATTGTCTTCATAGAAGATAAAGTGTGTAGGAGTGAACAGGGAAACTTAATGTAGTCATGTCATTTAATGGTTAGAAAAGGACTGCCATTTTTTTTTTTTAAGGGCGATTTAGGACAACAATTCAAACCCAGGTTTGTACATATTTCACTGAGGGCCAGGACAGAAATCAAGTTCAAGGCTTATACTTGCCTTGGCCTGCAACCCTCAGTGTCTGATCAGTCGTTCAGTGAAGCTGGCATAGTCGTTTAACTTCACTAAACACGTACCATAGGTCTGGAAGTTTGATTGTACTATGGCGGCTTCATTGAAGCAATGCACAGGTACCTGTAGTGACAAATAGGAGTCCTATGTCACGGGAGTCGGACTCAGCACTAGAGACCACAGACCAATATATTACAATGCATTCTGGTACACTAACCCAAAGGTCCATAAGGACAGAAGTTTTGTTTAAATAGAACCTACCACCACAAAACTACCTATAAAGGTAGATTGGGTGGAGGTGGATGTAGGGGACGTGAGAGAGCTCTTTTTAGAGCTAATCCTCACGTCCCCCCCGCCTAACTTTTGGTACACTTTATTGACCTAATTTACATTTCGTTATGCGGCTAGTGGGCGTGGAGTAGCCGGCACGAGGGCACACAGGCAGCTACTCCACGCCCCAGTAGCCACATTATCCTCCTACCCTGTTGCGTGCGCCCCGTAGCTGCAGCGCCTCGTCCGACAGCCGGCTACTGCGCTCGAAAACGTACTCCGGCCTCGGAGCTGGGACTGCTCACTGTCGGCCGCCCGCGCACGCACAGGGTAGGAGGAGTAATGTGGCTACTGGGCTATGGGCCGCATACACAAAGTTAGCGGGACGTGAGGATTAGCTCTAAAAAGATCTATCCTCACGTTCTTACATCCACCTCCACCCGATCTACCTTTATAGGTAGATTCGTGTGGTAGGTTCCCTTTAATGTCACATATAGCACTGTGGTTTCCTTTTAAATTACATACATGGATGTCTCCATCACTGTCCCCTGGATTGAAATCTCACAATACTACTCCTGAGCCTGCATGTGCAGCACCTCTACAACCTCTATCTGGGAAGATTTCTCAACAGTGCCAACATTAATCAGTACAAAGAGGAAACGTAAGGAAAGTGTTTAATAATATAGCCTAAGCATCTGCAATATTGGGATAAACTGTTGGCTAAGTATTTAAAATTAAAGGGGGTTTTGTGGATTGTCGATTTTAGTAACCCATCCATATAACAGATGATCAACATAAGTGGGAGTCCCCAAAAAACTAAATGAGCTGTACAGTGCTCACACCAAAACAGATGGGTCTAAGGGCCTGTTCCCATCTGTTAGGTCTTCACTTAGGGTCAGTTACATACGACTCTATGGGGGCAAGTGATTAGGCCATACAGCTTGCGGCTGTATCACGGCCCCCTTAGAGGTCTATGGCAACGGGTCATGGTGCAGTGAGCGCACAGTGGGGCAGATTTATCAAGTGACTGATAGTCAGAATATTTCTAATTGCCCATGGCAACCAATCACAGCTCCCCTTTAAAATATTCATGAGAACTGGTAAAATGAAAGCTGAGCTGTATTTAAAAACAAGTCAGGTTGATGCACAGAAGGTGTCATTTTCTTCTAAATGAACACAAAGTTCTTCCACACGGTCATTAAAAAGTGTCCAGTTCAGTAAAGGGTTTTTTTCTAGTAACATAATAAATCTGTACTTGCGTCCTCCCAACAAGAATCTCATAGCCACATAACACTAGGGGAGGCTGCTAAGCCATTCACCAGAAGGGACACCAAAAAACAGAAAAAAAGATAAGTAGCACTCTTTTGGATAGGAAGGCAGCAACTGCAGTGATGTGCTACCAGACCCAAGCAGATCACCATCAGCAACTGCCAGAGAATTTGAATGCAAGTTTCCCACACACTTTTCTTCTGTCTTCTTCCTATCCCAAGATATAGCCTCATGTCCATTAACCTCATCTATAAGATCCTCTCAGCTTCTCCTGAAGTAGGCAGGACAGCAGCTAAGGGCAGGGAGGCCAGAGCACTGAGGGCATTCATGTGAACGTCCACCAGCAGCCAATCAGGACACAGAATAAGATGCTTGTACAGAGATCTAGTGCATCCTCCCAACAAGAATCTCATAGCCACATAACACTAGGGGAGGCTGCTAAGCCATTCACCAAAAGGGACACCAAAAAACCAGAAAAAAAGATAAGTAGCACTCTTTTGGATAGGAAGGCAGCAACTGCAGTGATGTGCTACCAGACCCAAGCAGATCACCATCAGCAACTGCCAGAGAATTTGAATGCAAGTTTCCCACACACTTTTCTTCTGTCTTCTTCCTATCCCAAGATATAGCCTCATGTCCATTAACCTCATCTATAAGATCCTCTCAGCTTCTCCTGAAGTAAGCAGGACAGCAGCTAAGGGCAGGGAGGCCAGAGCACTGAGGGCATTCATGTGAACGTCCACCAGCAGCCAATCAGGACACAGAATAAGATGCTTGTACAGAGATCTAGTGCATAGCAAGGTAGGGAAGAAACAAAACTAACAACAGAGCACTGGAGCTCTACATCCATAGTAAGAGGTGATCATACAGTAATTTACTACACCGCAAATGTAAAGAAAGATATAGCAATTTTATTTAGAAAGCAAATTTAAAAGCCTTCTTGCCTACCTGGCACAGTAACGGTTCCATCCTGTTCCAATGTTTCAGGGTTAATCCTAATGGCTGTCATACTGTGATTGCTCACATCTCTGTAAAGCAAGTGACCCTAGAAAAAAAGGCATCAGTAAAATATTTTGATATAGATATACAATTTTATACACACAAATATTTAGGAATTTAGTCAGGATTAAAGAATGTAGAAAGTTAATACTTAGCTGCATTCACACTACAGTATGGGGGACGTATATACGGCCGACGTACTCCCCCCATACACTTCTATGGGCTCACTGCGCCCTACCGCTCGCGGCGCCCATACCGCTCCGTAGCCCGGGAAAAGATAGGACATGTCCTATCTTTTCCCTTATTACGGCGCCGCGGCCACACATCGCTATGGAGAGGGGCGGGGGTGAGCTACGCTTACCACCTCCTCCCGCGCTGCCGTGTGCCCGCCGTGCTACGGTGCAGCGGGCTAAGGACCAAAATAGTACCTGCTCTAATTTTTATACAGCTCTTTACGGTTGTGGACGATACGGCCATGTACATGGATGGCCATATTGCCCATTGGAGTCATTGTCTGTATTCCGGGCCATTTTATAATCGGTCTGTGCATTTACGGCCCAGAGAGTAGGCCCTTGTATATAATCTGCTACAATATAGACAGTAAGGTCAGGTAACCTCGGTGAGACATTGACCATCCAGTGGAAAGTCTACAAGGACCGAAGTGTGGCTCAGAAGACTTGGGGTTTTGCTATTTCCTCTCTATTGTGAGCGACTAAGTACCTTTTTTTTTCGTGCCCGCCCTTATGCTTTAGCTGTGCTGGTAGAGCTCTTAGTCTGTGCTAGAGCCTGCTCTGTGTTCATTAAAATTGTGCACCAGGAATAACAAGGCACTGAGGAGGACATCGTGCCATTCATGGGAAAAACTCACAAAATGGAAAAATTTAAAACTGAAAAAACGGCAATTACGTAGAAATTTATTAGAAATTTATACTTCTATGGCCTCCCATAAACTCTTGTGACTTTATAACTTAGTATCCTGGATGTATACATATTTGAATATCCCATCCAGGTGCATACCTACAATAATGTGTGCATTCAAATGATATCAAAACCACTTGAAAATAACAACCACCAGTATGATCACCATTCTAATAAATGATACCTTAAATTAAATACAAACATCTATGGAAAATTTCTCACAAATACAAAATGGCATAAAATCAAAATAAATAACAGCAACAAAATGACTCCATATAAAATAAGAGAATGCTATACAGTCGTAGGGTACTGTTAACCATCTGTCCAAGACATATCTAACAGCGCATTAATAATACCCACCCATGTATGATGAGCAACAAGAAATGATCTATTTTCCCTCCCCAGTCTTGGGGTATTTCAGCACATATAATAAAGGTCCACTATCGGTTATTGCCAACAATATGCTATAAGAACTAAACAAGTTCCCTCAGGCAGAACATGTGTCCAATGCTTTGTAACACACCACATCGTTGATCAAAAACGTACTTCATCACCTATCAGTAAACCAGAAGTCTTTTTCATTTTGGCTTTGATAAGCCATTTCACATGCGCTGATCTGCCCCATCCACGCAACTTTTCAACAGTCCACAAACAGAGCACATGAAGAATAAAATTGTATCCACAATGGCACCTAGACCTGTCGAATAGGGTTGTGGGCCAAACTAGAAATGGCAAAAACAAAGCAAAAGATATCTCTTATGTTCATGTATGGATTCCATATTAGCTCGTCTGAATAGTACTTGGAAGATGCCCTGGCCACGCTTATAAAGGGTTCCTAAGAACATCTGTGTGTGGGAACACCCACATACAGTCATAAGTGTTAAATTAGATCAGATAAAAATTTTGATATCGGTCTGAAATCCCGTACCACTTGAAACCAGATCCGGAAAAACTTTTAAATACAAAAATGACCACCCATTATTGTACTAATTTTACTTCATAAGTCACAAAGTGTGTAAATCTGTTAATTTCTGGAATGGGACATTTGCTGATACATTAAACAGGTATTGGGGTTAATTCTGCTCATACTCTATATCAACTATATACTACCACTGAATTATTTATAATAAGAGCAGCCCGTAAAAATAGGTTGATGTACACTGCTTAGGGATTGTACCTAAGAAGGATCATCTCAGAGATTATGCAGCAAGAGCCAGTGGTTAAATATAGTAGTGATAAAATTACAACTTAACTCACCTTAACTAGACCAAAATTATCCAGTCCGACAACGTATAACTCCTCCTACATTACATAGTGGTCTGCCATTACTCTATACACAAGCATATCATAACAGCTGAATATGATACTTATTACTTTCTAAATTGGGATTAAAGCAAAAAACAAAGATCCTTATACCAGACAAATGTTTGTCTTTATACAGAAAAGATTTTCTTAATTTTGTATTCGCCAAATATTACTACGCGTTATCTTTGGGAAAACTTAACAATATGTAATATCCAGTTCTTGTTAGTAGATATTAAATACAGTCACCTACAACAAGTCATGCAATCTTCAATATTACCAGTTTTCAGGAAATCGCCATACACCTAAATTTTCCATTTGGTTTTATTATTTCCTAAAAAAAATAAATAAAATGTAACACAAATTATAATTCTTCTGGGCAAAATGGCTTGAATACAGTTGAGTAAGGAAAAGTGTAAAATGGATAACCAGATTCAAATTGCTTCTAGGTTTGTTTCTCTGCAGGTTTCATTCATCCATATTACAATAACGTTTACCTCTCTCTTCATCTATTGTGTGTCCGCCGGTAATCCTTTGCCTTTTATCTTCTTGTCGAATTGGGTGCTCTCGGATGTTTGACACGCTGGCCCACCGGCCAACTAGCTAAAGGATTCAAGATGCAAAAGTCACATCTGAATTGCAGCTTTGAAAAGTGGTCTTTCCTAAATTCTCAAGTCAAGCAAACCCCATCTCTCCCATAACTTTGTGCAAATGATATTATGTCTTTCAATAAAATAATGCACAATTTATCCACCATAACCTTTCCTTCCTCTCTGACCCCCTCATCCAAATATGCATATAACATAACAGTGCATTCTAAGACAGCAGCCCTCATGTCTTCTCTGAATCACACATACACGCAGATGGTTACATTCAGAGTCTCTTATACCCATGGAGAGCATAGGGAGGACACAAAGGGTTTGGGGTCCAAGTATGGTAACCCAAGGCTATATGCAATTTGCAGTGGGGGGGGGTCACCAGTTATTGAAGAGAAATACCCAAGACATTAGGCAATATCTGTTGAATTATAATTGGGTGAATGTTGTATATAGTTTCTTGAAATCTTGTTTGTGCTATTAATACAATATAAAAAAGATTGGTTACTTATGACAGATTCACCTGTCTGCTAAACAATATCCCATTGTCATATGCAAAGGAAATAAAAACGCAAGGAAACGAACAACCAGGACACATGGAGCAAACATAAACATGTATGTGTGGCTGAGAGTCCAACTTGCTAATTACCTATGTTAGCTAATATGCATATAACAAACACAAAGCATGTGCTCGTTACGTGTAGAAAGTAAAAAAAAATCTTCACACCTTTACCTTTATGCAGTAGAGATCCAAAGGAATCACTCCTTCACTGCGTCTAGGATTCCTCTTTGTTCGTGCATCAATAGGCCATCCAATTCTCTAGCACACCTTGCAGGCTCCCCACCCTGCACACCATATTCCCAGAGCCACATCCACAACTCTAAGAAGAAAATATCCAAGGATTGAGTTAACTCTTCACGACAGCTGCAATGTAAATATATGTAAGCTTTTCTCTGTGACAGATTAAACTTAATGAACTCATATTAAGTGCTTTTTTGCAGAGAGTAATTTCGTCATTTATCTTCAGCTGAATCGAAGGGCTAGCTCGTCAAACGAATCGCCGAATATAATTATGAGTTCCATGAGTCATACACCTATCAACCCTTAGTGACAACTAAGTAGATTGTCCCTGTAAAAAAAGACATCTTTTTCAGACAAACTTCCCCTGTTTAGGCATGCAAGGCTTGGTGCTATGCTGATGACAACTGTTGCTCATGCCACGCGCTATACCGTACGGTCCGAAAAGTTTTGTCAAAATAGACGTGGCATAAAGATCAACAGTCCTATTGGCATTGCCGATGAAGATGGATGACCTAGTAATCAGTTTCCTCATCTTTTCATGCCAAAAGAAAACTCTTCCATCAAAGATCTCAAAAATCCTCTGTGGAGTGGCTCAATATTGCTCATCGCAGACAAGAGGCCTGAGCAGGAATAAAATGAAAAAATTAAAAGACGAAATCAGTGGCGAAAGGTCGGAGATAGGAGGAAAAGAGTTGTGAGGGAACCGGAAACAGTTGTTGACAAAAACACACATCGGCATATATGTCAGGGGCAGAATAAAGGGCGGTGGCCTATTGTCATATTATTCCAGGCATTAATTTATGGTTTTAAGCCCACGTGCAAGGATTAATACGACCTTACATATGGCTGTATGGAAACTTCTGGCACCTCAAATCCTATCCAAATCGCAACTTAAAGAAAATAGAAAGCTGCTGGAAAGTTCACACTTTCTTTCGCAAGCTCCTGCAGCTGTACAAGCACCTAAGGTGTCACGGTCTTAATAAAAAACTCGCAAAAGTACAACTACCAAAACTTCTTGTCAGAATGTTGAGTTGTTTCCATAGCAACTTGTCAATAGTGGCCTTTATAGACCCATCAGTACAGAATAAATCCTTCAAATTTTAGAAAAATAATGACGTAATACAATGCCGTTTCGCAGAACGGTCATTTAATTAATATACAAATGTCAATGACCTGGGGATTTGAGCTGCACCAGACTGCCCTAAAGCTCTTTGTTCACACAGGCCCTTACAGACAGCTTTATGATGAAATAACCCTTGGAACGTTGGCCTCATAGCAAGCAGATGCTGCCCATATCCCTCAGTCTCACACGTGAACCTACAGCTCCACTCCCTTAAGTGATAGGTGAGAAGATAGGTTATCCATCATAAGGCTCTCCTATAGCAGCCAAATGCTTTGCATATTCCCCTATCTAAATTATAACATTCAGGTATCCCATGTGAAAAGGGTTTAGAACTTATACGCACAATATCAATTTCTGTAATTGTCCCATTTCTGGTATAACCTAGCATAGTTATACAGAGTATACGTATCTCGATGCGCAACACTAATTATGGATTCCATTCACATCCTTCAAAGACTCAACAATTAAAAAAGCCATCCGCTACAATTTGCATAGTCAGAGTTCAACAACTATATCCATTTCCATAAGGAAACTATTTAAAGCATCCGTTTCATACCTTCTAGCAATTGTACTTTTAGTTTACTCCTGACCACAACCCCAATACTTCACCTACTTTTCAAACACATGTGGCTCCCAGCCACAAGTAACATGCCATATGACAATTGTAATCAGAAAAGCATATACTTTTGGCCTTTGCCAACGTTCATGCTGCCATTCGTCAGATCAAGCTGGATTCTGTCATATTTAGAGCTGTCCAGTGAGTAAACCTCCTGCTGAGTAGGGCTCAGCAAGGCGCACGTTTTAAAACTTGCAAATGACGGCCTCTCTACACAAGTAGTATGCTTCGGATCTTTGCTCCCATTAATCGCTGTATATGGTGGAGTGGAGGCGGGAATAGGTAAATCAAGGACTGTCTTTGAGCGCCCAGTATTTGTCCATCTGCCGCCATAAGCTTTCATAAACATTAAACCGTAGACAGATCTTACGGTTGTCAAATAAAAAGTTTATCGGAACACCAATCCTACACTACAGCCCTGATGACTTTGTGCCATCTGTAACAGACCGATAAAAAAAAAAAAAGATCCGTACACTTTCATAAAAAGCTAGAGATCTATACAGATTCAATGATCTCATCCTAAGAAATTTGCCCCTTACTAATAACTGAGATTTATAGTTTTACTGCCCGTCACTGGCAAATTATATTTCAACCTATCTCCCAAATACATCGTCCAAAATATGCCGCTCTTGGAAGTTCGGGTTAGCACTAGCTAATTGCATAACCTGCAGTAGCTAGAAACCATTACCCAATTCACCTGAAATACTACATGAGATTGTCTAGGTAAACTGGTAGCTGGCGTCCTGCATTGTTTAACACTTCCCTTTCGAGTGCTCAAGACTGATGGCATGACGGTCTGTCCAACCATGTAAGTTACATCCTTCAGAGTGCAGAATCTGCTCCTTAGCAACGCTGCGAGCACACTTCTAGACCATTTAAGTCTTTTTTGGTTTGCATGGTTCTGACTAGATCTTCTCTTCTGGACTGCTCATAAGCTGTTCAACATATTAGGAACCCCATACTCAAAAAGTTTTATACTGTCACTTACACATGAACACTCTTAATGACCGTCGTTTAAGTAGTCATTTAGACCTGCTTGTGCACACCGAGAGTTTACAAACATATGCTGAGACAGTTTCGTGAATTGGATGTGCAAATGTTTATGTCTTAGAAACTGCTAGAAATAAAGCTTAGCATCCTCTAGATGGATTAAAACACATGTTCTATGATAACCTAGTAATAAAACTTACCAGCACCTAATAATCTACAAGTCACTCATTCTACCACGTTGTGGGTAGCCACTTCTTTACCTTCTGTTCAAATAGATACACGTTTTCCAAACATGACGCTGTACACACTGGGAAAATAATGAATGTGCTTTCAGTTTAGCACGCTGTGCGGCAACAACTATCCCTTCTTGTTGATCTTGGCTTATTGACTGCGTCTGCCATCTGCCATATTTAGCGAAGATTCATACACGGGGACATCATACATTGTCCTCATTATCTAGTTTGCTCTTGCACTCAAATACAGAATGCAAAAGCAGGATCTTTCATCTTTGTAGTAACCTGCAAGTAACAGGCAATTTACATTGAAAAGTAAGAAATACTGACCTGATTCTCCATACTTCTCCTTACTAGCTTTCCTGTGAAAAAACACACTCCATCTTCAGCAGAGAGTAGTGAATGGGACCCAGCATGACCACAGAGAACTGGACATCTTGGAGATTTGGTTATTGGTAGCTCCCCATTTGCCAGAGAGGGGGCCACCTTGCTTTGATTCCAAGGGCTCTGATATTTGCCGGGTAGTAAATACCTAAATGGCATTCAAGAGAAAATAATCAAGCATATCTGCACTACGTTAGCTTAGCTGAAAATCATAATAGCAACCTTGTTGAATGCAGAACAATCGGAAACTGTGTCAAACCCCTTTAATAGGACCACCTCTTAGCTCCTATTAAAGGACAGCTACCAACCCTGGGGGCATATAAAAGACTGTGTGCAGGTAGACCCTGATGCTAGCTCTATGGTGTTATTGAGCCCAAACCCCCAGGGTCATTGGCATAGTCCTTTATCTAGTGTAATCACTTTAAATATATGCGCTGCCATTTTCAGAAAGATGATCTGCCATATATCTCACTTTGTCTTCCTGAAGCAATATAGTTTTAGGCGCCTTTACGTTGCTCGCCATCTTATTACACTGCAATGGGTTTGGAAAATATTTATTCCTTAAAGGGAAAACAAATCTTAATCCTGTAATTAAGGAGTACCTGTAAATAGACTTAATAAACGAGCATTGGGTAGTCCCGGCTACCAATAACAAGAATGGGCAGGAACACTAAATTTTTGAACAGGCGAGTGGTCGAGCATGCACGTCACCTCCATAATGCACTACAGTTAACCAAATACCCTTTGAGGAAAGCCAAGTTGATATACGCAGTCCCCAGGTTACGACAATATACGTTCTGTAGGTTTGTCTTAGAGCTTGAATGTGTATTCAACGTCAGACTGTATATTATTGTAACTCAGGCAAAATTTTTTGGGTCTCGGAAAAAAACAATTGGATTTTTAAAAAATTTGGGCATGTAAAAATAAGACTAGCATCACATAAGCTTAACATTTACCTCTGTAACTGTTTACGCTGTTTTAGTAGCCCAAGGCCAACGTCAGTAAATTACCAATTACAGAGGTCGTTTGTACCTAGGGGTTTCTGTACGTTGGGGGTGGTCTTATATGGGACCGCCTTACTACTCCTTTACACACTATTAAAAAAGAAAAACAATTAACAGTAAACTTTACCTTTCCACTAGAAGTTCTCATTAGTGCAAACCTCTTCCTGCTCCCAGAACAGCCAACCTCATCAAAAGCCCCGGTACCTATATACACATATACCATCATTAGTATTAAAGAAAATATTCATATCTAGAAACTAGTCCCTATTGGCACTCATTTCATTCCAGTCCGTTCCAATAACCCCTATGAAGATATTTTCATATTTAAAACTGCTCAATCAAAATATTCTACGTTTCTCTTGCCTAAAAATGTACCGGTCCATAGGTGATCATGTTTAAAGCAGTTTGAGGGTGTTCTTGTAACAGAGCCCTCTGAGCTGCTGGGGTCATGTGGGAACCCACCTAACCCATTATAAATCCCTTTTAAATTTCAATCTACTACTAGTAATATGACTTAAAATGGTTATAAACCCACCAGAAAAAAGGAAACTTCGAGGAGCCTTACTTATAATGTGCAAATCTTTCTCAATCGAACGAAAATGCCACAACATGCAACACTTTCCGTGCCATTTTCATCTGTAATTCCTTTGCTTACACAGGCCTGTGCTGGTTGCAATATTCTAACTACAACCCATCCTAAAAAAATATGAATGGAGGAGGGGTTTGAAGAAGAAAAGAGAGATGTAAGACAACCTCCTCAGTGTAAAACAACAATAGACCAGTGATTGTCTTCATGATAACTTAGACAGGAACTTAATGTAAGTCATGTCTATGTTAAGAATGAGAAGGCTGCCAGTTTTTTTTTTGTTTTAAGGCGTTAAGACAAACATTCAAACCCTAGGTTTGGTACATATTTTCACTGAGGGCCAGAGGACAGAAATCAGTTCAAGTTCAGCTTATACTTTCCTTGGCCTTGCACCCCAGTGCATAGCGTGTGACTGGCATATGTCGTTCAACTTCACTACACGTACCATAGGTCTGGAAGTTTAGATTGTACCAGGCGGCTTCATTGAAGGCATGCACAGTGTACCTGTTATGACAAATAGGAAGTCCTATGTCATCGGGAGTCCGGACTCAGCACTAGAGCCACAGACTCAATATATTACAAGCATTCTGGTCACAACCCAAAGGTCCATAATGTGATCAGAAGTTTGTTTAAATAGACCTACCACCAAAAGAACTACCTATAAAGGGAAATGTAGAAATCGGGTGGGAGGTAGTGATGTAGGGACGTGAGGGCTCGTTTTTAGAAGCTAATCCTCACGCCCCCGCTAACTTTGTGGTACACTTTAATTGACCTAATTTAGTAATTTTCGTTATGGCTGCGGCCTAGGGGCGTGGAGTAGCCGGCACTGAGGCGTACACAGCTCGCGTACTCCACGCCCCAGTAGCCACATTACTCCTCCCTACCCCGGTTGCGTGGCGCACTCAGCTGCGCCCTCGTAGCCAAGCTACTGGCTCTAAAACTATCTCGAGCGATCTATTGTGGTCCCGCGCACACAGGTAGAGGAGTAATGTCTACTGCTATGGCGCAACAAGTTAGCGGGGACGTGAGGATGTAGCTCTAAAAAGACTATCCTCACTTCCTTGACATCCACCTCCACCCGATCACCTTTATAGGTAGATTCGTGTGGTATGTTCCCTTTATGTCCCATATAGCCTGATGGTTTGCCTTTAAACTTACATACTGGATGTCTCCATCACTGTCCCCGGAATTGAAAATCCTCACAATACCAATACTCCACCTGAGCCTCAGTGCGCACACTCTACAACCTCTATCTGGGTAAGATTCTCAGACATGCCAACAAATCAGTGACAAAGAGTGAAAGTAAGGAAAGTGTTAGAAATATAGCCAGCATCGCAATATTGGATAAATGGGCTAAGTATTTAAACACTTAAAGGGGGGTTTTTGTGGATCTGTCGATTTAGTAACCCAATCACATAACAGAATGATCAACATAGAGTGGGAGTCCCAAAAAACTAAATGACTGTACACGTGCCTCACACCAAACAGAGTGGGCTTAAGGGCCTGTTCCCATCTGTTAGGTCTTCACTTAGGTCGTTACATACGAACCTATGGGGGCAAGTGATTAGGCCTCCGCCTGTATCACTCCGCCTTAGAGTTCTATGGCAACGGGTCATGGTGAAGTGAGCCACAGTGGGAGCATTTATCACAGTGACTGACGTCAATATTTCTAATTGCCCATGGCAACCAATCAAAGCTCCCCTTTAAATATTCATGAGAACTGGTACAATGAAAGCGAGCTGTATTTAAAAACAAGTCAGTTGATGCACAAAGGTGTCTTTCGTTCTAAATGAACACAAAGTTCTTCCACACGGTCATTAAAAGTGCCAGTTCAGTAAGGGGTTTTTTTAGGTAACATACATAAATCTGTACTTTGCTCCTCCCAAAGCATCCATGACCACACATAACACTAGGGGAGGCTGCTAAGCCTTCACCAAAGGGAACACCAAAAAACAGAACAAAAATAAGTAGCCCTCTTTTGGATAGGAAGGCAGTCAACTGCAGTGATGGTGTGCTTGGGTCATGTAAGCAGATATCACGCATCAGCAACTGCAGAGAATTTGAATGCAAGTTTACCACACACTTTTCTTCTGCTTCTTCCATTCCCAAGATATCAGCCTCATGTCCATTACACCTCATCTATAAGATCCTCTCACTCTCTCTGAGTAGCGGACATCAGCAAGGGCGGGAGGCCAGAGCACTGAGGGCATTCATGTGAACGTCCACCAGCCCAAGTCAATCAGGACACAGATAAGATGCTTGTACAGAGACTAGTGCATGCAAGGTAGGGGAAAAACAAAGCTAACAAGCATGATCAATCCGTGAATAGATTCATACAGTAAATTCTACACGCAAATGTAAAGAATGATATAAACACATGGTCCATATCACCAGTAAAAACTACAGGGAATAAAAGATACACATAGGTACATCACAGAGTGTGTGTGTAGTTTTTTTTACTCGGCAGGACATAGCTGCCGACTGAAGCTACAGTCTCCCTAGTGCCCCTCTCAAAGATCCACCACCCACGCTGTACTCTAGAGTACGATATAGATTCCCAATGTGCACCATATAAACACGTGTAGAGAGGAGACCAGGATGACAACACCCGTGCGCAGCAGAGCATGGCTGCACTTATGTAATGAGTGTAAATTAGGGAAATGCTTGACAAAAGTTTGGAGACAGAGTTGGAGGCTAAAAGTTTTTTTTAAAGTCTTAAATAATTTTAAATAATTTCCAAATAAAATGTATAAATTCTTTTCATCTTTAGGAATCACAATCGGTTTAAAATTCTCCATCAGTAAAAGGATGTTACTGACCATCGGCAGCAATCTAAACGAGAACATATCATCAGGGTCAATTCAGTTAGAAGCGGATTCAAAGAGTTTAGTATACTTGTTTTTTAACAGAGACTAAAAATAATGCTAAGAGGTCGAAAAAAAACTTTTTGGAAAAAATTTGCCTGTGTCCACTGATTCTTTCTTGGCCCTTGGCATGTACTGAGGCTGTAAAAAGAGTCAAATATCCAGGTACTAAAAGACGTTTCTCAATTGTCCATACCCCCTTAAATTTCAATATAAACAGCAAGTTAAAAGGGAACAGTTTAAAGCTTACGCCCATAGAGCCCTCTTAACTAGCACTGCACTTCTATTGCTCCAAAATGGTTTCCCTTACATGCCCATAAATCAACTTTATCTTGTATACTTACTGGCATCAGAAGGGGTGTGTCCTGCTCAGCCAGACCCCCCCCCCCCCATCTACTCCATACCATGTCCCATGCCTCTTCTCAACATGTCATGTGACCATGGTGATGTAATCTACATACCCGTTACATTTGAGTTACCCCATGTATGTATCTGATCACATGAAATCACAGCATGCCCCTCTGTATTTCTACTCCTCCCCATCCTCCATGAAGGCATGCTGTGATTTCATGTAATCAGATGCATACATTGGGTAGACGTTGCAAATGTAACAGGACATTAAGACACCACGCTGGTCACATACATAATTGGGCACTTAATATTAAGAGCACTCAATATTCCACACAGATGCATGTCCTGGAAGTGAGACCTGTCAATCATGAACAAGAAGACAGGGCACTGAAATTAAAATTTAATATGCAGGACTGTGTGATTGATCTCACATCAGGTGAGTTGCATATATGTTTACAAACAGTTTTTTTCTTTTTAACATTGCAGCCATGGAAAGGAACAATTTAGGGATTAGGACAATGCTATTTAATAAGTTTTTATTTATTTTGGGTGGGTTCATTTAAATAGCAGGTTCTCTTTTAAGGTTGAAGGAGGTTATAAGTGTAATTTTAACAAATGCCTTATTTTTATCGAGAGAAAAGACTTGATGACCAAATACTGTGTTGGTCAAAAAGTAACTGCCATGGCAATTTTATTTAGAAAGCAAATTTAAAAGCCTTCTTGCCTACCTGGCACAGTAACGGTTCCATCCTGTTCCAATGTTTCAGGGTTAATCCTAATGGCTGTCATACTGTGATTGCTTACATCTCTGTAAAGCAAGTGACCCTAGAAAAAAAAGTCATCAGTAAAATATTTTGATATAGATATACAATTTTATACACACAAATATGTACCGCTCCGTAGCCCGGGAAAAGATAGGACATGTCCTATCTTTTCCCGTATTACGGCGCCGCGGCCACACATCGCTATGGAGAGGGGCGGGGGTGAGCTGCGCTTACCTCCTCCTCCCGCGCTGCCGTGTGCCCGCCGTGCTACGGTGCAGCGGGCTCACGGCAGTGGGAATGTAGCCTTATAAGAACAACAACACATTTTCCTTGTCATCATTTATTGCAGGAGAATAAACAGATCTATATACTATACCTGAGCGTAACCTAACCAAGACTTCTTCTCTCTTCTGCTTTTGATACGGGAAGTGGAATTGTAAATGTGGCCCTGTGAAAAAGAAACACATTTAATATTACACACACATATAGATGTATACATACACATTTATTTATATACCCGCAACTTATGTTTTTCTCCATTTAGCACAGGTTCAAAATGACTTCAATAAAAATAATTATTGTCAGAAAAAGATTTAGCCTGGAAGAAAATCCATACAGCACATAAAAAAATAAGGATATGGTTTGGCAGCAAGGTCTTATTGATTTTGCTGTCTTAATGATACATAGGTGAAATGCATCCTGTATGACTGGATGCCATCTATTGAATCTAATTCATTGCAGATTCTTTACAACATGCATTGCATAATTGCACGCTACCAACAAATATGCTCAGAAATCTTCTATTTACCCGCACTGTCCCACTGTAACCTGAACCAATTTTATACAGTCCATCTTTGCATAAAAGATAGAGGAAGAAGCCGTCGCTTTGAAGGAGGCACTGATCATCTTCATCCACAGGGACATCTTTCAAGGACCATTTCTGCATCAAGGCAGCCTTTTTAATTCCATTGGTAAACCAGTCCTGTATCTGGATTTTACCCACTAGTACTGCTTGAACACTCCGCTGTAGAGAGTTTAAGATAATTGGCACCTAGAATGAAAAAAATAAAATAAAAAAAATGATACAATGTCAGACACACTCTCATCATCCCTGTTTACACACATTATACCAGGACGCTGTGACAACAATAAATAGATACAGTTACACTTTAACCGTGGGCATCTGCTTCTCCCCACTAACTGGTGGAGCTTTTACACCAATTGGTACGTATCCAAAGCTAGGCTACGGTTTAATATAACAAAACCCTCCCCTATACTCCACATGATAGTTCATAGCAAGGAGAAGAACACCATCCACTAACACATCTTTCAGACCCTTTCTCCTAATGAAAGAAAATTCATGATATTCACAAAATGTTATGGCATTTCTAATATGGGCAGTTATTACCAAGATGCCGGCCATTGGTAACTATAGGTCCCATGATCCTTTAGTTCTCAGCAACTCCTCCTCTCTCTTAGGATCTGCTACCAGTGATTATGTACCAAACTACCCTGCTCTGTTACCATATAATGATGTGTACCTGCCATCACTGCACATGATCTCATTGAGATGATTTCTCACCACAACACTGGCCATGCTGGATGCGCTGCAACCAGCAGACTAAAGCCAAACATAGCGGCATAGAGGTGATCAGCCATTACAGTGTATGTCCACAGCATTATTCTTATATATATTATATATTCTTCTATACAGATTAGCTTATATTTTAAGGACCCATTTGTATATGAATTATGCTTATTCCTGAAACACCCCTTTAAGCAAAAACCTGGAAAACACAGAGCTAGAAATGTACCTGAATGGTTTGGCAAGCATGGCTGCCATTGTTGGTGAGAATAGCCGAGATGGCTTGTAAGGTTCTTCCCGTTTCTCCCCATGCAACCACCAGACTGAACAGGCAGGCACATGAAAGTGCAGTCAGCGACTGTCCAGTGCTATCATTGGCTCCGGTACTACGAGTTGTAATCTCCAAAATAAGTTGGAGGAGAGATTCTGTAATAAAAGAAAATGAAATTGTGAAGAGACATTCAAGTAATGCAAGAGATATTTTTACAGAAGCAAACATAAGCCATGTAAACAAGCAGAAAAAATAAAATATGTTGACAAAAAGCTAAAGTCCAATGCAACATTCAACAGCTTACGAGCTGGCATAGCGTAACATAACAAATGTGGCATCCAGATGTGTGTCTTACCCAAGACTTCCGGGGGCTCAGATTGAAGCCCCTCTGGTTGCTGGCCCTGTAGAATATTGAGGAGCGCCTGCAAGCTTCTTAAACACAGTGACGGGTGAGAAAACCGGGTTTCTTTTATCAACTCGAAAACTTCGCACAAACCAATTTCAATAATCTGGAATAGGATCAAAAATCTATAAATACACAGGTCTAGAAAATATGGGCAATTAGAGTTTCCAATATTATATAGAATATGTAGAGATGTGATAAATATTATTAATTACCACATTCCATCAGAAAATAATGGGGGTAAGACTTCATTAGACCGGCTCCTTGGGACACATCTAACGTCAGTCTTTGGAGCTTTGATGCCCTCAGATTCATTAAAGTGGCTTCTGTCCCTTGATTAATCTGCTGGCAGTGTCCTTATGCTATAAGGGTTGTTTTGCAACAGTCACAAAAAAAGTTGCAGCATATAGACCAGGGAAGGCTGTAGTCAATTGGCTCCTAATTGAAAAGTCCTGCGGTTAAAACTTGCCAATACAAGTTTAATGAATTTGGTGCCAGCAGGTTCTATGTCGAAGTGACTTTGCATTGTCCTATGTATATTTAGTACAATGGAAAGTTGCAAAACACCACAAAACCAATAATACCGCACATCACCGCCAATGTCTTTATGGCACATTTTTAGGTTAAAGTGGCAAGTATCGCTAGCTAGCCAACATTTCTTCACATGTGACTCAGCATTATACATGATCGATCTCCATCCAGCCTGCAGATCCACTGTGCTTATGAATGAACTTGTACTATGGCCTTTCCATTCATCCCTATAAAGCAGCAATAAGGCTTCTACAATACTTCATTGCTTGTTTACTGCATACAGTGGGTTAGTAAGAAGACAATGGACAAGTATCACACCATACAGAGTTTTAATTGTCTGTTAACATAAAAAGGTAAATGTAAAATAAAATTGATTGTGAAGTTGGTTGCGGCTTAATGTGTCTATTTTACAAAAATGTTAAAATTTTACCCAGATGTAAGCTAAAGTGGATTTCCTGTCAGTTTGGCAGTGAAATTATAGCCATTTAAAAGGGTTATAATCTTCTTTGATCCTAAAATTCTCATTTACACCAAAAGGATGAAATTACCTATACAGGCCTAATACCTAATCCTAAACCTACCTTATCACCCAAAAAGATTTACTTCAATGGTGCCCAATCTAGACAAGCCTCCATCAGTTCTCCACCAATCTATTCCTATACAGGCAGTTACGTACAAAATAGGTTCTGTAGGTTTGTTCTTAAGTTGAATCTATATGCAAGTTGTAACTGTATATTTTAGAATTGTTACCCCAGACAAAATTTTTTTGGTCTCAGTGAAAATTAAATTTTAAAAAATGTTGGATAGTCATAAGAACCAGGATTAACAAGTGCCAGCCTCTAGTCCAGCATTTGTAGCTGACAAAATTATCTAGACTTAATACTATTGTAGCAGCCATTACAGTGTTACATTTGTTTGACCTAATAATCCAAACAACTTGCTGACCACTGCACAGAATGAAAGGAAATTTACCATCAAAATCCATCGTGATAAACCAGGGACAATTACTCATAGATCCAGACACTGACTGTGGTAATCTTATATTTCTTATCCATGGCCTCCTTCCTTCTAAAATCATAATGAGTGAGAACTCTGGCGGTGGAGCCCATCAGTGCTACCGATTTACAGGCTGAGAAAAACCACCGCCCTCCCCCCTGCTTTCCCTGCCTTGTAACAACCTGTGAAGCTACAGAGGGCTTATAATTACGTGTCCATAGCCCTTCAGGCCCATTGGAATAATTTAAAAAGTTGATATCAGAAGGAAGGAAGCCATGGATAACAAAAAGAGATTACATAATATCAATAACATATATAAAATCAAGCATTATTAATGCTACTACTAATAATAAATATTTATATAGCGCCAATATATTCCGTGGCGCTTTACAAATCATAGGGAAATAAGAACTAGGAAACATGTGTAAGGTAGCAAAACATCACAAAAATGACTTTATTATAGAATTGGACATAAGACAAACATCAGCAAGACGAGAAATGAATAAATCCATTTAAAAAGGAATGCAACCCAGTGCACCCATACATAGAAAATCAACTGGAGCCCAACACCTGATAATGTCAGGTTATCCAGACCTGAGCCTCACAAAACCTCACTAGACCCCTGAGGAAGCTGTGATACGCGGCGGAACGCGGGGTGCGACTTGTCCTGAGTTCTCACCTCCACCTCACATCTTCTGGTAAATATAGCTTGGATTAGTGTCTTGTGGGTCCGTCATAGTACAACAGCCATTCCGGCTTAGAGGATCACTATGCACTTTGGTGCATTCATTTCCATATATTCTCAGGCAAGATTTGCTGATAGTGATCTCACCATTTTTTCACAGACACATGCCCTGCTTTTACATTTATTCATGTTGTGAGATGGTTTTGTGAGGCTCAGGTTAGATCAGGTGTTGGGCTCCAGTTGATTTTGTATGTATGGGTGCACTGGGTTGCATTCCTTTTTAAGTTTTTGTGATGTTTTGCTACCTTACACGTTTCCTAGTTCTTATTTCGCATAGTAAATTTCCGCATGTGTGTAGCCCACGATTGGGTGTTACCTAATAGTAAAGATCCCAATTCTGTTTACTTACAAATCATAGGGGACCTACACAAATATGTTACATTACAGAGAACAAACAGGAACAATAGGAAGGAGAGCCCTGCTCACAAGAGCTTTAAAAGGGGTATTCCCACGAAGACAAGTTTCTTATATGTACTCAGGATGCGGCTACCGTAGTACGGCGGGCATACATCGGCTCGGGGGAGAGGAGCAGGGGATGAGTGCTGCTCACCCCCGCCCCTCTCCATAAAAATATACAGCGCACGGCACCGTATTCCGTAGATGGATAGAAAATTGGGACCTGTGCTACAGGCTACGGAACGGTACGGTGCTGCACCATACCGCTCCCGTACGGTGCCATGGAGTCATAGAAGTGTATGGGGGACGTATATACGCCATATATACTTCCCCCATATGTTCATGTGAATGTAGCCAAACAAAATAAATTCTCTAATTCACTATTAACATAAAATGCAGCATTTCACAGCTATAATTCCAACCTATCAGTTCTGGTGTACACAATTTCACAATTTCCCCTAGACACGACCCTGTAACTTCTGACTTTAGGGTTGGCAGCCAACTTGCCTGAGGCTTCACGGAGCTTGTCTCTCCGACTCTGCTCCCTACACTCTAGCCCCGCCCCCTCGCAGTCCAGGACAGAGCTCACAGACATGCACTGACATCCCGCCGTCAGCAGCATGAGAAGTACTACAAGCTACAGACAAGTTATTTATCAGGGGAGAAAAGCACAGCAGATCTAGAGTGTTGTGGAATAGCATAGATGTAGGAGAGCTGACCGTCATTGTGTGTAATAAGCATCTCATCTCTGATCTGTCATCTTTTTATGTTTACCTCCTGAACATTCACTAGTATCTCCCACAAAGTGTAGATAAACCTGTACCAGTAATATTAGTGAGATTCACTTTATTCATGTCAATGAACAGTTTGGTGGTGGGACTGAATACTAAAAGCAGGACAGAGAAGCATTTTACAGGGAACTATGGTATATAGTCCATTTTGGCACTGCTGGAATTTAGGAGCTTACAACATAGTGAAATGTGTTATATTTTAATTCTGTGTCTATATAACAAAGCTCAAGTAGAGGTTTTGCTGCCATTTGGTCTCCTGTGACAGAGTGCTGCTCTTGCCTAAAGTTAATTTTAAAAAGTATAAAAACTTTCACCTAGCTCTGCACTGAGCAAAACTAAGCAATTATCTAATTTACAATCATTACCTATCTGCAGCCATTTGTCAGCTAACAGTACCTTATATCTCTGGTTGTCTTTGCGTATATTGGTTGCCATGTGATTCCATAGCTAGATGGAGGAGAGAAGGGTGGGGGGAGGGGATACTAGCACATGCACACATCAGTAACAATTCCCAGAAGCTACAGGACCTGCAGTGAGGTCATAGGCATGTGACTAATCACATGCTTAAGGTCATCCAATTACATACCAAAAATGGTATGTAGCAGAGCTATACGAGCTATATGTTTGAAAGTTTGGATATAGTAGAGGGAAACCTCTTTGAGAAGATCTTTATAAGGTATGGAAGCTGCCTCCTATCTGCAGATCACATTCATGTACAAAGAGCTAAAAAGTGATTGAATTGAAAAAAAACAAACAAAAAAAAAAAAACAACAAAAAACAGTCTTTTAGGGAAAGGTTTTACCAAGTGTGTGTCTACAAATACTGTGATGTGGTCATGTGTTCATCTTTTTATTCCTATACAGGTGTTTTATAGTGTAGGTGTACATGGTGGACAGGGTGTGTTCACATGTGGTATTAAAAGCATGCATTTTCAAACGTATCAAATAGCTGAGAAGTTAATAAAATCTCATGAATAAGCTATAGGCCCCCAAAATGAATAATCTATACATTGGGGCACATTTACTTACATTTACCAGTCGCGATCACGCTGATTCTGGTCTTCGGGCATTCACTAAGATCTTGCGCCCGATGTCCACCAGGTGTCGCTGCTGCGCTGAGGTCCGCTGGAGTTCATCTTCTTCTTGCCGATGCATGTGAGTGCTGATCTTGCGACAAAAATCGCTTTTTAAATTCCGCAGTTTTTCCGAATCCGCCGGGTTGTCTGACGGCCACGCCCCCCCCCCCCGATTTCTATGGTGTGAAAGCCGGCGCCAATGCACCACAATCCGATTGCATGCACCAAAATCCCGGGGCAATTAAGGGCAAATCAGAAATATTTGGGAAGCCTGACGAAAGTGCGCCGTTCGGACCCTTAGTAAATGAGCCCCAATGTATCTCCTCCCGCAAATAATTAGCCCTCATATGTTCGCATTACCAAAAAAAAATAGAAACATTTATAGCCTGTACATTGTGACAATACAAATCTGCTGTGAATGGCGCTGCTTCCAATCCATGCCCAGCATTGCGCCCATAGAGCAGGTTATCACCACATATGGGGTCAGTAAACTCGGGAGAAATTGGGCATCAAGCCTTGCAGAGCATTTCATCATTTTACTTATTATGAAAGTGTCATTTGTGGCCTAAATTAAAGTATTTTCCAAAAAAATTCTAAAGTTTCTAAATTGCACTTTCATTGTGTTTAAACCCACGTGAAACACTTAAAGGGTTAATAGACTGAATAGTAATTGTTTTACATACGTAGAGGTGTGTCGTTTCTATAGTGGGGTAATTTATCGGATTTTACTATTTTTTAGGCCTATCAAAGTCACTTGGAAGCTGAGTTTTCCCTCAAAATGTGAGTTTTGGCGATTTCCATGAAAATGATAAAATTTGCACCTAAAGTTCTGCGCCTCATAACATCCTAGAAAAAGGAGAGGACGCATAAAATATCATCTCAACATAAAGCAGACATTCCGGAAATGTTAGTTATCTAGCTTTTTGGTACTTTTTCAATCTGCCTGGAAAGAAGAGCATTTTAAACTTTGAAAATGAACACATTTTCAAAACTTTTGCCAAATTTAAATTTTTTTTTTTAGAACAAAACGCAAAACTTATCATATATACTTGAGTATAAGCCTAGTTTTTCAGCACAAAAAAAGTGCTGAAAACCCAAACTCGGCTTATATTCTCGAGTAAAAAAAAAAAATATAGGTTTTCACAGTTTTTGTGGTAAAATTAGGGGCCACGGCTTACACTTGGGTCGGCTTATACTCGAGTATATACGGTAAATTTTATAACTAACATGAAGTATAATATGTCACAAGAATGAATCTCAAAATCACCTGGATATGTTAAAGCGTTCCGAAGTTATAACTGTCCCGGATTATAAGGGAGCAGGACACCGTGTAGAGAGAGCAGCAAAAACAAAGGAAAAGGGGAAGGGAAAACTGTCCCTTACTCTAAGGTTCAGCTAGTCCCTGCCTGCGGGTGATGGTCAACTTCCCCGGACTAGCTACGGACCCAACAACTTCTCTCACTCTGAACACGAAGACCTATCCGGAAAGTAGTGAAAAGGACTAAAGGATACTGGGGTCTGCTGTACTACATGCCCCCCGCCCAACAAAAAAATAGCTGCAAGTAAAACTTGGAGAACTAGTAATCCCAGCATGCACACAAACACACAACCCAGACTGAATACAGGAAGGAGGGCAATAGGGAGGACAGAAATAACAGGTAACAACCAGAGAAGGTCCACAAGGAAAGGGGTGAGTGACTACAAGAGAACAGACAAACTTCAGAATCTCTCACCACAGACAAGGTACTTCATAAGTAAAGAGTCAGGGATAATCTGCAGATACAACAATACCGGGCAAATACTGACCGACAAAACCAGCATTCAATGGAGCCCGCCCACTCCTGATTGGATAACACAAATGAACACAGCTGAGAACCGACCGGATAGGCCAAAGGACGCAGGTTCAAATCCTCATAATAACCAATTATCGGAATCGGAAAAATAGAGTCTGGTCATTAAGCTGAAAACAAGCATCGTGATAAGGGGTTAAATAATAAAAACAACAACACAACACGTATGGTAAGTGTGGTAAGGGTTGTCATGAGAAAACCGTGACCGCAGATGTGCAAGAAGTGCCAAGATCTGAGTGTCGTCACCGGCTCTTGGTCCACGGAGGAGAAACGCAATGAAGATGGGGGCGTGCATAATAGACATGACAGTCACTACAGTATAAAGTCCCATGTCTCACTATACCGAGCCCCTAAATAATGCTTCCCCCTTAGATTACATTATAAGCCACGTCAATGCATGATAACATCATGTACCCCCTTTAATTAGCCATAGCCACTTTTTACTGAATGAAAGAAAGCGGGGGATACTAAAATATCACTTTTATTCAGGGGATAATTTATATCATGTGATAACTTCACCCTAAAGCAGATCCTGAATATTATGCCCTGATTTTAAATGATTGATTAAAAGTAATACTTTAGTATCCCCAATTTACTTTCATTCAGTATTCGGTTATGAGCAGGGCAAAGCCCAAAATAAATGACATCTTTCCAATGAAAGTTATAAAATTACATTACATCATATAAATAGATATTGTTATTATTACATATGATACATATAATACAGGGCAGAATTAATTTATATGTTATGGGGGGATTTAATTTATTTTAAAAATGCAGATAAAGTACTACGATTCTTTTTTCATTAATAAAACAAATAAAATAACAAAACCACTTACCCTCTGGCGGACCTCCGCAGCTTCTCTTTCCTTCTGATAATCAGCTGTACCGTTGCCTTTAATATAATTCCCAACATGTGACGTAATGGTATATCACACGTTGGGTGCGGGTGTATGGAGACGGCTCACAGGCTGAGCCCTCTCCAAGCATATTGCAGCAAAGGCTTACCGATAACACCCGCGATGGTGTTATGATCACAGTCATGGTGTCCGAATCTATGATTAAGTGTCACTGATTTATCATAATGGATTCTAATGGTAGAGTTTCTTTAATGCTATACTGGGGGGGAATGTATCAATGTGTCCCAGGTTCTGTCAGTTTAGTGGAGGAAAACCCTAGTCATTTTCTGCGCCAGATTTATCACTGTGTTAATGAATCCGGTGCAGGATAAGACTGTCGGTTTCCAGTTTAGACCTACTTTTGGCGCACGGAACATTAAAATAATCCACGCCCCTTTTTCCGAAGGTCACACCCCCTCAAAATGGCTAAAAAGAGGTCTCAAAAGCCTTGATAACTGTGGTGTAAGGCTTTTCACACTTTTTCTTTTTTTGCCGCAAAACCACCAGAATGCAGAACGCCGGCTGAGCAGTCCCAGCCCCGAGGCCGGAGCTACTGCGCATGCGCAGTAGCCAGCTTGTCGGACGAGGGCGCGCAGCTACGAGGAGCTGCGCGCCGCACACAACAGGGTAGGAGGAGTAATGTGGCTACTGGAGCGTGGAGTAGCCGCGCTGTGTAGCCTCGTGCCGGCTACTCCAAGCCCCAGTACCCGCATAACTAAATTTACATATTAGGTCAATAAAGTTTCCCAAAAGTTAGCCGCATAACGAAATTTACATATTAGGTCAATAAAGTTTCCCAAAAGTTAGCGGGGACGTGAGGATTACCTCTAAAAAGAGCTCTCCTCACGTCCCTTACATCCACCTACCACCCAATCTACCTTTATAGGTAGATTCGTGGTGGTAGGTTCCCTTTAAGTTGACAGAAGGAATCCAGCTTACAGACTCGAAGGTTCAACCTGTGCTCCGCAGTATCAGGGCATCCTATGCAAAAGAGTGCAACTCTACTGAGATGGCCTTCACCTTCTAGACCAGTGGTGTTGAACCTATAGAACAGGTGCCAGAGGTGGCACTCAGAGCCCTCTGTGTGGGCGCCCAGGTTGTCACCCTACCATACAGTACAGTTTTCCAGATAGGACTCATGGACAACTCTGGCAGTCCAAGAAACCCAGGACATGCTGTGCTCAGTCCTATTTTTAAACACCCAACATAGACTGCCAGAGACTACAGGAGGAGTGACAAGGTGTGGACAGAGTTGGATTACATTGGAGCTTTAGCTACGAGACCCACAATTCTTCCTATTCTGGGCACCCTGCAGGGAAGCTACAATAATACACCGAATTGCTCCACTTTATACTGTATTGGTGTCCTCAGGAGACTGGTACAATTGAATGTCGTGACAGAGCACGGAGCAATAGGTTACTGATTAAATTACCATATTGGCACTTTTAGATACAATTTCCATCTGAACATACTATGCAAGAGAGGGAGGCAGATTTTGTGGGTGCAAAACAACAATATACTCTTGCCAATAGAATATTTACCCTTCTGTTGTAATTCGATAGGAATGGGATTGTAATTGGGATATGTTATCTTATATTTTTATACATTTTTTTTCTATTTCAGAACCAATGTCAGTGAAATCTCTTCAGTCCAGCAGTGTCACCTCATATTCTGTGTCTCTGACGTGGAGTAAACCTGATGAGTATAAGACGTCTTACAGCTACAGAGTCCAGACCAATGTCACCTCATCAGCCACAATGTTATATAATACAATAGTGACAAGTGAATCAGCTACAATAATGGATCTGACCCCAGGAGAGACATATACATTCCTGGTATATACAAGAGCTGATTAGCTCTAAAAAGAGCTCTCCTCACATCCCTTACATCCACCTACCACCCAATCTACCTTTATAGGTAGATTCGTGGTGGTAGGTTCCCTTTAAATGTATTATGATTATAGAATGGTTCTGGAGGAAATGCTGTATAATTTGATGTATAATCATGTTTTTTATAATGTGTCTTTCCTTTCCTTTAAATTATGTAAAGAGATTTTGTATTGATGATTACACTGATGTAGCACTATATTGTACCAATAAAAACCGTTAATAAAAAAAGACATGTCGGACTCACATCCGGTGCTCCTTGCACCTGCGCAGTGATTGGCTTCATGGCACAAGTGTGTATTACAACAGCTTCATTACAAGTCTGTGCATGCGAACTGAACATTCACTAGTATCTCCCACAAAGTGTAGATAAACCTGTACCCTGATAATCTAACCACACTGTCTACTCACAGGACTAATGTGTCTGCTTAGAGAGTCCCGATCCACACCTTGAAATATTACACTGACCATCACTGAGTGATAGTGTTATTGCCGTTTTTGGTCCTGAGTAAAATTGTAAAGTAAAGGGAAAAAAAAAAAAATATCTTTGTAAACATCACTAGGGGGTTGAGATTTGAGAGTTTTCTTTCATGGGAAAATCCCTTTAGGCTGTTCTAAATCATCTTACATCACACACTAAATATAGTATTAAATGAGTATTCCCATGAAAGCCAAAACATGGCCAAATTAGAGATACATTGATTCTTCTCCCAACTACAGAAAACAGGCACACACAGCTGTTCTACACCGTTTCCATAACTCCGATAGATGTAAATAAGAGCCAACAGTGTACTACTGTCAAATATGCATTTCACTCAGGACAAGGGTTACTCCTAACTCAGCTGTGAAGCAATCCTTTAACATGCTAGCATTTGTGTAATTTCCCTTCTTTGCAAGGGGCAAGGTGGGGTAGGTAGAAGCTCCCCAGCCACAAGCAGCGTTGGACTGTGAATGCCAAGTATACTACGCACATGTAACAATTATTCACATTACGCTCATTAGCATAATTTAAAAAGTTAATTTTAGAAGGAACGAGGCCATGGATAACAAATATAAGATGATTACCACAGTCACGGTGCCTGGATCAATGAGTAAGTGCCATACAAATGAGATCTGGACATACAAACTGTGGAGGTCCATTACACCTGGTCACTGTGCAAGGGGTACACAGTAATTCACCACAATGAGCAGCAACTCTCTATGGAGATGGGAGGAGTGCCGAACCCTCCCATCTCCTCCCGGCACATGTGCTTTGGTTGGGTTACAGCCCTGTGAAGCACACATGTGTGCATGGGGCCTAAGAGAAATAGAATACCAAAGGATTAACACCCAGTCATAAGGGTGATACTACACAGAAGTCAGGCTGCGCATTTTTGAAAGAATTCATACAATATTGCATGTCTTTCAAAACACAAACATTTGGAATTAAAAATATTTAATCAAATGTAATACACACTTTTTTTTCTTTATTAGTGACTTATTGGTTTTCAGGTCTAAAAAGTTGTTATTACAATAGACTATGGTCCTAGTATATCACCAACATCTAACCAGGTAATATAGGATTTAAAATTGTTGTTGATGCAATAGATCAAGGTATTTCATGCTTGTGTAGCATTGCAGGATTTACTTGCAGTATGCAACATCCAAAGCATAAATAACAAAAGTACACTACTTAATCAATAGACTTATGCTGTACTCAAGATGGTCATGTAACTCAAGATTTAATAGGGCTACACACAAATGATATGGGAAATATTGCACACCTACAAACAGTATTGGCCATAAAGCCAAGAATAAATCCTAAACCCATAATCCAACATAAAACTGTTAGGATACAAATCAGGAAGCACTTGCCTTTGGAAGCTTAACTGGTGGATCTTTGGATTCCTCCTCTTCATCACTGTCCGACTCTCCGCTCTGTACTGAATTCTTAGAGGATAACATAAGGGAAGTTTCCTTTCTCTGCCATTCCAGGACACAGTGCCGAACATTGCAATATACATTAAATGCTGAAGGGTTGCTGTGAAGTTTGAGGTCAGGTATAAATAGAGCATTTTCCAGGTTGTCAGCCTGTAAAGGAAAGCATCAGAATTGTATCATTATTAAGTCTTGCAATAATTAGGCAGCATATACAATGGACACACACACACACACGAACTCCAAAGCCTGAAAAGAAATTGGCAACATTTGCATGCTTATTATAGAAGCAACTATACTGTCCCCTTCCCCAGCATCGGCTTCCCCTAACATTTCTCTACCCAAAACGTCTATGAAGCTAGAGGCCAACACAAGGGATTGCGAGGAGAGGGTTTTTTTATGACAGATTATATGTATTGTGAAGGTTGTCCTGGTAATGTGAATATAAAATGTATGTATTCATTTTATTAATTTACCTGTTAAATGTGAATGTAAAAAAGGGGTAATGTAGAACTATAATGAGATCTCTGAGAAGATCCATCTCTATATACAGTACTAGTGCATTAAACTTGTGTAACGCTATGGAGCCAAAAGCACAGAGCACTGGAGCCCTGCATCTTAGATGAACATACACACACACCTCTCCAAATGACCACCTGAGAGAACCCATTCCCTAACAAGACTGTATTCACTTTTTTTTGTCATACTCAATGGAAGCTGCCTCCTATCTGCAGACCACCACCATCCTCTGCATATAGATCTGCTCATAGAGCAGTGATGGCAAACCTTTTAGATATCGAGTGCCCAAACTGCAAGCCTACACCCACTTATCTATCGCAAAGTGCCAGCATGGTAACTTAGAACAATATTACCCACAATAACACTATTTAAAGGGAACCTTCCACCACAAATCTACCTATAAAAGGTAGATCGGGTAGTAGGTGGATCAATGGGACGCGAGGATAGCCCTTTTAAAGGCTAATCCTCACGACCCTGCACTTTTTTAGTAACTTTTATTAACCTTGTATGCAAATTTTGTTATGCGGCTACTGGGGCGTGAAGTAGCCGCATCTGAGGTTACATGGCGCGGCTACTCCTCGCCCCGGTAGCCTCTTTTCCCCTCCTACTCACCATCTTCCTCGTAGCTGCGCGCCCTCGTCCGACGAGTCTGCCGTCTGCGCAGAACAGCAGGCCCGCCGGACAAGGGCACGCAGCTACGAGGAGGGCTATCCTCACATTCTATTGATCCACCTATTGATCCACATCCTATCGATCCAACTACCACCCGATCTACCTTTATAGGTAGATTTGTGGTTGTAGGTTCCCTTTAAAGGCCAAATAATACTGCCACATGATGAGCATCACTATTACAAGAACATAAATGGAATCATGCTTAATACTACCACCATACAGTAATTGTTTTTAATGTCAGTGATGAACAATGGCACCATATAGTGATAATTATCCCCGTCATACAGTGAAGATATGGCATCATGTAAAAGGATACCAATGCTACTGCTACACCAGTTTTTACTGTGAGCAGATCTTACAAATGCATTTCTATCCAAGTGCATTAGATTGTCAAGTAGCACCCAGTGTCTCTATCTCAATCACAAGAATTTAGGCTTAAGGCCCCTTTCACGCTTGTGAGTGTGATGGTCTGAACTCGCAGCCCGTGCTGCCTGGATCTCCCGGCCTGAACGCTGCAAACTGGAACCGAATTCAGCATGTCAGTTCAGTTCTGGTTTGCAGCATTCGGCCCGGGCAATCCAGCGCATGCAAGTTCAGCGCATCACACTCGCAAGTGTGAAAGGGGCCTTAATTTATCAAAATTTAGAAGGTGAAAGCAGCACTGTGGGAGAGCAGTGGGAGAGGGAACATGGGCAGGGACTGAATGTGACAAGAAAGGTGTCTAAATGAGGTCAAAATCCAATCTGGGTAAATAAAAACAAGCTAGCAGGGCACTGAGGGGGATGGGAAAACCTCTTTAGCAAGATCTCACTGGGGCAAAGTGGGTGTTGTGGGGTGTAGGGCACAAAACACTGAAGTCAATTATTAACACTTTAGCTGCTGCCTGCTTATACAGACAGCAGACAATGGAGTACCTGGCTTCCCCTGCCTGTAGTGAGGTACTGCATTCCCTTATCTTCATTAGCAGTCATCTTGCTGCTGTGAACTCCTGGCTGCCGGCTTCTGTCTTCCCCGGCTCAGGTTCAGTGAGGGGGAGGGAGCAAAGATAGAGGCAGTGACCCGCTGCTTCACAAGTGATGGCAGGACAGGACAGCTGCAGCCAGCAAAGGGAAGCTTACAGCCCATCCACTGAGGTGTCTGTAGCAGAGCAGAGAGTGTGTTACTCTCTGCTCTGCCTCTCCGATGCACAGCAGCAGCAGCTTGTGGTGTGGCCAGAGCTCCATTTATGAAGCACACACAGTGGAGGACCATGGCGTGCGTGCCAGCAGAGAGGGCTCTGCGTGCCCTCTCTGGCACGCGTGCCATAGGTTCGCCACCACTGCCATAGAGGCTGCACTGTATATATACTGTGCTGTGTGTGCAGGATCTGATGGGGAGCCTGAGCTCTGGCTTTATTTGTGCATTCAAACTTTCACACATACACAATTCTACTACAGGCAGACCCCAACGTAAGAACACCTGACTAACAGACAACCCCTATTTACAAACTGACCTCTTGATTTTGGTAAGTTACTGCACTTTAGCCTTCAACTACAATAATCAGTTATAACAGATATCACAAGGTGTTTGTAATTAAACTATTGTTAATTCTGATTCTTAGGACAATCATTTTTTTAAAAAACCAATTGGCACAGAGAACAAAAAATTCAACTTAAGAACCTATCTTGTATGTAACCTAGGGACTGCCCAAATATCCAAACTTTAAAATAAACAGCTCTCCTGCATTCATTTCCTAGGGAAGGGTGAAAAAGACTCCCCCATCTAGACTACCGCATGTCTGTAATTGGATGACCTGAGCATGTGATCAGTCACGTTTTTGACATTGCTCAAGGTCCTGGAGTTTTTTTTTTTTTTTTACATCCTGACAGGACCAATATGCTCCTCCTGATCAGTAGCTGCTAAGTGCAGGAGGATTTCTACTAGTGCCCATCCCAGCAGGATCCACCCACCCTCTGCTCCTCTCCACTGGCAACCAACCAAAGGCAGCCAGAGGGACATGGTACAACCCCAGCTAGCAGGCAAATGGCTGCAGATAGCTAATGAGTAAATTAGTGAATTGCTTATTTTGACTTAGTGCAGATCTAGGAAAGACATTTGATATTTTACAGTTCTTTAAGGTCTGAAGTATGGGATATGTATTAAATTATTATTCTTTTCATAATTGTGTCACAATTAAAAGGATATTCCCAGAAACTTACGTCAGTGTCTATATCTCGCACAGAAGGGATAAGAAAGCTGTGCCCCATCTACTCATTCAGTCTAAATGCAAAGCACTTAAAGAGGACCTGTAGAAGATGGAACCTTCACTAGACATGTATGCTATACCCTTTAGCTCCATTCCTAAGGGTAACTGCACAAAGTATGTTGGATTTACCTCACCCATAACACAATTATTAGGTTGATTCCCGCACCATTGTCTACACAAATAAGTGATGTCCTTTACATTTGGTATATCAAAAAGAAGCAGCTGAAACATTTCCACTGTAGATTTTTTCCACAAGGTGTACATGGGATTGTCCTATCAATACAATGCTACTGCATTACTGTTGGATTTGGTATTCCGTGCGGGAACTGTGCACATAATACATAACCTGTGCAAGAACAACAGTGCCAGCACAGAAGTCCTACTAGTCCCTCAATGACATCTCACATGATTGTTGCAGTAGTTGTGTAGATGTATGAAACTACAGGCAAGTAAACAAGAACTTTTGAACAGCTAAAGAGAACTATGGGGACTGACCCCATGTTCAATACCATAGTAAAAATGAGGTAACATGGATCTCAAAAGAGAAGAATGTGCATGAGGCCGACTTCTAAATGACATTTATTGCATGGTAGTCCCAATTCACTTTTCTTCAAAGTGAAAATGAATCAGGCGATGCCATCTGTTTGAAAAAATGAAAGGCTCAGTAGCAGAAATTGCAATAATTTCTAGTGTTTGCACATAAGTCAGAAATTAATTAGTTACCGAGTTTCCTGCCAAGAGTGCGGCATATTCTGTGTATGACGCCTACTCACTTTCAGAGGCATGGAGCATAAGGGTCACGTCATGTGAAATAAAGGCCTATATACTTTATTCATTCATTTTTCTATAATCATAATATTTGAAAATCTTAATAAAATCAACAAGGCCAAAAAGGACTAAACCCTGCCAACATAAAGACATAAAAAAAAAAAATTAATGACAAACAATATAATGACGGATCAGCAGTCATAAAGGCTCAATATAAAGAGAACCATTACCTTGCTTCTCAATTTCCCTTTTGATTTGGTCTTTTGCTTCCGTTTAAGTTTTTTCTTGCTTAGAATCTTCTTATTCCTAAAACAAAGGGAAAAACAGTCAACACAAAGCACTAAATAAAAGGCAAAGAAGTTTTTAAGCCATCAAAAAGCAGCAGCCCATGAGTTCTTTACAATCTTTTGTTGGCTATAATTTATAACACGGCTTCAGCACCTTAGTAACTAACAGTAATATTAGTGAGATTCACTTTATTCATGTCAATGAACAGTTTGGTGGTGGGACTGAATACTAAAAGCAGGACAGAGAAGCATTTTACAGGGAACTATGGTATATAGTCCATTTTGGCATTGCTGGTATTTAGGAGCTTACTACATAGTGAAATGTGTTATATTTTAATTCTGTGTCTATATAACAAAGCTCAAGTTGAGTTTTTGCTGCCATTTGGTCTGTGACAGAGTGCTGCTCTTGCCTAAAGTTAAAGGGAACCCGTCAACACTATTTTCACAAATACAGGTAGTGACAGGTTCCTATAGAGCTCTAGTAACTATCTGACACCCTGCTTGTAGCTAAAAAAATCTTCCCCCGAGATTCCCATATATTCAACTTTATAGTTTTATCTGGTAACTAAGCATGGCTACAGCGAGTCCAAGGTGGGCGTGGCCTCCTCAGGCTGAATCCAGCAGCTCCTCCCCATCCCTGTCTCTGTATGCTGCTATAATGTCAGGTGACCAGGGTGACATCATCACAGGTCCTATAGCTTTTGTTGCATTAGGAACTGTACACAAAGCATATATGTCATGAAATCACAGCATATTTTATCACATGAAATCACAGCAGGCTGCATGGAGAGGAGCAGGAGTCCATGGAGGCTGCTGTGATTGTTTTAGGTGGTCAGATATGTACATGGGGTATAGTTTTCATATTAAGTAGCTCAAGGACCTTTGATGATGTCACCCTGGTCACATGACATTAGGCCACGCCCCCCATGGACTCGCTCCAAAGCTGCATAGATACCAGGCAAGATTATAACTCTGATTTTATGGGGATCTGAGGGAAACTACTTTTAGCTACAAGCAGCGTGTCAGATAGTTACTAGAGCTCTATAGGAACCTGCCACTACCTGTATTTGTGAAAATAGTGGTGACGGGTTCCCTTTAATTTTAAAAAAGTATAAAAACTTTCACCTAGCTCTGTACTGAGCAAAACTAAGCAATTATCTAATTTACAATCATTACCTATCTGCAGCCATTTGTCAGCTAAAAGTAACTTATATCTCTGGTTGTCTTTGCGTATATTGGTTGCCATGTGATTCCATAGCTAGATGGAGGAGAGAAGGGTGGGGGGAGGGGATACTAGCACATGCACACATCAGTAACAATTCCCAGAAGCTACAGGACCTGCAGTGAGGTCATAAGCATGTGACTAATCACATGCTTAAGGTCATCCAATCACATACCAAAAATGGTATGTAGCAGAGCTATACGAGCTATATGTTTGAAAGTTTGGATATAGTAGAGATGCGCATGTATGAAAGTTTGAGGGCTAAGATAAAGCCAGATCTCAGACTTCCCATCAGTTCTACTGTATGGCATCAGATCCTGCAAACACAGCACAGTGTATATACAGGGAAACCTCTTTGAGCAGATCTTTATAAGGTATGGAAGCTGCCTCCTATCTGCAGATCACATTCATGTACAAAGAGCAAAAAAGTGATTGAATTGAAAAAAAACAAAACAAAACAAAAAAATTACCAACAGTCTTTTAGGGAAAGGTTTTAGCATGTGTGTGTCTACAAATACTGTGATGTGGTCATGTGTTCATCTTTTTATTCCTATACAGGTGTTTTATAGTGTAGGTGTACATGGTGGACAGGGGGTGTTCACACGTGGTATTAAAAGCATGCATTTTCAAACGTATCAAATAGCTGAGAAGGAGATTTTCTAGATTACATAGTTGTTAATATGTTAACAAATCCATGTGTAAACACTTAAACATATGTTAACATAATTTAACACCATGTTTGATCATGTGTCACATCAACATTGCGTTTAAAAAATAAAATGCATGTGTTAACAGCCATGTGTGAAAATGTATGCATTAATGCCACATGTGAACGCACGCCCTTAATATAGCTTTTTCCTTGTTATGACTGTATGATGCAGAGCTCTTCCTGTGCTCAGTCTGCCCTGCACTAGATCTCTGTACAAGCAGTAACACTGCTTCTGTGTCCTGATTGGCTGAGCTGTTTGTGCACGTTCATGTGAATGCCCTGAGTGCTACTGGCATCACTGCCCTTAGCTGATGTCCAACCAGGAAGTCCTGCCCACTTCATGAAAAGCTGAGAGAGTGTTTAATAGATAGCCCTATATCTCAAAACAGGAAGAATGAGACTTGTTTTCGCATTGTCAACTTCCAGGTAGCATAAAACTTTTTTGTCTACGGCGGTGATTCATGGCTTGTTTTTTTTTTGAGGGACATGTAATACTTTGTGTCAGTATCATTCTGGAGTAGATATGCATTTTTTATATATTATATATTTTTTAGTTTTCGTACAATCGTGCAGGAGAGACTGCCCACAGACAGCGCTATGAATCTGATATATCGGGCACAGAGTGCCAAGAGGTTAAAGTGAGGGGGAACACACCAGTAAGTCAGCGACCTTGGTTTACAATCCTTGATCCTGGTGGTAGATGTCCTTTAATAATCAATGCAACACCATAACTAACCATCAACCTTATACATTCACAGATTCATCCATGATCACCATGTCACCCATCACCAGTCACATGACAGAGCAATGTCCATTTTTGATCATACATTCCTGCACCCTGCCAGTGCCGTCTTACTGGAGAGATGAATTATGACCCCCTCTTCAGTATTCAGAGATGACATACCGCAGCTCTTGTTACAAGCATCAGTGCCTTTACTACAACCCCCTTCCCATACTTAAATGTATGCCCCCTTACCATTAGCATTCGGAAAAAGAATAGGAGGACTTTAGTAAAGACCCATATGCAGTACACCCATTGATCCCCATATTAAAGCTGCACCAACACCTTGCTGTATTTCCCTGCAGTGATGTCATACGTCTAGAAACACACTGGTTTTAAATAGCTTCTGGCATCTGAAGAAAAATCCTCTAGGAGCATCCTACAAGCCTCAGCATCCCCACTCTCCTTAGTGAACCTTGCAGACAGCCAGCTTAGCAACAAAGCTGGCCCCTAGCAACCAGCCACCGCGAACACAGCAACTAGGAGGCAGCACGTACATCAACGGGGCGTTTGCTCTGCTTAAGTGTTTCTTACTACTATGTCCAATGCCTAAACGCTGTGTACAACATTTCTATCCAATACAAGCATTGTTGTTAGAGGCATAGTGCGGTTATAAACATGGCTTTCCATCCGAGGACATGTCCACTAGCAACATGTGACAGACCTCATATGAGAGTGAAGCATCACAGCGCTCGCTCACCAAGAGTCAGGAGCCACAAGCCTTGCATGGTTCAAATAAAAAGGGGACAAGACAGAATACCAAGACGTACTACACTACATTTCTACAGGATCTTTAAAGACTTTTAAAGTTAAGCACAGAGTAGACAGATGGCTCCATAACAGATGATAGTGATGATATACCACAAAAATATCTAATTTCTAATCCATCCATTCCTTAAATAGAACATCAATCTGTAAAATAAATCAATTATGTTCAACATCCACTTTGTTATATTTTTTCTTTAGACTTGTTCTGATGATTATTCTCCTGTACTACTGATTCATGCAAAGTTTGTTATATATAAGCTCTCCTATAGAGGTGCACTAAATGATAGGACCCGGTAATTCACAAATCCACAGAGAATATTAACACTTTATTGTATGACACTATATAAAGAATTATATTATTATGCGTGTCCATGTGTCTTTTTCCACAGAAAAAAATTGGACTATTTAGTTTGTAGACTTCGATAAGAAGTCAATAAGTATCCCACAAATATAAAGCAGATTTTTTTTGCCTATCCCAAGTTTGACGGACATGTGTCTTTTTTTCACTTGTACTATATGATCTCTACCGAAAAGCTTTAAAAAGACCCTATACTCTTCCTTATAGCAAAATAACATTCATAGCTATGCAATTGTGAAGTCCCTGTGATGTACCTGGGAGGACTGAAATTCCCAGACTCCATACATGATAAAATGTAGCTGATGGCATCGCGTGGTGGTAGTCTATTATCTAGAGGTATATCCAGGTCTTTATTAACACATCACTCTCCTAGATTTCCTAAATTTCTTCAGTATTTGAGAGGTATGGAAGAAAAAGTAATGCATGATCAGCGTATCGCAAAAATATATATGGAAGGGTGGTTAAGGTCACTGGCTTGTCACATGATCGGGTTATCTGATCCACATACAAGGACCATATGCAGATAACACCTATGTGCCATTAGTATTTGTCCCACGTTCGGACACAGGCCGAAAATACGGGCATGAATAGGACCCGCTACAAGATCCAAAATTCACATCTCAGCAAAAAGTCTCAGACAGAAGCATGAAAAATACAGTCACGACCAATGCTACAAAGAAATACATTATAACATTTGCTAGCTGAGGAAAATAAGCCTAGCACGATGTTCTTTCCTAGTCGTGGCAAACCTATGGCACCCCGAGCCCTCAATGTGGGCACCCGAGTGCGTTAGACAGGATTCCTACATTCCCAGGCAACCCAGGTAGAGTCTGATTATAATTGCTGCTTCTGCTCCAGGCCTGATCATTCTTACGAAGCACGCTCTTTCACCCTCCCTCTGCAGACAAGTAAAAGGGTATTCCCACAAAGACAAGTTTATTATATGTACTCAGGATAACAAAATAACATTCTCACTGTTATTAACAAAATGCAGCATTTCACAGATATAAGTCCAACCTGTCTCCATCAGTCCTGCTGTACACAATTTCAGTTTCTCCCTAGACACGACTAACTTCTGCCTTTAGGGCCAGGCTGCCATCTTGGATTTGTATGAGACAGCCGTGCTTGCAGAGATTTCTGAGTCTCTGTGAGATGTAGCAGAACTAAAAGTAACAGTCTAAAAGTCTGTCAGCCTCTGTGTAATCTCATACACCTGTGATCTGTCTCATCTTTTTCCATGTGTCAGTTCAATGTCAGAAGTCAAATGAAAGTGGATATACACCTATACCCTCATAATCTAAGCACATTATTACCCATCTAATTCTGTGGGGTGACAATGTGTCCTCTTAGAGAGTCCCCGTCCACACCCTGGGATTTTACACCCAGCAGCCTAGAGGTGCTAAAACAATAAAACTGAGTAAAATTGTAATGCAAGGGGTTAAAATGATCAACATCACTAGGGGATTTAAAGAGAACCTACCACCACGAATCTACCTATAAAGGTAGATCGGGTGGTAGGTGGATGTAAGGGACGTGAGGAGAGCTCTTTTTAGAGCTAATCCTCACGTCCCCGCTAAACTTTTGGGAAACTTTATTGACCTAATATGTAAATTTCGTTATGCGGCTACTGGGGCGTGGAGTAGCCGGCACGAGGCTACACAGCGCAGCTACTCCACGCCCCAGTAGCCACATTATTCCTCCTACCCTGTTGCGTGCGACGAGGAGCTACGAGGAGCTGCGCGCCCTTGTCCGTCATGATGGCGTTCTGCGCATGCGCAGAACGCCGGCTGAGCAGTCCCAGCTCAGAGGCCGGAGCTACTGCGCATGCGCAGTAGCCGGCTTGTCGGATGAGGGCGTGCAGCTACGAGGAGCTGCGCGACGCACACAGCAGGGTAGGAGGAGTAATGTGGCTACTGGGGCGTGGAGTAGCTCAGTGTCTCTGGGGACTCTCTAAGCAGAAACTTCATGATTCCTCTGTGCTATAAGATGCTGTGCGCTGACAATGTGCTTAAATGATCAGGATCCAGGGTTTATTTACACTTATTTAGCTTCAGAACATTCTCATGGATCTCATCATCTCATCTTTGATCTGCCCATCTCTCTTTTATCTATGTGTCAAAGATGAGATGATGAGATCCATGAGATGGATATAAAACACAATGGCACTCTCAGCTCTGCTAACTCACCTTTAAAACACACACACACACAGCTCTGTTATATGCCTCACTCCAGGGTAAAGACCTTATCTTGCCTAAAGCTAGTAGAGCAAGTCTCAGCACACTGCTGCTTGCTGGCAGTAAGTGCCTGTGTCTGAACTGGTCTTGTAATGTAGGGGTGAGGGGCAAGAGTCAGAAAGCACTACTTTGCTCAGACAGAATCAATTTATGAAAAGAATCCGACCATAGTCAGAAGATTTACGGTCGGATCCATGGGGAAACAAGGACTGATGGAGACAGGTTGGAATTATACATGTGAAATGCTGTATTTTTATTAACAGCAAGTTAGGATAACAATATAACACATTCTGAGTATATTTAAGAATCGCTCCACACTGGAACCAAGGTTCATTTAATGTTTATTCTGTTTAAAATACAATAACTATTGTTTTATGGATTAGTCATTTTTTATTTAGAATTATCGCAAAGCATTTGAAATGGCATATATAAATGTGCAAGCACTAAAAAGAGTTAAAGAAATGATGTCAGCGTCCTGAAATAGAGCTATGATGTAATTGTGCAGCATGTGTAATGCTTTGAGACACCACCAACATTATTGATGGGTAGTATAAAGAGAATTCAATTACCAGTCTCTGCTTCGCCTGGATACAAAGCATGATAACAAAGATTTTACCTGCAGTGTACAGAGGTTTCTCCTCTAATCATCAACCACATATATAGAACAGTGCTGGATGTGTGAACCAGAGCAATAGGGGACAACTATTACACAACTCAGTCACTGCATCAGTTATGAACCATAACCAGTAGTGGATATAATGGAAAGATTTACACCCATTCTGTGCGTCCAACCATTCCTAGTTTTGAAGTAACAAAAACAGAAGGGAACTGCAACAACGTAATGATAAAATAGATTCTAAAGGTGCATGAGAGGACATAATATATCATCTAACAGAATAATCCTAAAACAAGGCGTCGGTTTCTCATCAGTTATCAAAAATGATAGTACAATGTTTGCATACATGTAGACCAACTTATTGAAAAAAAGTCTTAGAACAGGCATCTCCATCCAATTCTGATTTGGAGAACCATGTGACAGACGTAGGCCTTGTGAAGTGCTGGTCACTTCTATCTGTGTCCACAACCCCACTACAATGGTCACAAGTGGCCCTTTATATTAACAATGATTGTGTCCTTATCCAGCTCAGTCATCTCTTGTGACACACAGGAGAGTCCATCCAATTAAGAATATTTCTTGGACCCATTGCACATGCCACAGGACCACATAGGTCTCTCACTGATCAACAAGCATGAAAGGGTTGGAAGAGCAGCAAGCGCCCAATCATCATGCAGACGCAGTCACTTTCTGTGCTCCCAATTCACACCTGCATTTGACAGGTTCCATTTAACTTTTCTTGAGTATGTCTGGATTGTTTTGACATTAGATTTGTTAATCTCATGATGTTCATGAAGTATGACCAATCTGAACAAATAATGCCCAGGTCAGACTAAGGCCACCAGAGAACATATATTTCTTTTGGACTCATGCTAGAAATAGTTTACACAACCACATGCAGAAGCAGGCTTCCAGTGCCACAAAACTATTCCTGCCAATGTTTGCGGCTTAGGCAATCTAACCTCCGGTGATTGGCATGTGAGAGGACCACAGATGCAGATGACACATGGGCCCATGCAAAGCACACATTCTTATGCAGGTTGGGCAAAACATATGGCTATAGACTGTTTAACATTAGTTCACCGCATCAATCTAACAACTTGTAGGCTCCTTACAAGTGTTGATGGGGGTAGAAATCAGGGTCAGAGTAAGTATTAGGAGTATAGTACTACAGACCAGGCAGCGTACCATTAAGGGAAAGAGAGAGGGCGTTAAATCTTTCCCCATTTAACACTCATATACACAGACAGAACCAATACATAAAACTTGTACCTGCTCTGCGCTCCATCTCATCGATAGAAATGAGTCTTGCTTTAAGAGAACATTCCATTTAAAATTAACCCACCCAAAATAAATACTTAATTAAAAACTATGATCAAAAAGCATTTTCCATATCCCTAAATGGCTGCAATGTTACAAAATCAGTTTGTAAACACATATGCAACTCACCTGATGTGAATTCAATGACCCTAAGTGAATTCTGTATAGTAAATTTTACTTGCACTGCCCTGCCTCACTGCTCCTGATTGACAGGTCTCACTGCTACAGCACATGCTGCTGGATAGAGCATTGAGAGATCTATGAGATCTATCTGATTACATGAAATCACTGCTGTAATTTCATGTGATTAGATAGACATGGTTCAATCCTGATGCACTATGCATAACAAAGACGAGAGCAGACAAGAGGTGGCACTGCAGGGAAATGTCCATATTACACCAAAAATTACTTATACTGTAATTACATAGCCATCATGTAAGTGTTGCAGGAAGGAACAGACGTGTTTTTCTGGGAGTGTCGCTTTAAGGGTTCATTGTGGAGGTTCCAACAAAATGCTTATAAAAATGAATAGTGACCAAAGAACAGTACTTTGGAGGAACTGAGAACACAAAGACCAATTGCCAAGACAAATTATTGCTCTTACTATGGCTGGGAATCTCATGCAGGAGCTGAACCAAAGCCAAGAGAAGTAACTTCTTATCTTATTTTATATGCATCAGTGTTACTGGGGCACACTTTGGAGAACAACTGTGCATTTTACTTAGCAATGTTACTTTGTCATTTACTTGGCAGATGTGGCAAACACTAAGAGGTCCAAATTCACAGCATTTACAAGAATAAGGATCTGCTAGATTTCAGTTAGTCTACCATCAAAGTCAAGCATGATAAACCAGACACTCATAAATCCAGGCAACGCGACTTTGGTAATCTTCCTAGATTTGATAGCCACAGGCTGCTTACTAAAATCAACTTTTAAAATTATGCTAATGATTTGTGATTTGGCTTTACAGGCTTTTATACCATCTCACTGTCTCCACTGGGTGCATTGGGAAGGAAAAAATAAAAATAAAAATATACGGCACTTGGATGCCATCATAGTGCTGCTGCGTTGGTTTTTCCACACACACATGTTAAATAGGTAGCTCAGAGTTATAAGAATCAGAAGTGAAAATCTTCCATGGCTATAACATCTTATTGCTGGCTACTTAACAGGGGGAATATTTTGGGAGGTCCATGAGCATCCAAAACTAAAGAGTTTGTGGAAATGTACAATTGGAAAACAAGATCTCATGTACTGATGTGCTGTCAAGATGAGACAATCATAGGAGGCTTGGGATACAATGGCTACAAGTAAGTGTGATGCATTAACTTTGAAAGGCAGATAAATCTGCATCAAGAATTTACATGTTTAATTGAACAGTTGTCCATTTGTGTTTCAATTTGAATCAGGATAACACACAGAAACCTCAAAAACCCAATGAAGCGTGTGCCCAGTTTACATAAGGAAATGAGCTATGGACCAAGAGGCACTATATGTATAGATGAGCAGACCTAATATTCTTGTTTGGGTTCCCAACGTAGATGGATTGAAAGCTGAACAGCCAATGCAGCAAATTGACAGCCCTTGGCTAGCCACTAGCCGTGGCTGGTTAGCTGCCAAAACATCCACATCGGAATGGCGAATCTTAAACTGGAACATTGGTCTGCTCATCTCTAATTAAATGGCCTCCAAAATCATCAGTCAGATTAAAGCAGGAAGATATTTTTTGAATGCAAAATCTGGTGCCATCATGAAGCCCAGGCAAGAATACATTCATTCATAAAAAACGTCAAAATGTTTATACAGAACTAAAATGAAACAATGTCTCCAATTTTCCTGAATCTGTAAAATCAGATATGAATAATAATATATAACCCAACCTATGTCAATTTATAGATGAAGTATTTTAAATAACAGCAAATATGAGATCACTTGTGTTCCTTAATATTGTGTGGATTTATATTAATTCCTGCAACATTTCAGCTTTGCTGGAAGCCAATTCCAAAATGAAATACGGTAACCCATAAAACTAAAGGTTGTGATACAATGCTATGCACTCCACTGCTGTGAATACAGCCTGGCATCAGGGCAGAGAAGCTGCTAACATGACTAGACACACGGCTCTACATGTCATCCAGCCACACCCATGATAGTAACAAAGCCAAACACTTGTCAAACCCAGTAGGAAGAACCCGTCATGCTTGTTTTTATGCGATGGTGGAGTGAATGCTCCTCATGGAAACCCAGCAGAGTCTTGGGGTGAATTCATATGTAGCAGAATGCTTGCAAAAATTTCCACTATGGTCTCCGGATGCCGTTTACAGAAACCCATTTGCTTACTGCAGAATAAATTCTTTCCAGAAGAATGAGACATATGTGGCGTCTCTACAACAAATCTGCTGTGTGCACATACAACGCTATAGGACAAGCAGTATAATCTCCATAAAAGTCACTTCAGGCACAGATATCACACAATCAGTAACCTCGGAGTTTCTCCCTATGTTCCACGTTCCAGGTTTCAGCACAGTATAACATGAAGATGCATACATTATTCATCCGGGCCCCAAGCCCCTGCTCTACTGATTACTAGAGGGATTCCTGTGCCTGGCTTGCTGAGCATTTGTGTTCACAGACTTGCGGGGCCGCTAGTTGTGACATGTGACACGGGAGCTGTCAGGACAACAAAGCTACGAGGGATAATGGCATTGAACAATACAGAAGCTATATTAGAAAATACTCAGGCTCCACATAACACAATCTACCAGTTCATGAATCATTTACCTGGCAAGAAAGAGAACTTGTAGTCTTGTCCTTTGCTCAGGAATAAAGGCCTTTGCTCACAGTAAGTGATACCTTTAAGTGCCCTTGTATTGATCACATTATTGGCTCATTAATAAAAACTGAGGGAAGGCCATGGTATGGACTGTAGCGAGACATGGACACAAGCAGGCATTATACAGTATAGTAGTAGTAGTGCCTGCCAGGTAACCAGTGCCCACAGCTACCCAGGTATAAATATAACGCTCTGCTCTGTCCCTGATGCACGTGGCACTGTACACAATGCAAACACTCAAACAAGAAGGATATAGCTGTCCTCAAATTACAATGGCTGACATATGTAGATATTGGGTCACTGCTTTCTAGTAAGCTCTGTTATATTTCATGACAGCTTGTAAGGCTCCAGTCACATGTGGCTTCTGTTTACAAAGATAGCCACAATGTTCTGCCATGATGGCAGTGATAGCAGTGTCCCCTTACCTACTGACTTACAATAGGTTCCCTTTTCACAGGAATAGTAAAATTGAGCCTCTGACGTTGGGAATAACGTATGTGAAAACCTGCCCAGAGGATGAAGACCTGGTGCCATCACAAGTACTAGAATAGTTAGGCCTCATGTAGATGCCTGGTTTTAGTGTCTAGAGTCAGAGATTTTCCCATCATTAGAATATTCCCCACTGAGCTATGCTTCCATGTGAAGAAATTGTTATCTGCTGTGTATAGCCCCTTTGTACCTCCCGGCTCTTTTTTTTTTTTTTTTTTTTTTTTTTTTTACACCTTTATTTATGCTATATAAAGCTTCATCAAATCCTGCTACATGTCAGGTGCCCCTTATGAACCATGAGCTTACCTGCTACCACTAAATTGTGATCCTTCAGTACAAGGTCATCTCACCAGGTGCCATACATGAAGCATACAACAAGCCTCAACCACTGCATCAAGTGTTAGGCTGCATTTACACATTGCCCACACAACAGCTACCCTACCCAATTACATTGCAGTTAACTGCTGCATTCTGTAAATATTAACACTTAACAAAATGCATGCATTAACACATTGTTAACACATGCCTTAACGTTGTGTAAACAGAAAATTGTTAACAGAATCTTAACGATGATGCGTTGATATGTGGCATTAACACTTTGAAATGCTTTACACCAGCTGAGAAGAGGAGATTTGCCTGATTACATGCGTCAACATTATGTTACCGCAGGCGTTTTGTAAGCGCCATGTTGACATCAATGTAATCAGGCAAAACTCCTCTTCTCAGCTGGTGTAACGCATGTGTGAACACACCCTTAAAGGTATAAGTGGCCACATCCACATGGGTCACACATGCTTCTATTTAATCTATTCATGTTGGAGCCAACACCCTCAATGCTAAACCAAAGGTCCATTAGCATCACATGCCTAATTGTTTACTGCAGCCATATGTATCCATTCCCTGCCACCACATACCTGTACGGTCCACACAAGGCTCAATTGTGCCACTTACCTCCCTATACAGGCCAAAGGTCAATAGCCTCACATGCCTCACTAGTCAACCGAGGGTCCACTGGTGCCCCATATGCATTATCACCCAATATTCACTGCCTCGCTACTCACCCCACCCTCCACTGGTGCTACATGACTAAACCCAGGGCCCAGTGACACTGCATGATACACCCAGGGTTACCCGGGCCACATCTCTCCATACAAAGCCAGTGACACCTCATGAAGGGCCATGCACCCATGGGTGCCCCATATGTTTTAGTCCATGCTGGATACACGAAGCTCACACAGCAATGTCACCTAATGTGAGTGGAGGGCGGCCACCTGACATGACGTGCGGCCTCCTGCGCTCCATTACCTGGCTGCCGCTCCGCTCTGCTGCTCTCTGTCACTCACGGCCGCAGTGTAGATGTGCCGGTAGCGCTCCGCCAGGGCCTTGCCGGATAGCAACAGCTGGTAGCGGCTCCTGCAGTCGGGTCCGGAGCTGAGCTCTGGAGTGCCGGCCATGGTGAGCCGTGCGGGGCAGGACGCGGAGGCTGTGGGCGCCGGGTACAAGCCGTTGGCCCCGGATGAGGCGGCAGTGGCGGCGGCGGGAGGAGGAGGGGGTGCGGTTGCTGCGCACATCATCTTGTACGTGGAGACAGACGGGGTGTGCGTGTCACTGCAGCCGCAGCATCGGGGGGTGACGGGCGGCTCCTCCGGGGACAGGGACGTGCAACCCGGCCGCTGACAGCCTTGTGCTCTCTGACAATCACCGCAATCCCCAAGTCAACCCCCGCCCCGAGCCCTTCACCATCCTCCCGCACAGGAGCGAGGGACGGCAGGTGTGCGCGGCCCGCTCCGGCCTCCTGTGCTCGGCTGCTCGTGTACACCGGCCCGGGCTCCTGCCACTCAGCTTCACCTCAGGCGCCGCACAAGTGAAAGCTGCACACTCAGTGCTGCCATCTTAGCTTCATTATCTGCCTGCTGCTATTTCTCCTCACACAGAGCATGCTGGGAGCTGACTCGTCTCTTCCTCCTAGGAACACACTGCCCCCTGCAGGACGGCGCAGTCACTGCTGCTGTCACCGGGGACTGCACAATTCATGTCACTCTTACACGTTCTCAGCTTCCCCCTGCTCCCCCAGCATTTGTGTAGTCTGAGAGAGTAGGGGGAGTATATTAGAAATCTCCTCCTTTGACTACTTTCTGTCCAGCAGGATCTTGGTGTCTCAAGAAGTGGTATATGGATCCTGCTGGATCTTAAGAAATGTTATGGATGATCAGTCAGATAACATCAAACATGGTAACAACTGTAATCAGCAGATGTCTTAAAGGGATTTTCACGCAAAACAAGTTAGCAACCAACTTGCTGATCGGTGGGGTCTCAGTGATAAAACCCTCACAGATGATGAGGACAAGGGGTCCGATGCCCCCCATCATATCTCTTGTCGCTCTGAACTGGGCAGTCTCCATCAGCTCCTATAGAGAGGTAAAAGACCGGAGGCTTCACTTTACATATCAAGAAAGCAGAGCGTGTGTATTGGTTAATTACCTTATATCCTTCCCCTCACACTTACACCCACGTTACAAAAACATGAATTACAGTAACCAATCACTTTCACCTAGGTACCTGACTTTGGGTATACAGGCGGTCCCCTATTTAAGAACACTCAACTTACATACGACCCCTAGTTACAAACGGACCTCTGGATATTGGTAATTTATTGTGCTTTAGTCAGCTGTAACGGTTATCAAATGTGTCTGTAATGAAGCTTTAGTGTTAATCCTGATTCTTATGACAACCCAACATTTTTAAAATCTGGCTGGGATTACAATGATAAAATATACAGTTCCGATTTACGTACAAAATCAACTAAAGAACAAACCTACAGACCCTATATTGTACGTAACCCGGGGACTGCCTGTACTATACTACCTATCCTATTTCATATGAATATGTGCATATTGTGCTTTAAAATACATTTAGCCAAATTATAAAATGTATAGGTTGCTGAAACTTTATAGGCACTAGCACTACCAAAAGTAAGGAGTTGTGTTGGTGAGGATTCAATGATACTCTAGATATACTAGATCTGGTCCTTATGTGAAGAGGATGATAAAGTTGTCTGTAATACTAAATAGAAAATAGCTCCTCTCTGTGTAGAGGCTGTTCATTTCTACAACACACTTTTGACAGTCTTGTTTCTAATTAAAAGCTACAAGATAAAAGAAGATGTGAGTTGATTATCAAAAAGGACAGGATTTCCACGGTGAAATGCTGACATGTACTTCAAGTTCAAAGATGAAGAAAAGTAAAGTGCCAGTGGCTTATGAAAACTGAAATGACTGTATATTGGAGCACCGCCGGAGAGCTGTGCCATGCTGATTACAAAAAAAACAGCAAAGAAAAGTCACTTTCAAATGTTTACTTGATTTGTCATTATTAGAATGTTAAAATATAAAGTATTATTCTGGGGCAAACCGTACACATAAGCTTTAAAGGAAATCTACCATCAAAATCAATTATTATAAACCAGGGACACCTACCCATAGACTGGGGCACTGTGACTGTGGTAATCTTCTTGTATTTGTTATCCATGGCTTCCCTCTTCTAAAATAAACTCTGGTCTCTACGGGGCTGTAGCTTCACAGGCTGTTACACTGTGCAGGAGCACACCTTACACTTCCCCCTGCTCAGTCAGCAGTTCCCCCTACCTCTGCCTGCGGTAATCTTACACAATGGGGGAGGAGACATGCTTCTGCACAGTGTAACAGTCGGTTATGCTACAGCAAGGAGGGACTCTGGTAACCCCCACGGCCCTTTAGCATAATTTAAAAGGTTGATTTTAGAAGCAAGAAGAACAAATATAAAAAGATCATGGGTCCCTGGATCTATGACTAAGAGTCCCTGGTTTAACATGTCTGATTTTGATGGTAGATTTCTTTCAAAATAATCTAATTAGAGGTTTCATTAAGAGAAATAATTTTTTTTTATTTCACTTTTTGCTTTTATTTTTGTCTATTAATATAATACAGGCGTTATCCAAGTTTTTTACTGCAATTACAATCTGAGCATAGATGAGAAGCATCAATGCTCAGACATAGAGTAGCCAGGGTCAGGGCAGGCAGCAGTCAGGAAGATTAAAAGGTACAAACTCAAGGTCAAGGCCGGCAGCTGGAAATCAAGGTCAGGTCATCAGAAGCCGGATAGAGAATCGCAGTGCAGAAACTAAGTTGTACAACAAAACCAGGGTCTGGAATTTGATATTATTAGAACACACAACCGTAGGAGAATAACCTTCCAGTTACACATTAGACAATGTTGCACTGAGCCTCCCTCCAGGAGTACTTCCCAACACTAGTGGGAAACTGAATAGGTGTACTGACTTATGTGTCAGCAATGTCTATGGTAAGACCTGACTCCTATCATGGACATTGAATCCATTATTACTAAAAGGGGAATCAATGCTTGATTGCCAAGCCTGACTGACAGAGAAGAAGCATTTAGGATAAGCATTAAGTAGGGGATGAACTTTCAGAGTGTGATTTTTGTGACCAGTGATCAGAAAAAAAGGTCCCCTTGTGCCTCATGTGTATGGGGACAGTGTTTGTATGTTTAGGTACTGTACCATTCATTTCTTTGACACTGGCAGTAATTGCAGAGTACAGTGCTCTGTCTGTCCCATGGAAGTAGAAGTCCCATACCCACCAGTTGCTGGTTCTGAAAGTGGTACAGGCTCCTGCAATCAGACACTTATGCCCTACCTATAGTAATCAATCACAGAGAAGTCATTTTATGATCTTGAAAAAATTATTTACTGAAATAAATATAATTTTTTTTAATTTTGTCATTGCTTAGCTAACTAGAATGTTGAAAAAAGCATAGACTAAAGGCGATGGGTTTAAAAGTACTGGATATTAAAGGTTTTCTACAAGAATATTTTTTTTATATGGCGGGGGCCATAAAATTAAAAAACTGCTTGTATGGTTGTGGCAACCAGCCATGGCAACTACAGCCACACACCTATGAGAGCCGGAGTTTCAGGTTGTAGCAGAAGCGTGACTGAGGTCATGACAAACACAGTCCAGCGCTGATGGGTGGCGCTGCGGCTGATCAGGGAGCATGGAAAGAGGTGTGTAGGTGAGAGATAAACAGTTTATTATTTTTACTGCCCCAAGCCATATATAACATTTTTGTATTAATGACTTGCTACCAGGAGATGTTGGAGAACAGGATGGAAGGATAGTCCATATTTAAAATGGCTGTCTTAGCTAATGACTGAGCATGCCTCCACATTGTCCCATGATAACAGTAAGCAAATAATGACCATGCTTTCTAATTATATGTTTAGAGTTGCCCCTAATGACTCACAGCAGTGATTACAGTAATAAAGAGTGCACGGATCTTGTAGGGGTGTGAGAGCAGTGGTTTCCAATGTATGTAAACATGGTTGTACTATACGCTAGCCACCTCTCTACAACTTCTCTTTTATATAGTTATAATCTGGAGCATATTAATATATATTGTTTACCACAAGGTTGGAATTATATTGGTAACACGTCTATGAAAGCTCATTTATATATGAGTAAAGAAACAAGTCATCATTGTACTGTGTGATTCTGCACATCCAGGTTGTCATGGTTTCCTGATCTCCTCCAGGCTTTTTAGTGTTCCAGAGAATCCTGCCTGACACTGAAAGTGGAGGTTTGCTATAACAGATAATACAATTCAGGTCAAAAGTGTTAATTATACTGTACACCATAACACAGGACTTCATGAAATTACTCTTATACATATAGGAGAACAAAGAATCTGAGCTAAGGACAGTGTGGGATTTGATGTTGTGAAAGATGTATTCATCTGTCAACATATGTGTGAGGATAAAAAATGATAGTCCAAGGTTATTGAGAAAAATGCACAATTTATTAACTGTAGAGAGTTTAAAACATTGATATAGCTCTGGCACCAAGATCAGTATATGAATACAGCAATATGGTCAGCACATAAATACAGCACCAAGGTCAGTGGATAAATACAGCACCAAGGTCAGTACATAAATTTAGCACCAGAACAGAACTCAGTGTATAAATACAACACAAGAACTGAGGTCATTACATAAATACAGCACCAGAACAAAGCTCAGCACAAGAATGAACCAATCTCAGAACATGTATACAACATCAGAAACAATCATAGTCAGAATGGCAAAGTTGAGATAACTGTGTCACGGCCACACCTGCGTTCCTCGGTATGGATCGCGGGCAGGGCCAGCTCCAGGTTTAAGTAGGCCCCTGGCGCCAGTGCCTCAGTGGGCCCCTTTACTATGCCTCATAAATTTGAGTCAGAGAGAGTGATCTACAGCCCACTTTTGCCCCCTTCTGTTACCCCATCATACGTTTTTCATGTAACCATGTGTTTTGCTGCTTTTAAAGCCATTTTCTTCATTGATGGAAGCGTAAGCTGCTGTGTTTACATTTTCACTTACACTTCTACTAATGAAAGAAAACTCTTTCTACGTATAAACGTATGCAGAAAACACTGTGGGCCACATTTCTCAAAAGTAGTGCACTAAGAGCAGTTTGCCTGTGGAGTGTGCAGGATGCGGCACATTATAGAATACTGCCGCACAGTCTTCATTAATCTAGTGCCCCCTGCACTTTTCGGGAAGTGTCAACAACCTTTTTTGGTGCACTGTTAACTGTGCAACGCAATTTGGTCGTGTTGCAGTAATAAATGTGGTGGAGGGTCTGACTATGCACTGGAAGGCCCCTTTATGTGCAGAATTTTGTGGTGCGGTGGACACAGAGCAGCTGCTACACAAAACTGGTGCAGACACTTTCTAAATACACGTGCAAGTAGTTTCGACATTCAGACAGAAAACTGGCGCAAGCGCTTTAATATATGTGGCCCATGTGTGAACGAACCTAAGGGTTATTGTTTTTAAGGAATAGGAGGGGGTCAACAGGAAGGGAGACATTGGAAAAGAGGTAGAACAGGCGACACAAGGGTAAAATGGCAGGGGCAGAAAGTGGGCAATAATTTACACTGTAGGAGGGAGAAAATGAATGTCAGACATCAGCAGTTGTAATGACACAAACCCTTTTAGACTACTCTGCAAGGATGGACTACAAAAGTAAGAGGTAGGCAGTAGCATGAGAACCTGACTGTCAGTCAGACATCTGGGTTCAGTGTTCAGCAATCAGCAAGCTGGTGGATAGAGCTGCTAATCAACCAGCTTTCAGCCCCAAAGCATCCACAGCCATGCCCTGAATGAATGTGGCTGTAATTGGCCAGACAGGACACCAATGTATAAGAGATGGGTCCCATTCCCTGGTGCCATTAAATACAGGAGAGAGCTAGGGAAAGGCTGCACCTGGGGGGAAGAATTAAGCTGTAATAATTCCACAATTGCCCTTTACTGGGTAGATAGGGATATGGAAAGACAAGGCTATGAGAGACAGATAGAAATTATTGCCCTTTTCAGGGCACTGTGAAAGGTGTGTTAATGAGGTAACTTTGCTACCTTACTGCATCATCATCAATGAGAGAAAATCTTGCAAAGTCCACATTTCCTCCATCTGTTTTTTGTTAAATCGGCACATTCCTAAATTGCACACTCCATATTCACTGCATGTGTTTTTTTTTTTCAGAATACCAGTTTGAACACCTAGAGTGCCTTTGACCGTGGTGAGAGAAAGGGTTGGTGATTTGCTCATTGCTCTTTTAATCCTCTAAGAGAATAACTGGGTCTGAACGCCTAGAGTGCCTTTGTGACATACACCTCAATGACATAAACAGCATTTTATTTTTTTTATTATTTCTTTGTTTATTACATTTTTTATTTTATGTTATTATTTTAATTACCTTCCCTAGCCCATTTTTGTCAGGGTGTCTACCCTGTTATTAGCCCCATTTGCAGCACAGTACCTCATACTACCACTTACTATTTTTGGGTGTTAAAATTTGGGTTCCTAGTTTTCTGGCGTAGAAGCAATGAATTATTGCAAGATATTGCGATTATTATCTTGAAAAAGTGGGACTGCCGGCAGCATGGGCTAGCACGGGCAGGGGCGGACTGGGAATTTAAAATGGCCCTGGAAAAAAATATAAAAGTGGCCCCATTTTATGGGCGGAGTCAAAACAAGTGGGTGTGGTCAGATAATGTGGGTGGAGTTATAACTGACAAATTGTTGGTAGATGGCTTTAATGCAAAACAAGAACATCTTTTGCTAGTAAGTGAATCTAATGTGCAAAGAATGTGACCTGTCGATCAGTAAATGATGCAAACACACGACCCGGTAAGCCTTAAATACCTTTCCCCTGTGCCATACATGTACAATTCAAAGAAAGAATATATTGATACTGCCTCCTATGTACAGGAATAATGCTACAATAACACATTTAGAATAATACATTCAATCCTGCCTTCTATATACAAAATAAAACTACTACAATACCTTCTCCCATATACAAGCCAACTACTTTAATACTGCCCCCTATGTACAGGAATATATCTACTATAATACTGTCCCCTATGTACAAGAATATAACTACTATAATACTGCCCCCTATGTACAAGAATATAACTACTATAATACTGCCCCCAATGTACAGGCCCCCCCACCCCAGACATATAATTTATGCCCACTGCCAGCCCCATATATACTAATATACTATAATCCACCCCCACCCCAGACATATAATTAATGCTCCCTGCCATTCCCAGATATACAATAATCCACCCCCCACCCCAGACATATAATGTATGCCCCCTGCCAGCCCCATATATACAATAATCCCCCCCCACCCCAGACATATAATTAATGACCCCTGCCATTCCCAGATATAGAATAATGCCCCCCCACCCCAGACATATAATTAATGCTCCCTGCCATTCCCAGATATAGAATAATGCCCCCCCCCAAGACATATAATTAATGCTCCCTGCCATTCCCAGATATAGAATAATGCCCCCCACCCCAGACATATAATTAATGACCCCTGCCACTCCCAGATATATAATTAATGTCCCCCGTTCTGTAATTAAAAAAAACAAAAACATAATACTCACCTCTTTGGCGCAGGTGTCTTCCTGTCCTCGGTCTTCAGCAGCTTGGTGTAGAGGCGCGGGATAGTGACGTCACTGCTCCGCGCCTCCACACCAAGCCGCGGAGATACAGGAGGCCGGACATCTGACAGCTGGTAGGTGCCAGCCTCCCCTACGCTACACAGGTCGCGCAATGACGTCAGTTGCGCAACCTGTGTAGCTGAGTGTATACACAGACGCAGAAGCAGCGGTGCTGCGCTGCGTCTGTGTACTAATCAATAGTACCTGCATCGTACGATGCAGGTACTATAGATTATGTTAAAAGTTTTAGGTAGTGCGGACCGGCCCCGCACCAGCCCCAGACCGGCCCAGGACCGACCGGCCCACCGGGAAAATTCCCGGTGGGTACAATGGCCAGTCCGCCCCTGAGCACGGGGCATACCTGCTCTGTGTCTGCACACTTTCTGAAAATTTAAAAAATGTACAGCTGAATATTTGCAGGTTTTTACACCAGGTTTTTACACCAATTACACCAGGTCGGACTGGGAGTAGTTTTGTCCACAGCCTGGCTGGCACATACATCATGTGGTCTCAGCCTCATGATGTATCCGCCGTAAAGACGAGGGGGAAGGGCCTTATCCTACAATGCCTGGAGAGTCGGTGGATGGTGGTAATCAGGTGGAGGATGTGCAAATAATTGAAGAGGAGAGTCTCCAGCAGCCAAAAGTCCATAAAAAATCCAATATTCATAACTGAAAACTACTCATTTTCAGCCACTAATAAGGATTTTTCTATCTAAAACTGGTAATTGGGAAGGCTACACATATCCAGCTGGGTTAGCTTAAAATGTTTACAGGAATGTGATTTTAGCCATATGTCAATGTACACTAACACAATAGGTGTGGCATGTTTTTAGAAAGCCGACATACACATATTACATTAGAGATTCTGTCAAATGTTTTGCCATGGCAACTCCTCTCATAGGAAAACTGGAATTTTCAACAATTTTCTATAAGTGGTTGTAGAAATGCTGTATGAATTTCATCAGCAAGGTATTACAAAACAGCACTGTGGGTATGTGTAAGATACGGATAATATACACCAATCCACATAGGGTTGTGCTGAATTTGGTTTCATTTTGTTATTTTTGCAACTATGATTCCATTCTGTATTTGCTGTTTTTTTTTATCTCACTAGTCAAGTATGTTATGTAAATTCACAACATAATATGCAAAAATTATGCAACAATAGAATATAGACAAATGATGACAAATATTTATAATTTAAATATTTTATTACTATTAAGTATTATTGTATGATGTACAGTTTTTCTACAGATTTCTCCAGTGAATACAGAATTGTATTCACAGATGTGATTCAATATGTTGTTTAACTCCTCCTAACACTTGGGTGTTAACCACTTAAATGCATTTATTTATATAAGTAAATAAACATATTGATCTAATATACTATAGAGGACAGAGCCCAAATGTCCGAATCACCACTTTTTGCAACACATAAAAATTTTAATAAATAGTGCTCAAATAATTGAATAGTCCCCAAAATTATGGCAATGAAAACATCATCTCATTCCACAAAAATGACACCTTACACAGCTCTGTAAACTGAAGTATGAAAACGTGCTTTAGAATATGGCAAAATGAAAAAAACGCTTTTACTAGATTAACTAATAAAAACTCCTAATGCAAAATTCCTAATGGCCCCCCATCATTATATCTAAAAAAAAAACACTGAACCCTACTCCACCATTTCAGTTTTTTATAGTGTAACACTTTATAGAAGCTGGAGGCTTTTTTTGCAGCCTATTTGTCATTGGCAAGTGAGCACCTGCTCTATCTTTTTTTGGCTGTTACTGTGAATTCATAGGTGTGTACATGAGCCTATAGAAAGTAAAGAGGCCTCCTGCTAGCTACTGAAAAAAAAGCTAACTCACAGCCCCAAAAGGAGTTTGTGTGCATGAGGCCTTAGGTTGTGTCCTACAATACAATACAATACCTTAAAACTTTTGTTGATCCCTGAGGAAATTGCAATGCACATAGCTCTGGCTTGGTATAATATGATAATGAGGGTCACAGACATAGGGGGTCATTTACTTACCCGGTCCAGTCACGATCCAACGGCGCGTTCTCCGGCCAGGATTCGGGTCTTCCGGCGATTCACTAATGTTGTGCGCCTGATGTCCACCAGGTGTCGCTGCTGTGCAGAAGTCCGCCGGAGTTCACCAACCTTTTCCCGGTGCATGTGAGTGATTGATTTTGCGTCACAATTAGTAAATGAGCCCCATAGACAGAACAAGAAAGAGATAGAAGAAATAAAACAAAAATACAATGAAAATTAAAACAGCAAGTTAGTCGTTGTTGGTGGGGAAAATTTTCGGGGGAGAGGAAGCAGGGAACTACTAGTCGCTACTCTCTTTATCCACTTGTTGTAGAATTCAATTGCTTTTGGTAAAAAGGAGTTATAGAACCTTGTTGTCCATCAGCTGACCTACCGATACCAGCCACTTCTCGTACTCCGCCGTTGTAGTAGTATTTGATACATCAGGTGTAATTTGTTTCTTGCGATCGACGTAAACCTGCCAAAGACTTAGCCTTTCTCTGACAATGCTTTGTCACCTTGTTGTGATTTTGGCCAGCCTCTTATGCTCCTTTTTTTTTTTTATCCACCCCAGTATCCTAATTTGAGGTTAAGTGTACCCTTTTAGGCCGGTTCCACAATTGCAAGTGTTATGCAATAAACTCGCATCACACTCGCAATGTGTGCTGCCCAGATCTCCTGGCCCGAACGCTGCAAACCGGAACTGAACTGACATGCTGAGTCGTTCCGATTTGATGCTTCAGGACGGGGAGATCCGGCGCAGAAGCGTGCGAGTGGTGAGTGGTGATGTGATGAGCAGGTGTTGGCGTAAAAGGGCCTGATTCCTTTAGTCTCTTTCTTATTGTTTGTGTTTTTTTTGGGTTACTACCAGAATTAAGATTACAACATGGATACACTGTTGTTAGAACCGAGATTCGTACATAAAAACAGGAATAGAAACAAGATTACTACATAGAATCAGGACTTATTTTGCAGCATATGTATCACTGTAATGCTGAATGATAAATCTGGCGCAATATAAGACTGTCTCCATGTAGGTTGCCCCTTAAAAGAGAATATAACAAAGAGTCACAGCACAGAGGAGATGCTGCAAAACTGTTAGATCATGGATAATACCAGCATGCAATCTAGTGACAGATGACGCTAGGATTAGAAATTTCTCATTCTTCTTCTACATGGTCACCATGTCATCTTCTTCCAGCCATTACTCGTTTCTGCATATTTGGCAAAACAAGAACTTTAGCAACTTCATTGCTCAAACTCCATACTGTTTTGCTCACAGTAGCCAATATAGGAATGGTACCTCCACAAAAGCCAATACAGTAACATAAGCCTCACATAAAATTACAATAACTTACAATAACAAAATACAATAAAATCACAGTGCCCCCACAGCAGCAAATAGTCACAGTGCCCCCCAAAGCAGCCAAGTCACAAGGCCTCCCACAATAGCCAAGTCATGATCCCCCCCACTAAGCTAAGCTCTGTCGCAATGGACATGTGATGAAGCATCTGCCTGCACTGGGTCAGGTGACAGGTCATAAACCTAGTACAGGCGGACATGTCATTACAAGTCAGCTGCATCTCCTTTATCGCACAGGTCGCACACTGGCGGTCTGTGTAATGGAGAGCAATGGAGCACACAAACTAAAAGATCCTATGTTCTGCTGCCACAGATGACAGATGCTATGCAGTCCAGCAGCTTCCCTGTTGGATCCCACCAATGATCTGATTAAGGAGGGTTGGAGCGGGGCCCAGCTAGGCATAAGTCATGAATTGTGACAGCCGCTGCCCCCCCTGATTCAGTGCAAAGATCAGATGTAGAACAGTAGCCAATATGCTGGATCAAGGGGCCTGTGGCTGTCACAATTCAAAATCAAAGTATGTGCCCCATGGTCTATCTTTTCCTGTGTTTACGGCCATACCTTGTTAGGGAGAGAGGAGTGGTGAGGAACACTCATTCCCCTGCCTCTCCAACATGTGGCAGTATGCTTGCTCGGGCTACGACTGGGCAAGCATACATCAGTGTGTAAGAGGCATAAGTCTGATGAATAACACCATTGATAGCTGATGGGGTGGGGAGAGCTTGACTACAGTGCTAAACTCTCTACCTCCATGACTCCATTCAGTCATATTAGAGCCATATCTCCTGAACCCTGGCACCTAGAAACATAGTATATATGTCATTTTAAACACAGGAATCTCCCCTTTAATGTATGTGTATTGTGTATGGAAGCTTAACAGAACCGGAGATATCGACCCTTAAGGTTGTACTAAAAAAATATTCCCGATTGTAACTTTAATTCGTAACAGTAAAGTTATACTGATTTTACCAAATTATTATATGTGATTCGGCCTTTGAACGCAAATAGAACAATGTCTACTTTGTGCTGCTCGAACTATTTATTCCAAAGTTAGGCCTTTTGTGTTCTGAAAGTGTTTGTCAAAAATCTTTCTCACTAGAGGTGAAGTGGGTGGAAACTAATGTCTATCTGTCCATGCCCTCAAGCTGAGGCCAGGTAGCTTGCCCACAGATCCCATGATGCCTTGTGTTCTCTCTGAAAGTAATTGAGCATTAAATAACTTTTGTTTCCCACAAGTAAATCCACTGAACAGCTCCCTATTACATATAAAATAGGGAGCTGCAGTCCAGCCAGTCACCCCATTCCACACCACTTTTAACCTGATTGTATCGGGTTAAAGGGGGCATGGTGAGCTGGTTAGGGGGGTGGTTAAGTGATCCATAGGCTCACAGATGGGAGCTGACTCCCGTCATTCGTGTAAAAGAGCCGGCTCATTCATGAACGACACATCACTAATTCCAGAAGCAGAGGAGAGTGCAGCACCTGTCTGTGCTGCACAAGCCAGTGTGACACTACCAGGAAGCAGAGGTGTCTTAGGCCAGCTGCCTAACACATTGGTCAAGTCAGGAATCTAAGCCCCAGAGCAGAGGTCCACTGGCTCCATCTACCAGCCCAGCCTGAAGATATTACTAGGCCGCGAATAACCCTTCCTGCATACCAGCTATCTCCTACCAGCTTTCCAGCCTGGTGAACCTTCTGTTAATGTTAGGCCTTCAAATAAAGAATAGTGAGTCAATTTGCACAACGTGCCTCCATGTGATCCCTGGATCAGGCTGCTTCACTATCACGGGGTGCCCATCCTTCACCCAGAGATTCCTCTACACACCTCACGGCTTTCCCCAGGGAGAAACCTCCTGCATCAGCCTCTTCATCTATAATAAAGACTCTCCTGTTTAATATGACACTAGAATTGTATTTCCACGTGGAAGGGTTCAGAAGATATAGGCATTTGAAGCAAGCCCCCGCCTCTGGCCTGTCAGCCCAAGGCATAATATAGAAGAAGCTGCTGGAGACTTTCACTTTCACTTTGCAGAAGTACATGTGCAACACCCCTGCCAATGTATAGGCAAGGGGACAGTTGTGAATAAGGCCCTCTACCTTGAAAATGGCTATATAGAGATAGCTGAAACGTTGTATCTTTTTCCACTGGTGAAATAAATACCACTATTGAACTTGGATTGCTGCTTCCCTGTTGTTGGATTTACATACGCAAGTGTCTTTTGAGCCAGATTCCCTGAAGCGTGCACCCACACGGATCTTAATCCAATATACCACTGTGCCACTCCTTCAGCTTTTTCTCTACTTTGTGCCTAAGGCCCTCTACCTGTTAGAACCCATCCAGTGAGTCTGATCAACTCATTAAGGGGGGATACAGGAAGACTCAGGTAATTAGCAGTGTTAGATTCTGCCTGAACAGGCAATGGTTAATTGGGTGTGAGTTCCAACCAATTGTGTTTCACAATATACACTGGAATGCGATTGGAGAGTTAGCCACCACCTGACCAGGATGATAAAACCCGTGGACAGGGAGCAGATCTCTTTGAACCCAGCTCTACCTAGAGAGCAGATCCTCTTGCCAGCAGACATAGTGAAGAGACCATCAGGGCTGATACTTAGCTAATCGTAGGACCAGAGTCAGGAGACTCTGAGCTTTCACAATTGGACACAGCTCCATCCCAGCCTGCATCTACTACCAGGCTGGTGAACCATTCCTGAGAACTCCTCTCTATGACCACTCCAGTAACCCCAATCTGCTGTGAGACCGTTTAGACCCATTGCCTGCTTTTGTTCAATAAAGAACCGTGAGTTATTTTGCACAATGTTGCCTCCGTCGGATCCCTGGATACGGCTACCAAGGGCTCCCCATCCATTACCCAGGGACATATCTTACAGACACTAAGGGGTTTCCCCAGGGGGAACCAGTAAATCAGCCTCTCCATCCATATTTCTTGCACACACCACCTGCTTCAGACCTGCCAGGCTGTGGGACAGCCCTCCGGTCCCCATACAAAGCACCGTGATATAAGCGTGCCCTAGGCTGTAACTGTCAGCCACTCCGGTATTCTGGGCCCCAGCTGCCTCCACCAAAGAAAAGGCTAGGCCCCGGTGGGGGATTTTGCACATGCACCCTCTGCAACTGTAGCTGAACCTGGGAAAGGGTGATGAATTAATGATGTATGTATTTATAACATATTTTGGTAAAAGTTACTACTTATTTAAAAAAACTTTACTTGAAAAAAGGACAAAAAAATTTAATTTTTCACATTTGTAATCAATTATTGGTAAATTTTATAGAGAAAAAAATTATCAAGTTAAAGTCACATATGTCATGAAAAAAAACAAAGTAAAAATTGTTATGATATGTAAAACGTGTCCAGAAAGTCAAAAATTGACCTGGACATTCAGGCACCAATGATCATCAGTCACTAAGGGGTTATAGAAAATGTTATGTGATTTACAAAAAAAACGAAGTGCAGCATGTATATATTTTCAGCCCTCTTATAACTCTAAATAACTCCAGTGTGTCTTAATTAAAGAAAATAGAGCACATTTGTGTGCAATTTCTTCTCTTTTGTGAAAGACTCAGAAGTTTGTTAGTGAAAATTAGTGAACAAACAGCATTGTGAAAACAAATGGACACACAAAGCAGCTAAATGTTCTTTTAAAAAGGGTACTGATATGCTCTGTTTAATAATGGATCAGTCACTCGGTGCCTTAAAATAATGGTCATGAATACTAATCCATTAAGGGTGCGGTCACACGTCGCGTTTAAAAAACGCATTGGAATAGCTGAAGAGTGATTTGCCTAATTAAACAGCTGTTAACACTTGCGTTTACAAAACGCAAATATTAACAAATGAGTTAACAATATGTTAACGGTTGCGTTTCGTAAACACACGTGTTAACAGCTGTTTAATTAGGCAAATCAATCTTCAGCTATTGCAGTGTGTTTTTAAACACATGCATTAAACGCAACGTGTGACCACACCCTAAAAAGTAGTTTGTTCAGTGCAGCCATGTGAGGACCATTCAACGAGCAGCACATGGACAGCCTTAAAACTGATCATATGTTAAAAATGGTTTGTTACTCTCCAGTGAGTGCTATTTCTCTTGCCAGGTCTGAAACATGACTTCCATCAGTCATATGGTTTCATTACAGGTGAATCCAATTAAAGTAAATGTAACTGAGATGTAATAACAAATACAACCCCTGTACTTACACATACACTGTATGACACTGTGCTTAGTAAGAAGTAAAGAGACCACAGATCCTACCTTAAAATCAATGTAATATTGCATAATGGAAACGTTATTTGAAAAAAATAAAAGTTTTATTTAGTATATTGTTTTAAACTAGTATCCTTATAGATCTTTTACATTTTTATCAAGTGGATTATTTTTATGAGTCATATCATGGTATATATAACAAACCAAAGCCCCATTGAGTCCTTAATTCATGTAAGTACAACATACTGAGAACACAGGCAATATGCTGTCTTATCAAATGCAGCAAATGCAGAGTTGAGGCGGTGACTTCATTAGTAAAGAGTGTTATTTACTGCATTAATTAGTACATACGGCTTTTGCAGATGTGTGGTCTATGAAACAACTTAATAACTGCTGTGCTTCAATTTGCTTATACACTTCTTGACAATTTTCTTATTTTTATTTAATTTATTGTATTACTTTGTGACTACATATAACATAGTATATAGGTTAAACAAAACCTACCAGCAAAATCAAGCATGAATAAACCAGGCACTGTGACTGGATATTATATTTGTTATTCCTGGCCTTCTATCTAAAATCAACTTTTTAAAATATTTTAATGAGCCTGAAGGGCTCCTGGGGTATTATTAGAGTTCCTTTGTGCTGAAAATACACAGGCGTTTACAATGTGCAGTAGCAATCTGCAGCATGGAGTCCTTCCGAATTGCATAATTATAAAAGTTGATTTTAGAAGGATGGAGGTCATGGATAACAAAAATAAGAAGATTACCACACAAGTGCCTGGATCTATGAGGAGGTGTCCTTAGTTTATCAAGATAGATTTTGATGGTAGATTTCATTTAAAGAACATTGAAATAACAAATTAAACTGGCCTTCAAAATTTGTAAAACAAGCCATAATAAGCAAGATTAACAGCACTTTGCATGCTTTCCAACTAAAGGATTCCTGGATATCATTATATCCAAGGGATAAGTATTTCACCTTTTACTCCCACCCTCATGGGGTTTACTCAAGAACACTGTAGCCCTAATATATGAAGCTGAAATTGATAACAATGTATTTTCTCACCACGATTTGGTTTCCTTTACCTTGCAATTATCCTCCTAGTGCTAGACCTAGAGTATAGTGACTAAATGAAAGCCTCCTTCAATGATCCCCCCACCCCACTATATTTCTGAACTCACTTTCTTCACCCATTCTTACATACACCGTAAATGTGTTATTTATATTTTGCTGACTGTACGTAGCCCATGAGATGCAATTCTGACTACTACCATTGCATGTTGTTGAACAGTTCTTTTTATGCAAATGAGCTATTTAGTGCACCAAGGGTGTGTACATGAGGTCCAGTGCACCTTTGCTTGTGCAGTGTCAGTACTTACTTTCAACCAATCAGCCATGAGTAACTGTGTTTGGATCCCTTTATAAAACTTGACGAGGAAATGTTTTACTATTCCTGGTTATCCAAAAGTGAAGAATTAAAAAATGTTTTTTTAAAAAGTGTCTAGTAATATAAATGGTAAATGGCCTGCCATTTCACTGGTTTAAATTATTGACATGCCCTTAAAGTAACTAACTTCTAGGCAGACTTTATGAGACCCCAGAAACTTTTTGTTTCAAGTTTATTAACACCAAGCTGAAAAGTAGGATTTTAAATTTCTCATGTCAAATTATGCTAACAATGACTAATACTTAGTGACAAATATTGATAAATGTAAAAAAAGTTATGACCTACTGGATAAGAGGCCATTATTCTCCTTCAATATCTGACACCAGACTGCCTCTTAGTCTAATAAATTGGCGTCAGTGCATTACTTGCATTGTAGAAAATGAAATGGAATATTAACTAAGCATTCTGCAACTCAACCCCCAGAACATGGAAAGCAGCAGAGAAGTAATACATTAACAGGACACTAACGTGAAACAAAATATTTGATCAATTGCCTCTGTAGCCACTATACTTTAATCGCAATATAATTCTCTGTAGATGCATAAAAATTAGGTTATATTACAATGTAACAGGCTTGTTTTGTTTATTTATTTATTTAATATAAATAGGAGGATTTTATTTTACAACATGGATAAAATGCACTTATATTTTAGGATTGTTACTGGACATTAAAACATTTGGGGTGTGTGTGTGTGTGTGTGTGTGGGGGGGGGTTCTCATCATATATGGTGTGGTATTTAAAACAGAAGCATGTTACAACAGTGACTCATAGCAGAGCAGAAGAGCATTACGTGCTGTAAGATTTCACACACTAGTGTACCAGGGTGCTCCAAGTTCAGCAACAACCTTGGAATATAAACACAATTTTTCACAGTTCTGCTGCTACAACTAGAAGCACAAATTATTGTAACAATAGTGGAAGTGATGCACTAATGCAATAGAGAGGACACCTTATATATAACAAATGTGTCTACAAGTAAAACCATTGAAAGAGTCGGCATTCCGAAAAATCAAACAAATAAATACACAGTCTCACTACGCTTACAAGTGCTGTCACCACTGTGCAGCGTTACATTAAAGGTGTTGTTTGAGACTGTCTAAAAAAAACTATGATGACCGGGAGGGGGCTGCTTAAAAAAAATAAACATTTGCTTACCTTCTGGCGGCCCGCGTTGTCATCACGCTACATTCAGTTTCCGGCTGGACGAGGTGGCGAGCCACGCCCACCGGCTACATTATACAGCACTGGGAATAGGGACAAAGTCAAAAGTTTACATACATTAAGATTTCTATGACTAAACAATTTGGGACAGCCCATATAATGGTGTCATGTCTAAGAAACTTCAGTTAGGTTCATTGGCAACATCTGAGTTAATTAAGGACAAGCCTGTGAATTTATTTGAAGGCACACCTGAAACATACTGCTTCTTTGTGTAACATCATGGGAAATAAGGCAGGATATCAGGAAGAGAATTGTGTACTTGGACAAGTTCAATTTCCAGAAATCCGAAGGTGCCGCAAGTACATACAAGATGGGAATGTAAAACTATCATAACACTCTGGATGCAGACTGGTTCTGTGTCCCAGAGATGAACCTGCTTTGGTCCAAAATGCATATGAACCCAATAAAAAAAATGCAAAAGACCTTGTGAAGAAGATACTGGCTGAAATTGGTAAGAGTATGTCCACAGTGAAATGAGTACTATATCCACATGGGCTGAAAGGCCACTGTGCCAAGAAGAAGCCATTACTCTACAAGAAACATAAAAAAGCCAGATTAATATTTGCAAATGCAAAATGGGGCACATTTACTTACCCGTCTCGTTGCGATCCCCCGTGTTGTCTGACGAGGTTTCGGGTCTCCCGCGATTCACTAAGGTCGTGCGTCCAATTTCCTGCATGTGTCGCTTCCCCGCTGAGGTCCGCCGGAGTTCACCATCTTCTTCCTGGTGCATGTAAGTGCTTGATCTTGCGACACAATTTCGTTTTTAAAATCGGGACGCCCCTGTCCCGACGGCACTCCCCCCGATTTGTGTCGCTTGCAAGCCGGCGTCGATGCGCCACAGTAGGGTAATTAGGCGCAAAAAGGAAACATTCGGGAAACCTGACATAATCGTGGTCCAAAGACCCTTAGTAAATGTGCCCCAATGTAGAGAAATGTCCTGTGGCTTCACAAAACTAAAACTGAACAGTTTGGCTATAATGACCCTTGTTACATTTGGAGGAAACATGTGGATAGCAATATCATCTTGTGGAGTTGTTTTGCTGCAGGAGAGACTGGTGCACTTCACAAAATAGATGCAGCATGTGACCCTTTTGTGGCCCGGCTGCACTATTCTTCACATAGTTCACAATATGCCCCATTATATGTCAATAATAATTCTTTATTTATATAGCGCCTACAGATTCTGGAGCGCTGCACAGAGCTTGCCAAATTTGTCCCTGTCCCCATGGGGCTCACAATCTAACCAACCTACCAGTATGTTTTGGACAGGGGTCGGGAACCTATGGCTTGCGAGCCAGATGCTGCCATCAAAAGAGCCATATCGCAGCCGGGGTTCCTATCCAGAGGCGTAACTACAGCCGTAGCAGCTGCTACGCTGCCTGTCAAGAACAAGGGCCCGTATTTGGCTTGTGTCCCGGGCTCCTGTTGTGCCCCGGGCTGTTATAGACTGTAAGGTTTGCGCTGCAGAGAGATTTGTATTGTGTGCTGTGGGTTGTTAGTAGCAGCCAAACTTTGAAAATGCATTTATATATTTAAATTTTTGTTTATTTATTTAATATAAATAGGAGGATTTTATTTTACAACATGGATAAAATGCACTTATATTTCAGGATTGTTGCTGGACATTAAAATGTTTGGGGTGTGTGTGTGTGGGGTTCTCATATGGTGTGGGATTTAAAACAGAAGCATGTTACAACAGTGACTCATAGCAGAGCAGAAGAGCAGTACGTGCTTTAAGATTTCACACACTAGTGTACCAGGGTGCTCCAAGTTCAGCAACAACCTTGGAATATAAATAACATTTTTCACAGTTCTGCTGCTACAACTATAAGCACAAATGATTGTAACAATAGTGTAAGTGATGCACTAATGCAATAGAGAGGTCACCTTATATATAACAAATGTGTCTACAAGTAAAACCATTGAAAGATTCGGCATTCCGAAAAATCAAACAAATAAATACACAGTCTTGCTACGCTTACAAGTGCTGTCACCACTGTGCAGCGTTACATTAAAGGTGTTGTTTGAGACTGTCTAAAAAAAACTATGATGACCGGGAGGGGGCTGCTTAAAAAAATAAACATTTGCTTACCTTCTGGCGGCCCGCGTTGTCATCAGGTAATTCATTTTGGGGGTCTATAGCTTATTCATGAGATTTTATTAATTATTTCAAGAGGGACACAAACAAAATCATCAATTTGGATTTTGGATTTTTAGCACTTTTTTTCCCCCGCTCACCGTAACTTAAAAATAATATTTTATCTTTATTCTCTGGTTCACTACGATTGCGGTGATACCTCATTTATTTGTGTAAGGGGTTAAACACCCGGGATCGGAGTTTTTCCGATCCCGGGTGTTAGTGCCGGGTCTGGGCTGTGATATCACAGCCCGACACCGGCACTAGCAAGACCCGGTGGCCCGAAATCTTCTTCTGACGCGCCGCCCGTAGAAAGGCGTACGCGTCAGAAGAAGTACCCTTAATGACCGCCGTAAAAAGCCGATACGTTGGTCATTAAGGGGTTAAACGACATACAATTTAGGATTGTTATTTTACTCATGTTAGAATATATTCACACAGGACGAGGCAACGACCTGGACATAAGGGAATGACACGTTGATTCTAATTTTGATGTCCAGTGTATATGAAGAATGACCTACGGTGAAAGTAGTTCACACAAATTGTACCATAGAAGTCACAAAACATCGTGGGAGCACCCTGGTGCGCACAGCCAGCGTTCTGCGCATGCGCACCCGAGATCACGCACCCGGCAGCTAAAAAGACGCAAACTGCGAAGTCTCACAAAAAAAAAAGAAAGAAAAAGGAAGCTACAGGAGCGATCCATGCCCCCCTATCAGTATTATTTGGGATTGGTATGGAGGTATTAGGGGGTATAGCGCTATATAACCTGTTATTTGGGCTCTGAAGGCCGGACTTATAGCATTTGGCTCTATAGGACGTTATTATTTCGGTTTTGTATATTGTGTGCCCGTATTTGGCTTGTGTCCCGGGCTCCTGTTGTGCCCCGGGCTGTAGTTATGCCCCTGGATGTAATCGTCAGAGCAGCGCAGGGGTCTGTGGGGCTAATTCAGGGGCGGCACCTTCCTCTCGTTCCCTGCAGCAGCCTCCTCCGTGTGTGAGAGAGGGAGGGGAGGAGACTGTCTGCCTGCAGCCAATCCCGGGGCTGGATGAGCAGCACGGGAGATTCATACACAGGAGACTAGAGAGCTGCATACTCCGGAGACATCCAGCACCTGAGGAGAAGGAGTCAGCAGCCAGAGATAAGTGCTCCTTCCCCCCAGTGTCTCCTCACACTCTGCACTAACCCCTTAGTGTCCTGTGTGTAGGAGCAGCTAAGTGTCCCTTACAGACTCCTCTGCATCATCCCCTCATATCTTCCCCCACCACTGCATTTCTACATTAATATGAGGTTCTGCAGCAGCTGAGATGCAAAATAGCTAGGACCTAAGACAAAATTGTGGTGCACGTCAGTAATAAATGTGGCGCATGGTCCGGCTTAGCAGTAACAGCAGTCTAGCAGTCTTGTGGGACACAGAGTAGCCGCCACACAAAACTGGAGCAGACACTTTAACAAATGTGTATTATAATGTTCTGCGGCGGGTGGCGTGTGTATTATAATGTTCTGCGGCGGGTGGCGTGTGTATTAATGCAAGCGACCCTGTGGTGCGTCCTGATGTGCCTCACTAGCTTCCCTTCCCATAGTTCACAGGTGCCCTTAATGGTTCATACTAAGGCTTGAGTTATGAGCCGCCTACTGGATTTTCCTGCAGTGACTGGCCGGGACTTGCCAAAATTATGGTCCTGTGGCCATGGCAGCTCACTGATGCGATACAGTGAACTCTGCCATTATTTTTGACAGTGGTGCGGGAACCTATGGCTTTACGCTGAGCCCAGACTAGTGCTCTTTGGAGTGGTCGAGTATTCTGTCTCGCTAAAACCCGGTGAGGCCGATTGCAACGGCTCACAGCGCCTGTCTATTTGACAGCCCCCGGCCCGTATGGGGCTGTGTCCCTCCAACTGACGCTGGGCTCCGGTGGGTGCCCCGGGCTGTGGGTCTGCCCCTGGATTGCGAAGAGGCGCAGGCAAACGAGGGCAGCGTGGGGTGCGTTGGGCTAAAAGTCTCGGTGTGTTCCCGGCACCTCAGCGTGTCTTCTCTAAAGTCTCGCGGCAATGTGACAATGCCATCCTCCGTGTGTGGAGAGGGAGGGGAGACAGCTGTCGCTGCTTGCATTTAGTGTCCAATCGCCTGGGGCTGGATGTAGTAGCACGGGTGAGGTGGTGCGTAGTCCAGAGACGGGAGAGACGTGCAGACTCCGGAGCATCCAGCACCTGGGGGGAAAGTTCTCGATCAGCCGATATAGTAGAGTGGCTGGGGCCTTTCCTCCCAGTGTGCATTGCCTCCACACGCAGCGCTGCAACGAACTCGCTAATGGCGCTGATTGTAGGTAGGCAGGCAAGTTGGGCCCGTTGGCGACTCCTGGCGGTGCTGTCACGCCGCTCCTAGGTCTGGCCCCCCCACTGATTGCGACCAGGAATAGGGAGTGCTGCAGCGAGAGGAGTGCAAAAGAGGGACTGTGCCGGAGACAAAGTAGGGGGTGTGGGCAAACGTCAGTAATATAGGTGCCGATGGGGTCCGCGCCAGTCAGCAGCAGTCGAGTAACACAGGCTTGTGGACCAGACGTAGCAGTGGGCGCTTGGCCGTACGACATAAACTGAACTGGAGCGGACACTTTAACAAATGTTATTTATAATTTGTTCTGGGCGGGCTGGTGGTGCGTGGTGTAAGTTTTTTGTGTTCGGGGCTGGCGGGGTGGCTTGGGTATTATATGTGATTCTGCGGCGGTGTCGCGTGTGTAACTTATGAGATGTGCTGCGGGCTGGTGACACTGTCATGTAAATTGTCTGGTGGGCAGTGTCTTGTGTAATTATAATGTTCGGCGGCGGGTGTCGTGTTGTATTATAATTTTTCTGGGTGCGGCGGGTGGCGTGTGTATTATATGTTCTGGCGTTCAGTGTCGTGTTTATTATAATGTTCTGGCGGCGTTGGGGCGGGGTGTATAGGGATGTTCTGCGGCTGTGGCGTGTGTATAGGAATGTTCGCCTGCGGCATTTGGCATTCGGTAATAGGGATGTTCCGCAGTTTCGGTTATAGGATTTCTGCGCAGTTGGGCGTGTGTATAGGATGTTCTGCTGCGGCAGTTGGCGGTGTAGAGGGATTGTTCTGCGGCAGTGTGTGTATAGGGATTTTCTCTGTCGGCGTTGCGCTGTATAGGGGGTTTCTGCGGCATTGGCGGTGTTAGGGAGGTTCTTCTTCGGCAGTTGGGAATGTGTATAAG
>CM033642.1:64014995-64118279 GCA_019512145.1 Engystomops pustulosus
TGTGTATAGGGAGGTTCTGCGGCAGTTGGCGTGTGTATTGGGAGCTTCTGCAGTAGCTGGTGCGTGTTTTGGGAGGTTCTGCAGTGGCTGGCATTTGTATTGGGAGGTTTTGCGGCAGCTGGCGCGTGTATTGGGGGGTTCTGCGGCGGATGGCGCGTGTATTCTTCAGATTTTGTAGCTCCTGTTCCTGCTTATCAGTGACTTTAGTAAATTGAAGTTACAAGTTCCCTATGGGACTGAGCACCCTCTTATTTGTTTACTTTATTTAAGACCAACACTTTAAAAGGGACACTGACAGAACAATGGCTCCAGCAGTCATTAGTACAGCAAGGAGTGTTCCTCCTGCTGTACTAAGCCACAACTAGACCGAAACAATGGTAATTTTCATTGTAAAATTAAAAATAGATAATTTACATTGGAGCTTGTGATGCAGGACATCTCCCCCAGCACTCTGGCTGCTGATTTCTTCTGCGCAGGCCTGAAAGCTTCCATCTCACATCATCAGGTGGGAAGAAGCCAGATCCAGTCATGCACATTAAAAATCAGCAGCCAGAGTGCTGGGGGAGATGTCATGCATCACAAGCTCGAATGTAAATTATCTATTTTTTAATTTTAATGGGAATTACCATTGTTTCGGTCCAGTGGTGGTTTAGTACAGAGGGGAGGAACACTCCTTGCTGTACTAATGACTGCTGGAGCCATCGTTCTCTCAGATGCCCTTTAAACATATTGGGGCACATTTACTTACCCGGTCCTGCACAATCCACAATCCAGAATGTCCGCCGGAATGCATATCTGCCGCGATTCAAGAAGACACTGCGCCCAATATCCTGCATGTTTGGCTTCCCCGGTCAGGTCCGCCGGAGTTCCCTTTCTTCCTGGTGCATGTAAGTGCTTGGGCTTGCGACACAAATTGAAATGTTAAATACTGCGCTTAGTCCAAATCCGTCGGATTGTCCGACACCCCCCCCCCCAGCCGATTTCTGTTGCATGAAAGCCGTCGCCGATGCGACAAAATCCGATCACGTTCGTCACAATCCCCCCCCGCGCATGATCCCCGTCATAAATGTGCCCGCGGGACCCTTAGAAAATAAGCCCCATTGTACGGCTCTCGCAGAATTATATTGTAAAATATGTAGCGCTTATGGCTCTCTCAGCCGAAAAGGTTCCTGACCCCTGTTTTGGAGTGTGGGAGGAAACCTGAAGAAACATCTCAAGACATCAGCCATGAAGTTAAAGATTTGGTGCAAATGGGTCTTCCGAATGGACACTGACCTGAAGTATACTGCCAAACCGGTTACAAAGTGGCTTAAGGATAACAAACCTTGTAGAAGGATATCTAAAACTTTTGACCCAAGTCATAAAGTTTAAGTACAATAGTACCAAGTATTAATGAAATGTATGTAAATTTTGCATTGTAGAAAGTAATAAAAATCCCTTCACTATTCTGGTATTTGGCAAATATAAAAAATGGTTGGTAATTCTAACTGACCAAAAATGGGAAAAGTTTATTCTGATTTCATGTGAGATACTGAGAAAAACATGCATATGTGTCTTTTTATATAGTGTATGCACACTTCTGGTTTTAGCTGCAGTTGCCAGTTCAGATCACCCTTTCCACGTGTCATACAATTTCTCCACGTTCTTCACTATGTAGCAGGACAGGAAATTATTTGGATTATTCAGCATCAAAGGAAAGTCGGTCCCAGCACAGTGGTTTTAAATGTCAAACTGCAGTTTGTTTGGCACTGGTTTAATGACAGTACAGAGTTGATAGAATATCCTTGTTTAGCATTGTAGAGGTTAATCTTATATACATGAATACTATCATGAGATCCTGAGAGGGCGATCCATATCAGTGCATAATCACAGTAGAGATAATTAATCAAACAGGGGCGCAGAAGCCGCGCTGCATTCAGCTTCCGGATGGATGAGGTGGCCAGCCACACAAACTTCGGCCAGCCAGACCAGGCACGGCTTCCGTGCCCCTGTTTGTTTACTGAGGGCACGTACCGGAGTGATCGGAAAATGGGAATCCCAAGGGGTTTTTTTTAACCTCGGTCAACCCCTTTAATAGCTATATTTAAATAACCCTACAAATAATGTTTACATGTGTTTAACTTCTTCAAACCATTCTCTCTTTTCTCAATTCATAGAAATGTTTTATATTTAAAATATAAACAAACAGGAAACAGTGATTGTCTTCATATGGCAACAAATATTACCTGAAAGATCAGATTTTTCATCTGCAGCTGGGTCTTAAACATCCCAGGCTATCCCAATGTTGCTAGGCAACAGGGAATTATGTAAAAATGAATGTTAATAGAAGAAAACATAAGTGTTAACAAAAATGTAGCACATACTTCATTATGTCAATGCTTTCTACAAGTAGATACAAAGTACTGTGTATCTGTTTATCTCAACCACTTACATGCATTCGCTCTGTGAACAATCTACCAGGTGCAGGAAATAGAAATTTCCATGGAATTATCAAAATACTATATATGCTGAGTAAAATTAGAGGATGCTGGTAATTATAGCCTTATTTCTAATTTGTTGATATTCCGAAAAATATAACAGCTTCCAGATTTATGTGGTCTAGTAATATGAGTATCATTCCTAGAGGCTAATTACTTAATCGGAAGTATAGCATTAAATCCCAACTTCTGTGGAGCCAGTAATCCCCATATATGTGACTGTACCTTATCCGTCATCTGCTGTGGACAAATCCATATATGTGCCATAAGATAATGTAACTTTTGCTTCAGGTTTTCGTGTCAAGTATCTGTGTGTGGTCACATTGTTCCGTGAAATGCAGATTCTCAAAGGTTTGTTTGAGTATTAAATATGTGTTTTTATTTGGTGTCTTGAAAAATTCCTTAACCAGATTTGAACACTGTTAAGTGGGGGATCCATTTGTGAAGAGTGTGGTGGACCAGGGTTGGACTGGGGTATGATGCAACTACAAGAGGTGGTTATCTTGAAGTTCCCCCATAAAATCCCCATGTAGGATGTATCATCAATAATATCTACTAATCCATGTTTTTGGCGAATCATCCTATAACAAATAGATCATATTGCCAAGTGATTGCACCATTCACTTCCAAATTCCTTTGTCTTCTGCTGGATCTTTGGAGCCCATAATAAAGTGTTACAACCTGGGCAAGCCAGAGGATTTTCAGGTATTCTAGATGACCAGTCTGAACCGAATTGAACTGAGAGCAGTGAGGTAGAGATTTAGCAAATCCCAGTGTCACAGGTGCTCTTGCAACCCATTTCTCTTCCTTATAAATCAGCCTCTTCCTGCACACCCTTGCTGGTTCTTTGTGCCCATAGCCATTAAGAAAGCTTGTTACCTATGCCTTGTCCCCATACTGTTATTTCCTGTTGTGACCCCATTTCCGTTATTGACTTTGTTCCTGTGCTGCCTACCCTGACCTGCCGCTACATCCCCCACTCTGATCCTCTGCTGCCTCAACCTCCTGCCTATCTCTGACCTCGGTTTTACCTTAAGATTCTGCACTAGGTCTTAGCTGTCACCACAAACAAAGTCGCGCCTGTGTAGCGACCTGGTGGTACCACACCACAACAAGTCCAACCCGCTTTGTGGTGGGCTCTGGTGAAAACAGGTACCACTTAGACTCTGCTCCCAGGTGTCCGTTTACATCATTGTCCGCAGTGCTGCATTGTCCGGGATAGTGCTGACTACTCTTAGCTATAACAAAATAAAATGGGTTAAGAAAAAATATTTTATTTGTATCTCTCTCTGAACGTTTCTATCTCCATCTCTGTTTCTGACCATGTCTGACTGTCTGACCGTCTCTGTCTCTGATTGTCTCTGTATGTCTCCGACTGTCTTTGTCTTTGACTGTGTTTGTCTCTGGATTGGACTGGATTGAAGCCTCCCTGCAGAGAGAAAAAAGTGTTAAAAACTTATTTGATACATGGAAGAACTTCATTCACCAAATGTCTCCAGAAAAGAGAAGGAACATTAGAGATGCTTTGTAGCAATGGAGTGGTATCAAGGAGACCCCCCTCAATAGTTCTTTGCCAAGAATGATCTTGAATCCTTGGTAGAGCTTGAGAAGGTTTACAGGACTCTGCTACTAAGCAATACTTTGCCAGGGATGGGGCTTTACCTTAGGGGGGGTGAGACAATGAGGATTGTCACAACACATTTAGTTTTATTGTTTGTGTATGCTGAATCGGGCTAAACGGAACCCAATAAACAATTTGACAATATTTAAAAACAATATACAAACAGCACCTTTTCCCGCCTACTTTGGTCCTGTCCTAATGACTTTACCAAATTATGTCATGTGATTTCCCCTTTAGAAACAAACAGAACAATGTCCATATTGTGATGCTCATCCGTTTCTTTCCAAATGTATGGCATTTTTTGTTCTGAAAGTGCTTGACTAACCTCTTCTTGTACTTGACCTGAAGTTGAGTACCATTCAATCTTCCCACAGATCCCATACCTTGTGTTCCCACTCAAAGTAATTTAGCATTATTTAGATTTCCACAAGTAAATCCACTGAACACTGCATAGTGCACATACATGATGTATATGGTGACTAGCCTGGCAGCTTTTATCACATGGAGGAGTAGGGAACATGTAATAAGTGAAAGAAATCATAAGTAAAACATTTACATGAGACTCATAAGTCATTTTCATGTTAATGGCATAGATCCAGAAGTTAGAACACAAAGAACCAAGTTTTATGTATAAATATAGCACCAGAATTAAGTTCACACTATAAATATAATACCAGATCCAAGTATTATACATAAATACAGTAAATACTCACTAAATAAATACAGCATCAGAACCAGGCTCTGTACATGAATGCAGCACTAGAACAAAACTCAATAAATAAGTTCAACACCAGAACCTGTCTCAGTACACTAATGCACACCAGAACCCACCATAGTACGTCATGGGGCACATTTACTAAGGGCTTTGCACCTCTTTTCTGATGGACTTTGCACATTCTTTTAGTTGTAAACTGCTTGCACAGGTATTTAAAATTGTCTGCACCACAAATGTGTTGCACGCAACCCTTTTATGGCTCAGCTACGCTAGCCACTATGCAACACAATCTAGGGGGCGTTTTTAGTGCAGTTTCCCACATTCTTAGTAAATATGCCCCATTGTGGCACCAGAACCGGCTCAGTACATACATGCAGCATCATAACCAAGCTCAATACATAAATAAAGTACAAAATTCAATCACATTATAAAAATATTGAGTATTATCAATGTTCAGACTGTACTTGAAGGATTAGCCCTTATCATATGTATTCACAAAGAATTGGGCATCACTCCTGACCATGTCTGTTTTGATAAATTATAAAATGTATTCTCAGTGAAAAGAATTTGAAATCAACTTTTCTCAAAATTCAGGATTGTGTTTCTGTTCTGAGCTCAATACAAATTTAGGCTACATTCACACAAACAAATGAAAACATATGTATGGGTAGCATATGGCCCCATTCATTTCAATGGACAATAAGGCCATCTATTTACATGCCCATATTGCCCGCCGTACCGTACCGTAAGCAAGGCATATAAAAATATTGAGCATGTCCAATTTTCTCATGTATTTCCATTCAATATGCCCCATAGAAATCTATGGGAATTCATAAAATACGGGTTGCATACATGCTACATACGATTGTGCACATATGGGCACATTTACTTACCTGGCCACTGGAGTTCACGAGGTACGGAGTGTCTGACGATCAGGCACTCTGGCACGATTCACTAAGATTGTGTGCCCGATATCCTGCATGTGTCACTTCCCAGCTCAGGTCCGACAGAGTTCACCTTCTTCTTCCTGGTGCATGTAAGTGCTTGATCTTGTGACACAATTTGAATGTTAAATCCTGAGTCGGAATCAGTCGGATCGTCCGACGACACGCCCCCCGATTTCTGTTGCCTGAAAGCCAGCGCAGCTGCGCCACAATCCGATTGCGTGCGACACAATCCCCAGTTAAATACCTGTCACAGCAGCGCAAATCCCAAAAACTTCTAGTAGCCATCCATCATTTGCCAGCCCACAGTATTTTATACGGAAACAGTACGGATGCAGTGACATACGTGCACATACGGATGAAGATCATCATTTATATATGGATTCATACACATTCATACAGCACAGAAATACAGAGCTGGAGAAATACACGTTCATGTGAATGTAGCATCACAGTGTCCACAGTGGGAGTAGTCACAGAATCCCCACAGCAGTCAGTATAGTCACAATGACCTACAGTAGCCAATAGAAGGCACAAAAGGTAAATGCTCAGCTATCCACAGATGGTGCCTTCATCGAGGGTCCTGGAAACAGCTGTACAGTGGCACGATGACATCATCACATCCAGTCACACAGGGTCACACACATCACACATCAAAGGCTTATTTAGGCCTATTGCGAGACGCAATTATGTGTTCACATCGCCTGCACACAGAAATAAATCAGTTTAATCCTTGTACATACAAAACTGTATTGTTCTTTAAATAAAAGAATTGTGAAGTTTATTATTTTTCATTTAAAAATTGATACAACAGAAGTATATATTCATATATATTTTCAGTCTACAATTTACATAATCCTCATTCCATCCAAGTGAATGAAATTATTTTTTTTATGAACAGATTCCTTTATCCCAACAATTTTTCACTGAATTTTTCCTACAAGTCAAGGTAATAATTTGTGTTATCTGTTAAAGTATTTTCAGCTTCTTCTACCCAACACAGTTTTTTTTAATTTAACAAAATGTTATTTGACATGAAATACAACCACAATTGTTTGAAGTCAGCTAGACATATAGTGCCATCTTCTGGCAAACCTGATGTGGTGCATATGAAAATTACAGAAAAAGATAATGCTTAGTATATACAGGCAGTCCCCTACTTAAGAACAACCGACTTACAGACGCGTCTATTTACAAACGGCTCTTAATGGGTCTTTAATGGGTGTTTGTCAATGAGGACATGCTCACCTGTTAGTTGGAGAAAGCTGCCCACATGCAATGGATAGTACTTTCTATGGTGCCAGGCTAGGACACAACTGTGCAATTATGGTAAATAGTTTAGCAGTAGTATGTGGTGAAGAGAAAGGAATATGAGAACGCACAGATCAAAGTCACATTATTAGCCCAGAGGAAGAAGGCCAAAATAAAGAAGAAAAATTATAAGGAGAAGATTGTTTCCAAACCCTTATAGAAGTTCTTCATAACTAAAGTGTATTTCCAGAACCAGACAGTGGGTCTGGTGTGTATCAATGTAGAATGAAAATTATGTTTTTTTTAGGTTTTATTCCTTGTATAGAGGGGCATTCATTCAATCCATGCAGAATAAGACCAGAATTCCATGAATAAATGGCAGGAAGGAATGATCATGTTTGTGTACAGGTTGAGGAGCTGGCTGATGCATTGTACACGTTCAAGAACAGGATGCCTTTCTTGAAAGTAAACAGATCACGTTATGAAATAGATAGATTTAAATTTTGGAATGTGCTCTTACTGCCATATTTAGAGTTATGAATATTTCTCCCCCCACTATGGGCCAGTTGGCATCTATAATCTTTGCTTTTCCTCAATCTTTTCTATTTTGAGAATATGAGAGGAGTTTGCACCTTTTCCATGTAAAGATTATGTAGGGGAGATAAAACCTTTTGTGTAGATTTCTGGAAGTACTGCGATTATTTTGTACATTTTCCTATTCATACTTTTAAGGCAGCTTTATGAAGAGCAGGCATTTCTCATATCTAATTTCAAGGCATAAGGCAAAGACAACATGCATGGACAAGCTCAGAGTAGTACAACTCACAAAACTTCAATTAAAAAGTTGGCAAGATGCAGTAAGCAACTTTGACAACTTTGCATCTTGCTAATCAAGCTACTATCCAATTAGAAGAGGATTTTACCTAATTGAAGAAGCCATTCTTATTAAGAGACATTTATTATTTGTCATCCTGTGTCTTTGTTTACTATTTTTCAGACTCCCTAGGGTACTTTAACCCTAGGTTGTCTGATTGATTCTATCATATACTGCCATACTACAGTATGGCAGTATATGGAGATTTTCCTCCTCATTCATTACAATGTGCTATCAGCCCAAACCTTTGACTAAGGCAAGTGTGCAAGCTTTTGGTTCACCTCATGGGCTCTTATACACAGCTGTGGTTTCCACAGCCCTGTCTTTAAGTCGACTGCCCGACAATAGGCTCTGTCACTCTCTGTAAGCTGACAGAGTGTGCCCACCACAAGCACCTAAACTCAGACATTGCTGCTCATGGAGGCCCCTCTTAGTATTAAGAGGGGCCCCGGGGTACGCGCCTTTTGAGCAATCCAATAATACGGGTCCGCATGCCGTAACCAACGGTCCCTGGGTCTGTTGCTTTAGGCTTGAAATTTCACATGTTGTCTCCACATATCCTAAGGCAGTGATGGCTAACCTATGACACGCGTGTCAGTGCTGACACGCGTAGCCATTTCCACTGACACACGGCTGCATGAGAGTTAAGTTTCATCCTACATGACCAGGTGCAGTAGCCGGGAGGCTGAGAGATTGCACTGAGCTTCCAGCACTCCCCCCTCCTCCTCCTCCCCTGGGCCGGCCCCTCCACATGTGTGAGCTGTGCCTAGTGTCTCCAGTCAGCACAGGTATCAGCATGGGGCACAGCAGGAGAGGTGACCCGGCCATACACCCAGGAGGCTCCTCTGCAGCTCCTGATAGTTGTGGTGGGGGGAAGATGGTCAGAGGTCACATCGCTGCTGCCTTGTGTGATGTCCCAGCAGCTGCCACCTCTACACTGACCATCTCCACAGCAGGGGCAAGGGAGGACAACCACTCTCATCATATAGTAAGTAAGGTCAGTGCACTGTATGATAGAAGACAGTCATCAGGGCTTGTGTGTCAGTTTTGTGATGTACAAGCCCTGAAATAATCGCAACGCTTTGCAAATCGCCAGACATTGCGATTATTTTGCTACTCACACCTTCTCCATGCCAAGAGGGCATGAGGGAGATGCAGACAGCGGTGCCTGCGCCCTCTCTGTCATGAAAGTTCACAGGTTACTAAGCATTTCCACACCTGTCTGATTGTAACCGATCTATTACAATGTGCGATTTGCACATAGTAATAGATGATTGGGAAAATCCCCATATACTGCCATATTGTAGTATGGCAGTACATGGTAGGATCAATCAGGCAACCTACGGTTAAAGTACCCTAGAAGTTAAATAGTATACATTATTTTTTTGTCAAGGTGACACACCACCCGAGTTATGCTCGTTTTTGGGCGAATTTTGACACACCAAGCTCAAAAGGTTGCCCATCACTGTCCTAAGGGGACCTCTCAAACCCCTATCCCATTCTTACTATTAAATTGGAAGCTCTTGTCTTCCATAAACCTTATAACAGATCCCAACTTGTACATGAAAGTCATGTGCTAGTAATATTTCACCATTTTCTTTGTCTTCAATTAGACAACCCCTTTAAGAGCATTTCTTACAGTTCAGCACCAAACAAAACATACAACAATGTGATATAAAAGCAAAAACTGGAAAAAAACAGAGGTAGTTAACATTTTGGGTGTACTATAATTCAGCTTCAAGATTTTATATGGGTGACAGATCTAATGGAAAGTAGAAAACGCCAGTGTGAACAGAGACAACAAAACTAGTACTGAGCAACAAGTTGCGTTCTATTATGTCATAGTGGCACACATCCATATATAATTAGGTAGCAGATGGCCTGCATGGCTAAAATTTAATGAACTGCTACTCATCATATAGTAAGTAAGGTCAGTGCACTGTATGATAGAAGACAGTCATCAGGGCTTGTGTGTCAGTTTTGTGATGTACAAGCCCTGAAATAATCGCAACGCCTTGCAAATCGCCAGACATTGCGATTGTTTTGCTCCTCATACCTTCTCCATGCCAAGAGGGCATGAGGAAGATGCAGACAGCGGTGCCTGTGCCCTCGCTATAACCTGTGAACTTTCATGACAAAGTTCACAGGTTACTAAGCATTTCCACACCTGTCTGATTGTAACCGATCTATTACAATGTGCGATTTGCACATAGTAATAGATGATTGGGAAAATCCCCATATACTGCCATGTTGTAGTATGGCAGTACATGGTAGGATCAATTAGACAACCTACGGTTAAAGTACCCTAGAAGTTAAATAGTATACATATTATTTAAACTATAAATATCACAAAATTATGTTTTTTTGTCAAGGTGACACACCACCCGAGTTATGCTCAGTTTTTGGCGAATTTTGACACACCAAGCTCAAAAGGTTGCCCATCACTGTCATAAAAGATCCACAAGGATTGATAACAGCAAACCTATATGTCAAACCAACAGATTGCAGTATCCTATTACATTACCAGAGTTCCCATCTCCCACAGACTAAACATGCAATTCCTCTATCAAAATACAGTAGAGTAGATCAGATATTGAGAAACCCAAACATTAAAACTGGAAGATTTAATTAATTGAAAAAAGGATATGCACCAAAAATCGAAAAAATATGGAAACACACATCACCTCCCCAGATCATCAAAATCGAGTGCACACTTCTAAATACATCTGTTTTGTAAACCAATACCATGCTATGTCTACATTGTTGTTCAGAGTTATTAACAAACACACAACTTTTAAAATAAGCCTATCCCATTTCCCAATAACTCTCTAATTCTGTGTCTTTGAAATCTCTGAGGCCATTCCCTTCCCATAACTCAGAATGTCTGTGGTGGGGTAAGAGGAGCATTTTTTAACCCATAAGCCATACCCACTGTCACACCGCTTGGTATTCAAACACCGCTAAAAATCCATCTTAATGGCCCCAAAACTACTCCTCCTTACATTGTGCTCTCCCCTCTCTGGACCCATTGTCAATCCTTTGTCATTATTGCCCCTTCTCTGCTCCCCCTCTCATTATACCTCTCACTGCACCCATTCTCATTTTGGACCTCCCATCATTGTAGTTCTCCCCTCATTGTGCCCCTCTTCTCTGCTCCCCCTCTCATTTTGACACCCCTCTCTGTATCTCCTCTTATTGTGGCCCTCTTCTTATTTTGGTATAGTAAACAGTAAACATCAGATACTCACCTCTCCTCGTTCCCCTGCAGTAGTCTTGCTTTCTCATGTTGCACCTTCTGCAACATCACATAGCAGAGGCTCATTTCCTGAACTTACCTGCTACTGCCTGGGACAGCAGATACAACCGAGATCCAGGATGGTTCTACCAGATCCAGGACTGCAGGAAGATATGGGTTTGATGTCATGGAAGGGGAATTAAGGGTTGAGGCTTTCAACACTGTGCAGAGAAGCCAGACCAATTGCTGACTGCAGTTCTGTTTATGGAGGAGAGCCTGTAGGACAGGACTTGGCTGTTACATCTTTGAAGAGACCTATGTCTAGAATAATGGCAAAATTAAGAAAGGCTCTATTTATTGGCAAGATACATTGACAATATATTTTGCGTATGGAGGGGCTCCCTGCAACAATTTCCTCAAATCCATTACACCATATTTACAGTTTACGATCCTTCACAATGACCATAAAAAATTATTTTCTGGATTGTTCATAAAAGATCCACAAGGATTGATAACAGCAAACCTATATGTCAAACCAACAGATTGCAGTATCCTATTACATTACCAGAGTTCCCATCTCCCACAGACTAAACATGCAATTCCTCTATCAAAATACAGTAGAGTAGATCAGATATTGAGCAACCCAAACATTAAAACTGGAAGATTTAATTAATTGAAAAAAGGATATGCACCAAAAATCGAAAAAATATGGAAACACACATCACCTCCCCAGAACATCAAAATCGAGTGCACACTTCTAAATACATCTGTTTTGTAAACCAATACCATGCTATGTCTACATTGTTGTTCAGAGTTATTAACAAACACACAACTTTTAAAATAAGCCTATCCCATTTCCCAATAACTCTCTAATTGTCCTATTATACCTTTCTCCACTACAGTTCTTAATATGACGTTACAGCATTGCCAAGTCCTTTATTAGCATACAAACCTCTTCATACAAAGCCACTATGCGCAAATGCAGCATTGTGTATCCATGGGCTGTGCCCATGGATACCCAAACGTCCCCTGTTGCATTAACACTGGACTGCTCCTCCAGGGGTACACACGCATGCCTAGGTCACCTCCCACACAACCACAACTGCTCCCTTCCGGCCTCACCCCTCTTTCTCTACACAGGGAGAACACAGGTAACCTAATGACGTTTTACCACCTGCCGAGTCGAGGGTCTCCAGTGCTTGAGCTGTTTAGGGCACTGGGAAGTTTTGTAGTTCAGTTGTGAAACTCCTAGGCTCAAAGGGTAAGGTTGTTATACCTAGGTTCTGTTGGTGCCCTTTTTCTCTTCCACCTCCACCCCCGCCCCTGTTGCTGGATTTTAATAATTTTTTCTCATTTTCCAGGACATGGCTACCTGATGTGGGAGTATAGCCCTTAGTGGTAAGCCTGTCTCCTGCCGAGGCTTACGTGTTCATCTGGTCTGTCCACTAGTGTTGCCTCACTTGTACTGTCTGTCTTCTAACCTTTATTGGTTATCTTACTTTTTCTTTTCTTCTTTCTTTTACCTATCAGATATTTCTGTCCCCCCTTCCCATCTCTTTTTATCTCCCATTTCCCCTTCCTAAACCTTTCCCTTCTCTTTGGTTTCACAGATAGCTCCTACTACATGTTATTCTTTGAATGTTAGGGGTCTGAATGCTCCCAAAAAATGTAACCAGATCCTTTATTGCATGCATATATTACGGGCTGATTTTCTTTTCTTGCAGGAGACCCATAGACATGTAACTAACATCAGAGATAGATATTACAATTCCTGTTTTCACAGCGTGAATCCAGAGACCAAATCAAGAGGAGCATCTATTGCAGTTCATATGGGGCTCCACCATGAAATTTTTTACTCTACAGATGGTAGATTAATTTTTTTGAAGGTCAGGCTCTGGGGTCAGCTGCTTACTTTAGCTTCCTTATATTTACCTAACATAGACCAAATATGGGCGTTTTGTAAAATTCTGGCCAACCTGTGGGAATTTGGAGGGGGGTATCACGGTACTTGGCGGGGACTTTAATTAACTTACTGACTGTTCTACTCCACAACCCTATCTTGCCCCTTCACAAATGTGAGAGTTATAGAAATTACTTTGGGATTCTCAGTTGATGTATATGTGGAAAATTCTAAACCCGCAAGGGAAGAATTACACATATTACTCCCCAGACCACCGTTCATTCAGCCATATCAATTTGTTCCTGGTTAGTCACCATGCTCTGACATAGAACCCCGAAAAATCTTCCATAGCCTCTGGACTGTGGTCAGACTATGCTCGATCTCCCTTTCTTTGGATGTTCCTGGGCGTTGCTCTTCACCTGTGCATTGGCGCCTGAATATATTACTCAAGGACTCGGTCTGTATTACCGACCTTCACAAACAGATTGCTGAGTTCTCTTTGGCTCACATAGGAGTCCAACTACCTCTCTCTATCCAGTGGGAAACCTTGAAGGGTATTCTTCAATTGGTGTTGATTAAACAACGGGCATACCTAAGGATGCCTCCTTTTTAGACCGTATCCTTAGAAACTCGACCCAGTACCTTGGTCACCATCTTCCTGGTTCAGTTGTATAAACATAGTCAAAATGGACATTTTGCCTCATCTCTTGGACCTGTACCAGACTGTCCCGATAAGCCACTCGGACTCGTTTTTTTCAAATTTGCATTCACGATTTTGAAGATTCATCTGGGGGTCCAGGTGTATTAGCTTTGCCGTATTGTCCGGACACAAGTCCAGAAGGGGGTTGAGCCTACCTGACTCTAAACTATATAACTTAGTGGCTCTCATACGTTCGGTTGACTGACATCACCATGCTGGATCTAAGCAATGGGTTTGACTGGTGTGGCTCAGACTATGATCCCAAGGTACTGGAGAAGTTCCTAGCCTCCTTCTGTGGTTGAGTGGATTCAGGAACTGTGATCTATTTAGAGAATGGAGAAGTTGGTGGCTGGAGACTCTGTGAGCAGAGGCAAATTGATTTCTTCTTGGACTCCCTGGGAGACCTTCCAAGCCTTTAATTCCATGACCTTTTTGTGTAATGTATGTTCCTTTCATTTTCATGTACATTTGTGACGACTTATCTCTTACCACTACCCTGTCCGGGGTCCCCCTTCACTTTTTTCTTCTCTTTTCCCCCCTTCACCTGCTCTTCTTTTTTTACTCATGCTACTTTGCAGTTTCTCTCAATACCATATCCTCTGTTCATATCGCTGTTGTCTTATGCTGTTTCCAGATTTACATATTTGGTTCTTCAAGACCGATTCTGTATTTCTTTTTTTTATTCATGTTCAGTTCGCTCCACTAATAAACTTCTGATTAAACATAAATCAGTGTTTTTTAATGGTGAAATTCTTTAAATATGTTTTCTGAAATGTTTAGGGTGTAGCTTGAAATGAAGATGTTCCGGCCAATGCCTCCTGTTTAGCAGAAGCAAAAGATGCCTTTGTAAGGATTCTTTAAAAAGGGTGGAGAAGACTAACAGGTTCTACTGCAAGACAAGATGGGTGTAATCGCAACTTTGAATATATTACTTTTTTTAAAATGCAGAGTAACTTTTAAATGTACATTTTCCAGTATGTACAAATGAATTTGAATTGGAAAGAGTTGATGTATAGTTATTATTATTATTATTATTATTATAGAATTTAGGTTGAGATTTATCATACGTTCCCCCACAGTCTGTAATAATGTATCAATGGTATAGTATTTATTTCCAAACATATGCTGGGTGAGATTTATCATAAGTGTATGAGAGCAGAACTGTTCTAGTTGTCCATGGCAACCAATCAGAGCTCAGCTTCCATTTTCCCACAGCTGTTTATAAAATAAAAGCAGAGCTCTTATTGGTTTCCATGGGCAACTAGAACAGTTTTACCTCAGAAACTGGATGATAAATCTCCCCTGCTGTGTTTTATTCAGTTACATTTTTAATGACTGTTTTATTAATGTGTTTTTAAAGTTTTTTTATGAGTATTAAAGGGGTATTTCAGAAATAAGTATAATTTATATACAAATGGGTCCTTAAAATATAAGTTAATATGTAATAAGTTGTTATTTAAAATTTTGCTCCCCTTAGCAGAAACATGTTGTGGGCATACACTGTAACAAAGAATTTAAATGCTACTGGCCCTTTAATCAGTTCTGTCATTTTCTCCATGCAGAGCAGACACAGGACAGAAGATTGCCAGTGGTCACATGTCCACATCACATGTCCTGCACCTGCTTGGGCAAGTCATGTGATCACCACTATGTGTGGTCAGTTGGATACATCCAGTATGACCAGTGATTTGGTGAGACGTCATCTCTGTGAGGTGATGTGCAGTGATGGCAGGTACACATCATTACTATGGTAGCAGAACAGGACAATCTGTTACATCATCACTGGGAGCAGAGCGTAGGATGGAGGAGGAATTACTGAGAACTAAAGGATCATGCGAGTTTCCAGTGGCGTCCATCTTGGTGATAACTCTGCCTACTTTAAAAAGCCCATAACATTTTGTGAATCATAATATAAAATTATTTAAGCTCCATTTTGTGACTAATGACATTGAGTTTTGTTATATCCATTTATTTATAGCATTATTGGTTTTTGAATCAGACATGCCTATTCTCTGAATACCCCTTTAAGCCTATTTTCTGCAAACCTAGATATGCCTAACCAGTTACTGTCATCTTTACTGTGCAGTTTTACCACATTTATTCCCCACTGTTTCTCACTGTTGCTCTAAAACAATGTTTCACACTTACTAAAAACAGTGTAAACTGCACTGCACTGCAACTGCAAGTTGCAGTTTGCATGTGCAGTGTGAGCCAGATTTATGAATTGTGGTGCACTTTTTTCATTAATCTGGCACTCCCTGTAAGAGCGCGCCACATAATTTTTGGTGCAACTTTATCATGGGCCATGTCAGACTTTGCATGTTAAATGTGGCGCTCAGTGCTACTGAGTAACGCATACTTCAATGACTAAATTTGTGTTGCATGAAGAATATTGCAAAGTCTGAAAGAAAACTGCTGCACAGTCCTTTGTAAATGTGCTCCAATGTTCTAAGAAGGTCTTCTTACACAGTGGTGGGGATTTACTAATTGTGGCGCAAGCACGTCTGTCGGCTTTGGAAAACAGTCTCCGCAAAGCACAGCCCGATGTAGTTAAGTGGGGCAAGGCTGTTAGTAATTAATGGGTAGACGGAACTGATCAGTCGGGCGCTATAAAAATGCCGACATCAATGAGATGTGCGCCAAAATCTTACCTGGACTGCGCTTTAATTTTGCTATTTGAACAATTTTTTCCTGGTCTATCGTGTGCCAAAAATTGCTCCTAAAAATGCTGACAAAATACACATAAATGTGGAGGATAATGTGGAAACGTTAGGCCATGCCCACTTGCATCAAAAAAAGACGGAGGTGTCGGGATAGTCGAAAACATCTGTTCTTTCTGGCGCAAACTCATTATAAATGATCCGCAACAGTTCTGCGGCGCGGCACTTCTTTGGCGCAGATGCGATAATACATGTGCCCCAGTCTGTTAGAACATCTGGCAAGTACCAATTTGCCATAATGGGACAACAAATGGCCTTTGTACAGCCCAAAGCAAAGAATTTAAGGGCAAATCGATCCAGAGATAATTCATTTTCTTTTTGGTTGATATTGTGGAACCGACACTCCATAAATAAGCCACAACAGGTGCAGCAAGGGGAAAAAAGGGGAATTAAAGTTGATAATAAATGCCCCAAGAAGGTGTCCTTGGATACGACCATCCCTGCACTCTAGCAGTAGTGGCTTAGAGTGCACAAATGATGCATGACAGACCACCCGGATTCAGCATTCATTAACACAGGATGGCGGTGGGACATGCAGCCAATTCCTGCTATGTCATATGTAAAATCACTGCAACAGAGGTGGTTGTATCCAAGTAGAGTCATGTTGAAATATGTTTGTATTGTCTGCAATTAATCAAAGGGGACATAGAGGGGCGTGAAGGGGATATGGTCGTTGACAGATTGAGCCAACACATTTCTACAGCCAACAAGTGTTCAAGCTAAACAGTCGCTGGATAATGCAGAATTGTATCTGAGCCTCTTTATGTATTCGACGATGCCGAAGGGGTGGGGACTATTATTAATATGGCAACACATGTGCCAAGAAATTTTTAGCTTTTACTTTAATGCCTAAAAAATCTAAAACTTTAACTTTAATACACTGACTTCTTTGCATTCATTATCAAGGCTTGAACTTATCTTAAGATTTATGTAATCATTTCCTTATTAATATATTACTATATTGTTATATAATTGTTAACATCAATGTGACATCTTAAGCCCAAAACTGAGCATATACCTTTAATAGCTGTGGCTGAATGCCCATTCAGCTTATGGTTATCTTCCTTGCCCCCTAATTTATATACATGCTTGGCACAAAAAGAATGGCGCATGCTACTACTGGTAGAAATCTTGGCGGCTAACTACCCTGAGAACAAATGTATTGGATTTGTATTATATAGAATTTTATTTTGATTGGTCTTTCTTTTTCAAACCTTATGAACATCATGAGTTTGGCCAGTTTAATGGAATTTTGAGTCTCTGGGGGGGCATTTATTAGTTTTGGCGCAGGGTGGTTCTAGAATCTTTCTATATTTTTCAGTGAGTTATAAGTTTGTGGCACAAGGGATTAAAGGAAATCTACCACCAGGATAAAGGATTGTAAGGATCTGCTTTTCTTTTAGCTTTTTAAGCCCTTGTTTTAATGTAAAGTGGATTTGAAATATTATGCAAATGAGCCTGAGGGGCCCTGTTCTTCATAGATGTCAATGGAGCCTGGAGCCCCTCAGACTGATTTGCATAGTTTTTTAATCGTTTTTTTCGGTAAAAACAAGGGCATTAGAAGCTAAAAGAAGAGCAGATCCTGCCAGTGGGGGCACACACCTGCATGTCAGTGTGCTTGGTTTACAAGCACACAGACTTAAAGGTTTAGAAAGGTTTAGCATAAAGCCTAAAGCTGGGCTATTTTAAAGGATGGTGGATTCACAAGCGGTGGCAAAATTTTGCGCCCAAGAATAGAACAAGTCAAGAGTGTTGGAAAACATCAATATTATGGTGCCAACACTTCATATATTCAGGTGCAAAAGACGCAGAGAGGAAAACAAACACTGCTAGTTTTCCGTTTGAAATGCCATAATAAATGCCCCTCTGTGTCTCGACATTTAGCCATACCATGGAGCTGTATGCACTTTGCATGCTGCAGTATAATTTTACTTTTCTCTTCAAGTAATGGTCTGAAATCAGACACTCCAGGAGATACAGTTGGGCCTGCACATTTCCATGGGATCTATCCATGCAGTTCCATGCAATTCCACGTTTGTACAGAGCCATAGTTGTGAAACTATAGGGTTAAAATATTTTTTATGATCTTACAGCCCTAAAGCCTGTAACACGATAAGCAGCATTCTCTGGGTTCTTCAGTGTCTACCCTCCAGCACTGTATATATGAAGTTCTTCTATATCTCTGGGATGCCATATTAAAAATGTATTGTTCATTGTGCTGTCCGAAAACACAAAACATTCCAGAGGGTTCTGTCCCTGGCCAATGACATACGGATTTATTGTAGCAATGACAAATATGTGAAAGTGCTTTGACTCACATACACACAACCTTAGCAGGTAGAAGGAATTTGCCGGTGACACCCTTTTCATACCCCGCCTCTCAGATAAATGAGTCACAACCTGTGAGGAAAAAGACATACGGATGTTTTTTTCTCTTCACTCACTTGAGTGTGCCTATACCTGCACGAGAGGTGACTACCGCATCTAAGATCAGAGCTCTGGTCCCACTGCAGAGTGAGTAGTATATATACATCCCTCACTAGTGTCTGCTGCTTCACATATACAACTGCATTACGTATCAACTAGTGAAATCAGTCTACTGTGCTCTTATAATATCCTAACAGTACTTTTTTTTTACTTGTATGTATCTTTTAGGCTGTATGTGTAATTTTGTCAAATCCTCTCTAATAATATTTCATTTTCATACACATAAAGAGAAACACAGCCCTAAATTATTAGAAAATGCAATGATCTGTTTTTGAAGTTAGTCATTATTAAAAAAAATTCTACAAAATAATGTTTTACATGCAACATCTCTCCGATCATTCTAAATTACATTTAACATAAGGCTGCTTCTCATTGGCCACTCCTATACTTTGTAGGAGTATTCCAGTTCCATGTAATTGGGAGCACCCCTATCCTATGAGATGTGCTGCAAACATCACTAAATTGGTGTTAAAGAGGGGCGCTTTCAATATGACATTTAGATCCTTTATGTTAATCTATATTGTTTCAGGGATAAACGTTCAAGATCATTTTATGGCATTGAGTCACAGATCCAAGTATTGTGCACAAGTATTTGCAATCATGACATCTCCCCTGGGAATGTGCTGAGTCCCTCTCATATGACGCAAAACAATTAGTGTTCTCCCCTCCGCTATTTACAGGTCACTTATAAAAAGTCAGGCTTTACCAACCCTTACCTGGAAAAACTAGTTCTGTTACTTTTCATGATTATGAATAGGCTTTTTTTTTTTTAGCAAGAAATGTACTTTACTTGCCTGAGGATTTTCAATTGTCAAATTTGTCAGACTAGGTGGGATGCAAAGGATCGGCTAGACTTGACAGGCAGGCTTATAATTGCTAGTTATGATGTGGTATTTTTAGTTTGCTAATACTGCTCTATTTACTGTGTTAGTAATAAGTCCATTCATTTCCCCGATAGCAGTCCAGTGGAGAACATCTCTGCCGGGTGTACAAAATAGGTTTTCAAAACTGTTACAAAGACTTCTGGTGTGGGTGGTGTATAGCATCATAAAATCCATCTACAATGAAAGGTCTGGTGTGGCATACCCAGCTAGACATGGCAGTGGCGTCAAAGCTTATTGGGGACATGCCAGTACAAGAGGACTCAAGCTGTGTTCACACTGGGTTGATCTATTGTTGAATAGTCACATTAGTGTTATATGGACAAGTTTTATTAGAAGTGTTTGTACTGTAATTACATACTCAGCAGCATTTCACTCTTAAGACCATAAAAAACCGACACGAAGGATGGAAATTACATAGCTCAGCATTTATTGGCTGCTTAACTTCTAGAGCTAACCTGTGGATTTTATAGATGTAATGGCAATGTGTAGAGGAAGGAGAATTATTGTAATAATAATATCTCAGCATCTTCTCAATTTCACTATACTTCTCTAAGTACACAGTGGGCACAATGTTACGCTTTGATTTTAACAAGTTGGCAATGCTCTCATAATACATTACAAATAGCTTATATGCCCAGCAAGCTTTAAAAGTAGGCAGCCTGTTTTTTCTTTTTTGTGTTGGTATTTTCAATGGTTTGTGTGTAGAAACCTAGCTTCTTCACTCATGGCCTCATGCACACGACGGTATGCCAGGCGGGCATACGTAAGTGAGCAGGAAAGGAGCGCTGCTGATCCCAACCCTTCTCTATAGAAAATAGTAGCCACACGGATGTTGATTCGGCCAAACATAGTGCATGCTTTATCTTTTTGAAGCTACGGAATGGTGAGCCCTTGTTGTGCTCACTGTACCGACCCAAGGTGCCATAGTCGTCGGACGGTGGTGTGCATGAGGCCTTAAGGGCAATATCTGCTTCTTGAAGGTACAGCTTCTCTCCATACTATAAAAACATAAGAGTTTGCAAACTGACCTGCTACAAAATTGGATGCAGGTATATGCCTGAGAGAAAATATTGTGAGATGCACAAATAGGTGTGTCTACAAGAATGTGGATGTGATGCTACAAGAAATGTAAATTTCACATAATGGTCCACATTTATCAAAAACAGTGCAAAGTGCACTAGATGCAGTTTGCCTGTCTAGTGTGCAGACTGCACCAGATTCATAAACACTGGTGTGATTTGGAGGAAGGTTATGATGTCCCTGGACGCAGTGAAGGGACATTCTGAGGTAGGGAGACCTTAACTTCATTAATAATAATAATATTAATAATAAAAATGACAAATCGGTTGCTGAACTCTCCACCTCTGTGCCTTATTACAGCCACTTTAAAGTTGATGTTTCTGAATGATGCCACTGCACTGGATCATGAAAGAAACATTGGGGCATATTTATCATACGCTGGCGCTCGTGCGCCAGAGTATGATATCCCTGCCATTGCATATTTGCAGCAGCATGCATCAAGAGGCGGAAACCTCTTGATGTATCGGATGGGAGGCTGCGCAGCGTTTATTCTACCCCAGCCGCATAGTTGCCGGCTACAGTGAGTGCGCCTGTGTGGGGACAGTAACACCCCACACGGCCCACTCGCACTCCCACTCCCTCCGCTCGGCCGCCCACGCCCCCACCTTCACGCCCCTTCATGCCCCACTGGTGTGAAGACGGCGGATTGGGGCAAATAATCGCAAGTGCTAGCAATAAGCTAATATTTGCAATTATTTCAGGGCCTCTGCGCTATCGGCGTGGCGCAGAGGTCCTGATAAATATGCCCCATTATCTGGAAATTGTTTAGCTGCTTGAAAACATACTGGTAGCGGTTTGTTAAGTCAGTTTCTCCTTATAGGTTTCCTTTATATCTATGTGGGAAAAGTGAAAGTTCAGGAATCTACAAATGTACTGAGCTTCTATGTATTGTTAGGACATTTCAAACTGTGCATCAGATCAGCCTGTAAAAGATAGAACTTAATTGCACTGTTGGAAATGAAGAAAGAGGGAAAAATGTTCTAAAAGTACAAGAAATCAGTAGAGCGTGGAGCATAACAGATGCCTTTACTGGTTCGGAAATATCAAGTGAAGAAATAGCACTAGAAAGATTATCTTTAAATCTGGTCACACAATACTAAAGGTTTACTAAAGCCAGTCCTCCTCCTTTCATGTCTAGACAATAGGTTTATAGACATAAGCTTTTCAGGAAAAAGATATCTTGTGTCTTCTCCAGCTAACCTACAAAACATCTTCCATGGGACATGTTCTCCTAGTAGACATTTCCATTTTCCTGTATGATTACTTTTCTAATATTTTGTGGATCATATAATTCAATACTACACCGTCAATATTGAAATCATTAGTGTATGACTACTACTTTTTAGACATGATAATGATAGAACAATAAAGAGGTTGTATGACCTTGAAAACTCCTTTGTGAACAGCTAATTGGATGCTGGTCCCATTAAATTAAGAGATTTTACCAATAATTCTTTACAAAATTATTATTTAGTGACGGTATGGTTTTAGCAGTAGATTATACAGTTACTAAATAATAATCTTATAATTGATTAGTGGCAAAATGCATTAATTGGATGTGTGGCTGGTCGCTTCATAACTGTGGCTGTTCCACAGCTGCACCATACCCTAAGCCCTCCTTTGGGCATACAAAAAGATGTTGTGTTAGTAATATGCTACTTTTGTACTTTACATAGCAACCAGAATTGATAATATTCCTTCATGAAACTGTTATTTTATTATTTAGAAGTTTCACAATAAAAGATGACGGAGACATATCTGTCATCTCCAGTGCTCTCCAATATGTTCCATAACATTGAACCAGTCATTCTTGAAATACAACATAGGGCAAAGATCTTGTATAACTGCAAACTTGACTCAACAGTTTGGATTGTTCTTTAGGCAGGGACAAGCCTATTTCACACACCCACTATTTTAGCAAAGTAAATACTTACCTTAGCTGCAGAGACTGATTTCCCAAATAGGACTTGTTGCATACCTCTCATACATTTTCCAATTACAGAACCAGCTTATGCCACCAGAGATTTTTAATTTAACAAGAAAATTTCCCATGAATATCTCTAAGGATATGATGATAAGGAAATATTTATAAGCCAAAGCCTTTTCATATGTTGCAGTTTGGGTTATTCATATTTTCACTGCGTTTTGATTTGCGTTGACCTAAAAGATGACATTGGGGGAGACATATCAATCTGTCCACACCAGAAATCCATTTGCACCTTAAATAGTTTGCACCACATTTATGAAGGGGTTGAGACCATTTTCCAGTTATAGGAGTTGTCTGGAAAAGGCACATGGCCTCGAGAAAAGGGGTCCAGTCTGTGACCAAAAAATTCAGTGGGTATAAAAGAATATTCAGAAACTAGACCACCAAGAGCTGGTTTAAAGCAGACACCACAGTCTTGAACCACTCTATACATTACAATAATAATAATAATTCTTTATGTAGCAACGAGAGGGTACGTCAAGAGCAAAATCAGTAAGCAAAAGGGTCAATGTCAAAAACTAGCCGAGATCACAACCATTCAGAACACAGAGCAAGTCAATCCTGGAGCAAGTGAAGAAGGGATTTCAAACACTGGCACAGGTGACTAGTGAAGCTGCAATTTATGCAGCCAGAACCCCACCTCCAGAACCTGTTTGGAGCTGGCAACTTCATGGTGCAAAACAACAAAGCACAACCGCAGAGACCATTCAGAGGTACCACAACTCCCATTAGTCCAGAACACAACCCCTAAACAGCGCAAGGTCTTAGCAGCCGCTGCCTGGAGCGCGCACCAGAGACCGCTGGTAGCGGATGAGAGGTGGAGTCTGCGCGGAGACACGCAGGAGGTCGGAGAACGCTTCTAGCACCACCAGAAGCATCGGAGAAAGGACCAGAAGTCCCAGCGTTATCCCCTGCGAACCTGACAGGGCAGTATTCTCCCTTGTGGTGCTTCCTTGTTACTGATGACTGTTGTGTTGGAGCGGATGTTCCCTATTTTGAAGTACTGTGGTCGATCTTTCAGGTAGTCATTGGTCCAGTTGGTTAGGGTGCTGTCCATTTGCAGGGCTCTCATTTTTTCTCTCTGGCCATCTGGTTCAATTGTATTGAAGGCACTGGAAAAATTGAAGTACATAATTCGAACTGTGGTGCCCCTGCGCTCCAGTTGAGAATAAGTCCTGTGAAGCAGAACCAACACTGCATTGTCCACACCTATCTTGTCATTGTAAGCAAACTGGAGCAGGTCCAGCCGTCCTTTGACTTCACCTTTTTGGTGCTTAAGTGGGATCCTCTCGATTGATTTAATTATAAGTAATGTAAGAGCGATCAGCCTGTAGTCTTTTGGGCTAGTCAGTTTCTTGATTTCAGGTATTCAGTGGTCTAATGCACAAGGTTTTACAGGCCACCCGTTCCTGCCTTAAGCAGTCAGTGAAGAGTTCTGCCAGCACATTGCACAGTTTCTCTGCACAAGTTCTGAGTATATGTGGTCATATCTCAAATTTGTTTACTTTGAGGGCCCTCAGCACGTCCAGTACCTCCACCCTGTTCATGTTTGGTACCTCGCCCTTGGGTTTGCTTGAGGTACGCTCAGCTATAGAAGCACTTGTTCCTTTAGCACTTATTCTACTGTTTGTTTTGTCCTGTTGTCCTTCCGAGAACCGATTGAAAAAGAGGTTCATGTCATCAATCATTGTCTCTTGGTAAAGCATGGAAATCCTCCTTCAATCACAACTGACTGTGCACCATGACCTCTTGCTCTCCAGCATCCAGCTCCATTCTGGTTGCATGTCTTGCCACCAGTTCTGTGGTCTAATAGCATTCATGCTAAATTCTAAGATTTAAAGAGTCAGTTTTTTCAGGTCTCCTTATGATGAGTGCAAACTCCTCCAAAATGGTAGGTGCCTAAGCGTTTACATTCCTAGGTCACTATTGTTCTTCCTGGGAGAGAAATGTGGGTGTGTTTTCTGCTAATGTCTGGCAAGGTCTGCTTGACTCTGATTCTGCAATATGACCCGACAACAACATCAGCATGTATCTTTGACAACACTTGAAATCTGTCTGCCCTTTACCCCTATCTGCATCTTGGATTCTTCTTGGACTCTGTCTTTCCTCCGGCAGGTATCTACAAATTTTTTCTTTTTTATGTCATGTTCTAACCTACTGCTTGCATCTTGAATTCTAACCTCTGCCTACCCAGAACCTGGACCGTTTTTGACTATTCTTTTCCTAACCACTAGCACCACTCAGCAATGTCCCTTTCCTATCTAGGCTAGCTGTCACCTTTACTAAGACTACTCCCTACATTTTTGTGACCGGGACTCTTAAATAATGCTCTTTGAGACTAGCCCAGAGCCAAAGTGTTTATTTGGCTATGGGCTTATTACTAGGATGACAGAAAGAACCCACTCTTGGCAGGTATAAGTAATACATTTCTCTTCAATGTATGACCATGTTGAGAATAAAATTAAATAGAGTTTCTCCCTGCAAACTTTATGGGAAATATGAAAATCAGTTTTTCGTAGATGGCACAAGGAAAACCACATCTTTTGCTTCTTTATAAGGCATCCCCCTTACCATAAAGTATGACTTTCAGGAAGCCTAATGATATGATTAAAGCCAAAAGTTCCAGAAGGAACAGATTCCCAATTGTAGAAAGTACTATTTCGATCTGGTTGGGTCCCATCAGTACAGTGTAGTGAACTGGTTTAGCTGAGTGAGAGGCTTTTGACTGGGATGAGGGAGTAAGAATTCTCCACACAGAGAGTTTGCCAATTAAGGCTGCTTTGTAGATGTGTGCAGACTTATGGCTATTGATGCTCCACTAGGAGATTCTGGGATGCATGCTTATAGGTTTTCCTAGATGCGACAAGAAAAACCATGCCTCTTTTGCTACCTTGTAAGGCAGCCCCCTTACCATCAAGCATTACTTTCAAGAAGCCTAATGACCTGCAGTGAATTTTAAATGGACTAAGGTTAGCTGCACATGAAAAAGCCAAACTGTTTTCCACTAATCCTGATAAACTGTCTATGAGTGAGCCTTAAAGAATGGATCTGACTAGGACATGATCTACTTTTTGAAAATGGATGCACATGCTTTTAGATTTATTAAATAGTATTTTATTTCTTACAGCCATGTGTCATCAGCTCAAAACACGAATGGTACATGGCCATGTGCATCTAACCTAACAATGAGGATCTAAACTGGTGGGGTTCATATATTTATTATCTATTCTGCATATAGGTGATTTGTCATTTGTTGGCTGTACCCGTTGTGGGGAAGAATATACGTACTCATAGATGGCAATAGGCACGCGGTGGCATACATGTGTGGCACCATACTGCACCATACACAAGAAAAAGATAGAACATGTTCTGTCTTTTTCTGTGTGTACAACCGTGCGCTGCTTTCTCCTATGGAGAGGGGAGGGGTCCCCCCTCTTCCTCTCCCGCGTGTCGACGTGTGCTCGCTCAGGCTACGGCTAGGCGAGCACACATCAGGCTACGTTCGTGTGAATGTAGCCTAAGCCAGATTCTCTATAACTACATTAAGTACACATGCAGATATTCTCTTATGGATTTAAATGGTGAAATTAATAGATTTTCAATATCATAATGGATATAGTATGGATTTAAAAATCATCAGCATTCCTATATTTCAGTGCAGAATATTCCTTTATGTGTGGATAGGCGTTTTGAAAGCCATAACATGCCACAGATAAGTCTGAGCGCAGCCTAAAAGTTGCATTATTAACCAAGGCTAAAAGGTTTATACATTTGCTCATTATTGTTCATTAGAGCATACTTCCACTTAATGCAAGCAATAAAAACATTACAGCTTATAAAATGTGCATTTGTCACTTTGTTGCTGCTTATATAACTGCTACAGTGAACAACTATTACAGAGATTAGGTTCATTTCCACACAGAAGTATTATTTGGAAGTATTATTACAAAGCTAAAATCAGAAATAGAGCAAAAACACAGTAAATGTTCAGTCTGGAAAAGAGACAACTACGAGGGGACATGATTAATTTCTATAAATATATGAATGGTCCATACAAAAAATATGGTGGTAAGTTGTTTCAGATTAAATCAAATCAAAAGACGAGGGGGCACTGTCTCCGTTTGGAGAAATCAAGGTTTATTCACCGGAGGCGACAGGGCTTTTTTACTATGAGAACGGTCAATCTGTGGAATAGCCTCCCTCAAGCACTGGTCACAGCAGGGACAGCAGAGAGCTTCAAGAAGAGCCTAGATGCCTTTTTACACCTAAATAACATTGATGATAATGTTATATAGAATTGTTTCCCCTAAATCCCTTCCTCATGCAATCCCTTCCCTTCCTTGGTTGAACTTGATGGACAAGTGTCTTTTTTCAACCGTATAAACTATGATAGATCTTTTTGTAACATATACTGATGCAAGACAGAAAAAAGTTTGAAGGCCATGTGGACAATATATGTTAAAGGATATTTGTTATCCTCAGACACTATACCTAAAGGGCAAGCTATAGGATGTTCTCCTTAGTCATGGTGACCTTTATGGTGGACCTAAGATCAATGTGACCACCACATCTGGACTATCTGAGACCAAAACGATTGCTACATTTCACCTATCTATATCTACTCCATGAATGTAATTGCTATGTGCTGTAACTTTTTCTAGTAAGGGAAGTCAATAAGCAGTCCTAGGGCTGTTCTTTTTTATCGGCAGAACACGTTTGGTGATAACCTGTTATAGGTTATAACTTTGGTTATAAGTTATTTTATATTTAAAGAGTAATTATCTCTGTTCTCCTGTACAGAGTGTCTATACTAACCTGGGAGGATGAATGGTATTGTGCCAAGGCAGGGGTGTATTTTTAATTGGAATGCCTAAGGAGTACAAAGTATTATGCCAGAAGATCTAAAACCAGTTATATGATACGAAGAAAGCTGTCATATTTAGAATGCCTGAAATACTTGAGGAGTATTGACATTTTATCATTCCTGAGATTTCTTTTTAAAGGAAACCTACCACTTGAAGTGGCAGGTTTCAGAAGAAAATACCGAGCACCAGCTCAGGGAGAGCTTGTGCCGGAGCTTATTTTTGTTAGTGTTTTAAACCGCTGTATCGCGGTTTAAAACACTTTTTAAACTTTATAGCAGGTGCAGGGAGGTACGCGCTCGGCGCTTACCATGTGCGCGGCTCTCCTTCACTTCCTATGTAGCCGCGCGCACGGTCGCGCGCATGGTAAGCGCCGAGCTCGTACCTCCCTGCGCCGGCTATAAAGTTTAAAAAGTGTTTTAAACCGCAATACAGCGGTTTAAAACACTAACAAAAATAAGCTCCGGCACCAGCTCTCCCTGAGCTGGTGCTCGGTATTTCCATCTGAAACCTGCCACTTCAAGTGGTAGGTTTCCTTTAATAATGTATCATTACAATGAATGTTGCTTGACAACGGGATGGGCACCAGCACTGTGCTTAAAGGGGTATTCCCATTTCAGCAAATGAATGTTATTTTTTTGTATTATAAAAAGTTATACAATTTTCTAATATACTTTCTGTATCAATTCCTCACGCTTTTTTAGATCTGTGCTTGTTGTCCTTCTAAAGCTTCTATGTTTACTTCCAGTGGACAGAAATCTGACCATGGTCAAACACGTGTACAACTCCTTATAACTGAGAGTAATCAGTGCCATGTGTTATAATGAGCCGTGCTCCTGTATGTTACAGAAATCTGACCGTGGTCACACATGTGTACAACTCCTTATAACTGAGAGTAATCAGTGCCATGTGTTATAATGAGCTGTGCACCTGTATGTTACAATTATGTTTCACAGTTCACTCCAACAAATGTATTATTTAACAGTTCTATAGGACTGCTACCTAACACTGTCTGCAGATTTGTATGGTAAAAACTGCTAACAGACTCCCTTTAAATTTACATTTAAAAGAACTATGTCTATTTACCTATAACATAATGTATAGGGAGACATCATATTGTCCCTGCATCAGTCAATGTGAAGAGTTATCCTACAGTCTTAATAGGAAACTATTAAGGTAGATCCCGTGGCAGGTTCCTCTAATGTATAGTAGTATAGCCCTTTTTAGGGCTAATTCATGTGTGGCCCAGAACATTTCTACATTTTAATGTCCCTAATATGCAAAATTGCAAAGAGGCTACTGGGGTGTGGAGTACCCGGAGCTGAGGCTACACGGCACGGCTAGTCCACGCCCCGGTAGCCTCTTGCGTTCTGCCTACCAATGCATCTTCAGCGCGCAGCTCCTGATAGCTGCGCACACTTGCCAGTGAAGCCGGGTTTTGCGCATGAACAGTAGCTACGTCTTCAGAGCCGAGGCCGCGCAGCTGGCGGCCCGCTTTCTACATATGCGCAGAACCCGGCTTCGCAGACGAGTGTGCACATTTCCTCGTAGCTGCGCGCTGAAGGCAGGGGGTCCTGAAGAGCTATGGCCTATTTATAGAAACAGCTATCAATTTCAGATTGGCAGTGATCCATCACTTGACAACCTCATCTATTACCTTAGGAAATGTTGTCTAGCACAGTTTATAGCAACCGTACATTCTTATGCAGCTTTTTGAATCTCAGTCCTTTCAATTGAATAGCAATTCCTAGCAAAGCCATTACTAGCGCTGTGATTGGTAGAAAATAATGGTCATGTAGCATTCACTGGAGAAGGGGCCTCTTGATTGGTTAAGGTGCCTGAATTTAGACCCTACCAATCTGGTATTAATAGACCCCAAAGTCCTGGCAAACTTTATCTCAGACTTATCTAATAGGAAATGTGAAAATAGGTTTTACTAAACTAGACAACCCCTTTATCATATCTATCGGTACATTTGTAGAATTTGTAATCGGAAAGGACATCTGCGGAGGTACATACTTTTTTAATGAGATTGAATAAATCATAATAGAGCGTCAAACATTTGTAATGCGCTCCAGAAGTACTCTATGATACAGATGAAAGTCAACATAATCAATGTAATACGCCCAAAATACAGCTAGATTTCTTATTCTGGCAACTAAAAATAGTAATTGACTTTAAAGATACTATTTTGACCTCACTTGCAGGAGGGCGGAGATGATCTCATGCATAAAAATATCTCTTCATTTTGACATAGTACCTTTCAATTGAACAACCTCTATAGGGCATAACAGGGCGGATTATGGGATGGTCTGAAAGTAATTATATGGGTTGTTGGGTTCACTATAAGGGCAAAAGCTTAGTAAATCTATGCAGGGAGAGAATGGGGAATTTGTAGAGAAATATAGATATGGGAGAGGCTCATTTTAAAGTGATAGCTAAGACTAAACATGTCAGACAATACTGCAGGTGAGGCTCAGACATCTAAAACATTAACCTATATAAAGTTTTTTCTAAAAGATGCCAAAATATCTATAATTGCTAAAAAATGCAGGGCATTAGATCTTTTAGACTAATAATAATGCCATATATATTTTTCACCTCTTACTTATTTAGATTATAGAAACGGAAGGTCGTTCTATAAATTACAGCCCATTCAGTATGGTGGGCTGCTCCTTATCAACTCTTGCTACTTTCTAAGAGACCCTTCCTTTTTATGATTGGCGCTTCCTTGTATACAATTTACACATGTGACCCTGGAGTACAGCTTTCTGTGGATCAGTTTTAGTGAGAACCTAAATTAGAATGGGAAAATTAAATTATATGGACAATGCGCAGGATTTAAAATTCAAATCATGTCGCAAGACACGCACTTACAAGCACCGGGAAGAAGAAGGTGAACTCTGGTGGACTTCAGTGGGGAAGCGACAGATGCAGGAAATTGGGCGCAGAGCTACGTGAATCGTGACGGACTTCATCTTCGACGGACCGTCAGGATCAGGGATCGCGACAGGACCGGGTAAGTAAATTTGCCCCCATGTATCCCATGATATCCAAAATGTCCATTCAGCGTATTTCAGGGGCTACAGGGAAGCCAAAGATATTAAAGAAATTAAATATCTGTTTGAATTATTCGATAGAACAATGTAGATTGCAGTAGATTAAATGTAATTTCTTTATAAGTAAACTTTTTTGTTCAGATTTTGTATTGATTAGTTCCCTTTCTTCCAAATACCATAATGCCTAAGAATTAATAACTTATAATCAATAATAATAAACTTAATTTAAATTCTATAGTCATTATTGATAATCAAACTAGAGCAGAACAGTAATTGTATTGTATTCGACTGACCTACTTTTATGGGATAATTGATATGTCAACTACCATTTCCAGCTCATACTTGCTAATATCTGAGATGCAGTACAGTATGTGTTTAACACTCAACCTCACCACTGGTTGCCTCAGCATCACGGGCTCCCAATCCTTCATCGTGAGGGATCCCTATATTCACCTCAGGGGTTGTCCCAGGGAGAAACTTATTCCATCAGCCTCTCCCTCTATTTTTGTTGCACACAACACCTGCAGTAGACCTCCAGCCAGTCCTCTGATCCCAATACAAGCACCGTGACCATAGCGTGCCCAAGGCCGCATAAACCAGCCACTCCGATATTCTGGGCCCCGGCTGCTTTAAGCCAATGTAGGAAGGAAATCTACCATCAAAATCAAGCATGATACTCACAATCCAGGCACCGAGCCTGTGGCAATCTTATATTTGCTAACTTCCGTCATAAATCAACGATTAACATTATGCTAAGCTCAGAAGGTCTTAAGGGCATTATCAGTGCTAATCCATTCTGTATCTTCACTGGCTGTTACGGTGTGCAAGGAGCACTTCACCCCTGCTGTGTGCTGAAACATTCCTGATATTACAGGAGACAGATTGAGGGGGAAGCATTGACGGAGCGGAGGGGGGTGGGGCAGTGTAGCAGCCTGTAATTCCAGGGCACAGAGGAAGGAGGACATGGATAACAAATATAAGAAGATTACCACAGTCATGTTGCCTGGATCTATGAGCAAGTGCCACTAGTTTATCACCGCGTGTGGGTACTACTGGTTGGTGTTTGCTGCAATATGCTGCAAATGCCCACCTGGTATGGAGAAGGCTCAGCTCATGAGCCCTCTCGATATACCCGCAGTCGACATGTAACCGAGTAGTATGTCACATGTGGGTAAGGGGTTGTGAAACACTATAAATAGACTTTAGTAATTTCTAGGGCCATATTGCATAATGGGCTGCAATTTACAGCAAGTTGTGTCTCTGAATAACTTACTAAGCTTACATGCTCACTACAATGTGTATGCGACACAAAAATGCGACACAAAAGGTAAAAGGGTGTATTTAAAGTATGGAATGCAAGGTGTGAAGCAAATTATAGGCTGAGGCTACTGCATGTCTCCAAAGGCCAGAGCCTCTTAGTGAATATGAGCGCCTGACCCCCAGCGGGAGAAATTTTAAGACTGACTTTCATAATGCTAGTCTTAATGAATTCTGGTTTCTGGTGTTTGCAGGCTTAATACTTCTATATGCAGTCGTAAGGCATAATCAAGCACTACTGTGATAGAAGTGTGACAATGCCTACGATATCAGATACTGAGCGCAATTTCTAGTTAAAGGGGTTGTCCCATTTCAGCAAATTAATGTTATTGTTTGTATTATAAAAAGTTATACAACTTTCCAATATACTTTCTGTATCAATTCCTCATGGTTTTCCAGATCTCTGCTTGCTGTCATTCCATAGAAAGCTTCTGCGTCTACTTTCAGTGGACAGAAATCTGACCATGGTCGCACAGGTGCACAGCTCAACACCCACATCTGATTACTATCTGTTACATAACGAGCTGTGCACCTGTGGGACAATGGTCAGATTTCTATCCACTGAAAGTAGACGTAGAAGCTTTTTATAGAATGACAGCAATTGGGGATCTAGAAAACCATTAGGAATTGCTACAGAAAGTTGTAGAACTTTTTATGATACAAACAAAAACATTAATTTGCTGAAATGGGAATACCCCTTTAAGGCCAAGCAGCTGGTCTTGGAACAAGTCAGTGTTCATGGAACCACCATTAAAATGCAATAAAATGCAAGCTCATATTTTCCTTTTTAGTTATACAAATTAACAAGAAAGCAACAATGACAAACCACAATGTCTATAGTATGTCATATGTCACATGTCAGTGTGCAACTTAATATGTACTATTCAGCAATATATGAGTCTGTAAATTCATTAGTGGATTGATACCTAATTTCCAGAATCTAAAGAGGCATAACTGCTACCATATGCCTGGAGACACACACAACTTTTTGTGTTGTTTTATGACACTATAAGCTGTAACTATGCAATTATTAAGACACGATATGAAAGAAGGTGTAAGCCTAAGGCTGCACAATTGCTGGACAGACAGGTTATTCTCTTCTTTATCGCTCTTAATGTACTACATTCCTGTAGAGCATAGACAGAAATGTTAGGGATATTATCCTACAATTATAAATCTGTTTTATTTTTGAATTTTATAAATTTGAACACAATAAAACCCAAAAGAAGATAAACATATTTATGCAGAGAAAGTCATAGCTTGAGACATTGCTTGAAATTTGGTGCTTTGCAACAAAAAAAGTACTTGACCAGTAAGTGGTTTAGTACAAACTCCAACATTATAATAAACTTGATTTATTTTCTGACTGCCTGTCAGAGGTTATATTGTGTAACCATAAGTAAATGTGAGCCATTGTATTATTTTCTGATTCACTGTCCCTTGCTGTAGAGCATATATTTTATCTGGCATTAGATTTAATTACTATTGGTATTTTAAGAAACCGTGTTGCAATCTGTGGTATAATCCTATGCTTTCAATGTATCTGGATTACTATGGCAGCAATTATGCACATAGTATCTGAACACTACCGTACTTCTTGCTGTCCAATGACTAAATCTGTCAAACCAAATATTTAGCAAGAGACAGCACAGGAGTGACAGCAAAACCCGCCAGTTTCACTCAGTGCATCTGCATATTTTACAGAGGCGTGGAGCCTGAGTCATCCTCATTTAATCCACCATTACCCTTTAAGCCAAAGTTGAAAGACTTTACCGTCTACTAAGGAGTCAATTTAAAGGAAATGTATTGAGTAGTAGCAGAACTGTGAAAAATGCATTAGATTCTTGGACTGAAGCTGGATCATTAGGAGAGTGCACCCATTACACTGCTCTACAGCAGCTCCTCTTTGCTCTAAATGACTGCTATAGTATCTTACCAGAAGCCAGTCACAGCTCCTAGCTCTGCAGCAGCTCCTCATTGCTCTAAATGACTGCTATAGTATCCTACCAGAAGCCTGTCACAGCTACTAGCTCTGCAGCAGCTCCTCTTTGCTCTAAATGACTGCTATAGTATCCTACCAGAAGCCAGTCACAGCTCCTAGCTCTGCAGCAGCTCCCCTTTGCTTTAAATAACTGATATAGTATCCTACCAGAAGCCAGTCACAGCTCCTAGCTCTGCAGAAGCTCCTCTTTGCTCTAAATGACTGCTATAGTATCCTACCAGAAGCCAGTCACAGCTCCTAGCTTTGCAGCAGCTCCTCTTTGCTTTAAATGACTGCTACAGTATCCTACCAGAAGCACGTCACAGCTCCTAGCTCTGCAGAAGCTCCTCTTTGCTTTAAATAACTGCTATGGTATCCTACCAGAAGCCAGTCACAGCTCCTAGCTCTGCAGCAGCACCTCTTTGCTCTAAATGACTGCTATAGTATCCTACCAGAAGCCAGTCACAGCTCCTAGCTCTGCAGCAGCTCCTCTTTGCTTTAAATAACTGCTATAGTATCCTACCAGAAGCCAGTCACAGCTCCTAGCTCTGCAGCAGCTCCTCTTTGCTCTAAATGACTGCTATAGTATCCTACCAGAAGCCAGTCACTGCTCCTAGCTCTGCAGCAGCTCCTCTTTGCTTTAAATAACTGCTATAGTATCCTACCAGAAGCTACATCACAACTCCTAGGCCAAATGCACTTTTAGGGCCGCAAGCAATAGGATGGGATGTCAGTAGAAAATGACTGCCCAGGCTGCAAAGACAGGCAGTAATAGAAACTGCTCTATAATTTGCAGGACAGGCAGATGGCTCAGACATCACACTGTGGCTGAGCCCAATAAAGGCTAGCTCACTGACAAAAATAGGTTTGTGTACAAGAGGCATTACTCTGAGTATAGGTTAGGGACTGTAGAGCAGCTCTCTGCAGAAATCTCGCAGCACAGCAGTGTGAGGGTAGCTCACAAATGTAAGTCCAGCTGCAACATTGGAATTTAAATGTATAGTTCTGCAGCTACTTACAACACACGCAAACTTAATATAAAACAGCTATTGTATAAATGGCTGCTATCTAATGCTGTCTGCAGTTTATTATTGTCATAACTACTGATACAAATTCGTCTAGCATTTTCTAGCTAAGAAAGCTTCCTGTTAATATGTTTAAAACAATTTAACACAGTGAAGGGAACTTGTCACCAGGGACCTCATTTTCACTAAAGACAGGTAATATAAGCCCATCACAGCTGCATAGCGCATATGTCTTTCTGCTTCCTCTGAGCATTACAATATAATTATGTGTCATAATTTACCTGGCTTCCTGATAGAATCCTCTGTGTAGTCCAGGGGCTGGATGCATTTCAAAAAACAACATGTAACTTTTCTGTGCTGCAGACTGGGCAGCTCTCGGCCCCCACCTTTGTGTTCCTGCACAGCTCCTCACTCCTGCTCTTTCACAGAGCTCACGACCTGGTAAGCTAAGATCAGTGGGGAAGGGAGGAGCTGTACAGGAGCACAAAGATGGGGGCTAAGAGCTGAAATGCATCAATACCAAAACCCAACCCCTGGGACTACACAGAGGGTTCTGTCAGGGTGCAAGTTATAATACACAATTATATTGTTATGCAAATGCTAAGAGAAAGCAGAAAGGGAGATGTGCAATGCAACTGTAATGGGCTTCTGCAGCCTTTCTTTAGTGAAAACTAGGGCCCTGGTGACTGGTTCCCTTTAAATTTATTTTATTGCATTAGTTTGTAAGAAACTGTCCAGGGAAATGGCAATTTTTACCAAAAACATGATAATAGCTGCTTATCAAAAACGTGTTTGCAATATGCTATATCTCTAGGTAATGGAATTTATTACAGTTGTCAGAAATAATCCAATCTTGTTCTTTTGCTTTGTATTTTTTAGGTGATAACAGTTACGATGTCTACCTACAGCTTTAACAAATCTGGAAATGGTAACTTTTATACAAAAATTTATATAAACAAATGAACTAAAAAATTCACAAAGACCTTAAAGGGATTGCCACTAAACCTCATATTTTTGTAACTTGTGTGTGTAAGGCTATCTGCACACTATCATTGTTTTTAATATGTCCACAATCTATGGGTGTAATAGCTGTATTTGTGGGCTGTGTGTAATCCGTATCTCACCTGTATGTCCACAAAGGTGGTCCGCCTGTAATCTGCCATAGCACCTGACGAAAAAATTATTGTGTACAGGATGGCTATGTGTGTGGGGCAGGATGTAAGGTAAAAAAAGAAAAGGAAATATGCCTAACTTCACCCAGCCTCGACCATATACAATGAACACAGCTGTGCTGGACTTGATCATGGACACTTGCAATAAAGAAACGAAAGACATCCACACTAACTGGAAGTACTTTAAAAAATGTTCAACTTTATTGGAATAGTTTTTAATATTGCCATGGAACCAATAAAGTTGAACATTTTTTAAAGTACTTCAAGCTAGTGCGGACATCCTTCCTTTCTTTATATAAGGTAATTTACCAATAAACATCTATTCTACATCATGTAGATCACGATCATGTGACCCTAACTGTCCATGACCAATCTAACTTCCAGGATTTTAACCTTATAATCATGAATATTATCATAAGGTCCTGAAAGGTCTTATGGACACTGACATTGGTTAGAGATCACATGACCCTCCATCTTTGACCATTTATTGGCCAGGAATGGCAGCTGATGAGCTAAAATACATGTGGGGATCAGGGGACTTAATGTTACATTTAAAAAAAAACATTGCAGAACTTTTAATAGATTCACAGCTAATTCAAAACCAAGACAGCTCTTTACAAGTAATTGCTTTAATTTTTCCTCTGTTTTGCACAAAAGATGGCAAAAGCAGTACTTTGGGATCGATGAACAGAGAGCATGTGATACAGGAGACAAATAAAAGAAGGACCCTGTTGAATGACAATAGCTGGATCAAGAAACGGCCAGAGGAAGAAGAAGAAAAGATGTAATAAGACATTTAGACATCCTGGGGGGAATTCATCATTGTCTTTTTTGTCTATGTTTGGCGCAGTTGTGTTACAAGTGCTATTTTGCCTCTTTCCATTGCACAAAATGAACATACTACGGTGGAAAATTACTTTTATTTACATAGACCAGTTTTCACAACACTGAAAAGAATTCATGATTTGCGATTTGGTGCAAATTTTCGTTTAGGTGCAAGTCACCCCCTGGCGTAGAAATAGTAGAAAAACCACTACCAAATTTATCAAGGCAGCAAGGGACATGTGCACCAAAAAAAGAAAATTTGCCAACAACCTTAAGAAAAAACTATATTATGAGACAAATCCAAAAAAAAAAATCAAATACAACAACATACATAGATTCATATGATGAATTCAGATAAACAAAAATGGAATCGAGCATTGACAACCAAGTCAAAGACAAATTGTAATGATGAATTCCCCCCACTATTTTCATGTTTGAGATATTTCTGTTTGAGTGAACAATCTCTGTTTTCAATTTTTTTCCTTCTTACAGTAAAGATGAAAACTTTGGTAAAAGTGTTCTAAGCCGATATAAATCACAGGAGGACTTGGACAGGTAATCATTTTTTACGTAGTAAGTACTATGTACTTATGTCCCTTTAAAGGCAATAAAAGGCCCCAAATTATGTGTTATATGCTGCGGATATGCAGACTTGGGCATGGTATGTTACATGCAGATACTGTATAGTAATTACTTACTTAGGATTCATTAAGGAATAATAATAGTAGAAGAACAACAACGCCTCTGATACTGAATGTGTACAGAATATCATATAACCAAAGTAAATAGACTAATATATGTTGATTTTGGCAGATGTATAAGTAGATTTGTATGTTTTATCATATCTGTGGCATGTGCTTTGTTGCAGTGGGATGGAGAAAGAAGATAAGAAACCTATACACAACAGATTTCGATCGGATGATGCTTTGGACAGGTATCTGTTTCCGATTTGCATATTTTCAGTAGTCAAAAATAAATGGGTCTATGGACCAGGATGAGATAAGGAAAACGTTGCCTCGGTGCTATGTTAGAAGGCAGCCCCCTTTATACCAAGCATGACTTTCAGGAAGTCATTTGTATTTGAAAGAATGAGTTAACCCCACTACCAACCCTTAAAAGCACAATTCTGTTGAAAATGCTCTTGTTTCTATGATCCTCTATTCAGTCCAGCACTTCCCTGTAGGGAAATCCTGGAATCCTACTTATTAAAATGTATTGACATGATGAAATGTGGAAAACAGATCAAGTTTTTCTGCATGTACCGAAGATCATGAAAAAAAACTAAAGTATGCTTTTCCCTATTAAGTTCAGTGGGACTGTGTGCACTCCTTTAGAAAGGCAGAAAGGTATATATGAAATGCAGGTGTGATGGGCTTCTTAAGAGAAAATTAGTACTGGGGGCGAGGCGGCTGTATGTAGCTGTGTTACTGGGGGCGAGGTGGCTGTATGTAGCTGTGTTACTGGGGGTGAGGCGGCTGTATGTAGCTGTGTTACTGGGGATGAAGCGGCTGTATGTAGCTGTGTTACAGGGGGCGAGGCGGCTGTATGTAGCTGTGTTACTGGGGATGAGGCGGCTGTATGTAGCTGTGTTACTGGGTGCGAGGCGGCTGTATGTAGCTGTGTTACAGCTGGGATAGTGGAAAGTGAGCAGGAGGACGTGTATGCATGCTACACTCAATGGGGGCCTCCACCAGATTTTGCGCCCAGGGGCCCCCACCAACCTTAATCCGGCCCTGAGAAAGGTATATTTGAAATGCAGGTGTGATGGGCTTCTTAAGAGAAAAAGAGGTCCCTGGATACCTTTAAGGAGTAACTGTCATTTGAGCCACTTTTAATATTGTGTGTGTGGAGGGAAGTCTTAATATGCTTCATTAAGAAATCTGGCGTAGTTTGTAAAGTAAAGATCCATATTCCAGGCAGACTGCTGGTTTTCTTCTGCTCTTCCTGTGTTTGTTTACACAGCTTGGAGCAGTGAGTTGTAACCATTTCCGCTCCCTTCCTGGCCATAGTCTTCAATAAGTATTACATTCATACAGACTTGTTTTTTACCTTGTCTCTTACCTTTACTTCCAACCTGATAATGAAAGAGGGGCTTAGCATGGGATTGATATGATTTTCTGTTACAAATTAGAGCTCATAGAATATGGAAAGATCATGAGAGTTAACCTTACTTGTAAGAATTATATAATCAAACACAGGGAGGTTAGGTCTAAGCATGTAGTTAGCCCCATGAACTTACACTGTACAACCTAGAATATGGAGCTCTAAAGATGGAGCTCTGCAGCCTGCAGAGCTAAGCAGAATTTCTTGACAAAGTATATTAGAAAAATGTTCACACCACCACCATTCCCCAACACAATAGTGAAAATCATCTCAAATGTGAGTTACACTTTAAGGGTCTGTGAGTATGACAGCCACAAGTTATCTCAGGTATGGTCATGAATAGCTATACTATCAAGCTCAAGTTCCCATTCTCTGACAATGGGAAATCCGCAGGAGCCTTTTGATGGTCTTTATCATGACCAAATATTCTCAGATTTTAATTAGGTGATTTGACCACAAAGCAAAATTTACACATAGTTCTACATGTAAGTTTATACATTTATTAATATGATGAGTAAATTATTAATCAAGTACAAGTACTTTCATATAGCACCATTACAGAAATTACTTGCACGAAAGATGAAATTTGCCTGGAAAAAAGGTTTGGTACTTGAAGTTATACTATATATGCATATCTATTATTAGTCGTGATATCTTCAAGTAATGTTCACATTTAAAAAAAATCAAGTGTTTATGAACTTGCATGTTTTATCTACTAATAATTAACATTATATAATATTATGTAATATTATTAATATCACTGGTTATCTTTATAACTTTAATATTCAATCCTTTGATTGTAGAAATGATATGTAACTGTTATGAGTGAGAACAATACCAGGTTTTAATAATTAATAATAATAATTCCTTTATTCATATAGTGCACACAGATTACGCAGCGCTGCACAGAGCTTGCCGAATCAGTTTTAGCAGATTGTTGTACTGAAGTACTGATGCATTTTAGATTCCTGTAAATTCTAGACACAGGATCAGCATGGAAAAAAGTTGAAATATGAGAGTACATATAAGTAGAAACATTGTAATAGTCTGCCCTCTTTCAAGCTACCATCTAAAGTATGGTTGTCTCCCTAAACTCTTCCTTATGGCAGATGTTGCAGGCAAAATATGGAATTTATTGCCGATTTTCAACATACCTAATCCTGTCGTTCAGTACTGAATGTTAGGAAAAAGGGACACATAATTACGTTTTCTATTTTTATTTGGATTATAAAGGGGGTAAAATGGGATTGGCAGAGAATTACAGGCGGTCCCCTACTCCACTTACATACTTTAGTCCCAGGCTACAATAAACAGCTGTAACTGTTATCACAGGTGTCTGTAATGAAGCTTTATTGTTAATCCTGATTCTTATGACAACCCAACATTTTTAAAATCCAATTGTCACAGAGACCAAAAAAGTTCTGGATGGGATCACAATGATAAAATATACAGTTCTGACTTACATACAAATTCAACTTAAGAACAAATCTACAGACCCTATCTTGTATGTAACCCGGGGACTGCCTGTATATTATTTTGTTTTGTTACATGTATTTTTAAATGGATTTTCTAAAAATGGTTTAGAAAGTGGGTTAAAGGATACCTACCACCAGGATCAAAGATTATAACCCAAGCACACTGACATGCAGGTGTATGCCTCCTATGGCAGAATCCACTCTTCTTTTAGCTTCTTCTGCTCTTGTTTTTACAATAAAAGTCTTCTAAAATTATGCAAATGAGCCGCCTGAGGATCAGCTCAGGGTCATTTGCATCCTTTTAAAAACAAGACAGAGGTGGGAGATCAGAGAAATGTAAGTATCTCATTATATATTTTACCCACTATAAGCCAAATCCTTTATATACCCTGGAATATATCTTTAATATCCTAGAAAATGATCTCAATGGGGCACATTTACTTACGAGAATGCACAGCTGCCGCTATTTACTTACAGCATGCGCCCGATAACCTCCATGTGTCGCTGCCCCGATCAGATCCGCCGGAGTTCACCATCTTCTTCCTGGTGCATGTAAGTGTATTATATGCGACACAAGTTAAATCCCGCGGTTTGTCCAAATCCGTCGGAACGTCCGGCAGCCCGCCCCCCGATTTGTGTCGCGTGAAAGCTGGCGCAATTGCAACACAATCTGATTGCGTGAAACCCGGCGAAAATGCGACCCACGGACCCTTAGTAAATGTGTCCCAATGTGTTTATCTTTTTAAGCCTTTTTGACTTATTAACTTTTACTATTTCATTGCAGAATATTCTATAGGTAACACAGAAATAACACACATCAATAAAACACAGATCATGGATAAAATAATCTGTGTTTATTTTTTTAAAACTTCTGGTTCAATATTTTCTAACAGAATTCCATCAAGAAATACATTTGAAGGAGGAAATAAAGCAACCACTCTGGAAAGAGTGCCCATAAGGTAGTACCTGGAGTATAAAGGAGCACCCAGATTTGCCTCACCGTGGTTGCTTGTTACCGCCCTAGCACTGGGCAGTAAGCTGTTAGCTTCTTGCTGTTGCATTTGCATCTACAGCATTGATCTGCATCTGAACTTCTGCCATTTAATCCATATTTATCATTTTAACACTATGAAGCTGGCAGTACAGGTTACCATATACAGCCAAGCTAAAAACATTGGCACATATATTATATGTAATGTACAAGACAAAAGTTGCTCTTTGCGTGAGATCTTAAAGGGCATCTATCACCAAGATGCAGGATTGTAAACCAAGCACACTGACATACTGGTGCCCTCTCTGGCAGGATGTGCTCTTCTTTTAGCTTTTTTTTAAGGGCTTTTACAACTAAGCAAATGAGCCTGAGGTGCTCACTTGAATATTTATTAAAGTCTTTTTTTCTTAAAAACAAGAGCATATGAAGTTAAAATAAGAATGGATCCTGCCTGAGCGGGGCACACACCAGTATGTCAGTGTGCTTGGTTTACAATTTTTCATTCTGGTGGTAGATGTTCTTTAACAGATTTTAACACATTTAGCACCTGTCAATATTATTGGTGACTGTGCACTCCTATTTCATTCGGCTGGCTTTTTATACATCTGCTATGCTATTTTTGGTGTGACTTATCCCACATTTTGTTAACTTTTACCTGCAAGTGATATTTTGACCCTTGGCCATTTCTGTTATTAACTGGCCAAAAGAATTTGACATCTCATCATTGTGTCATACAAGTTGACAAAAATGTAGGGAAGTGGATCTCAACAAATGGTATGTGCTGGTATTTTAATTTTAATTAGTGAAACACTAAGCTCAAAACAAAATATCAAATTTATTGTAAAACCGTATTATATGCCATGTACTACCTGGGAAGAACCAGTTATACTGTATTTTTATTAAAGGATTCTCATTAACATTTGAATCAGAAAAGCCAATGTTACATACACTGAAAACACTCTAAAGATCCTGGATCTTATAAAGGATTATAATGATTACATATATTAAGGATAATAAAGATCCTTATAAATCCTGTATTAAAAGAATTTAACTATTTCAGGACATTGAGTGATGTTGTTATTGAGCTTTGTATTTCTACAGAACAGATTTTATTCTTATGCCAGGACTGTAAATAAATGACATGTCATATACGCTGCAGCTTTACTTCTGATTTGCATGCTTTGCACAAGCTTTGCACAAGAGATGGCTTTATTTTGTGTGTTCAGGTGTGTTTGCAGTACCAATGTAGATCTCCTTCTGAAAGGAGACCTGTCCTTTCTCCTGACATGTCTGGTTTTGTTAATAAAATAGTTCCCATACACTATCTAAAACCTGGAGCATTTTTTTCTGAAAAATCTGCATTGTGCCTTAACTATTTTGCTATTGGAAATGTGTGGGTTAACTAACAATTGCATTATACACCACTACCCTCCTTTATTAGCAAGGGTTCAACATAACCCCCATCCCTACAAACCAATTGGCTGTCCGTAATGCCCACAATGATGTTGTGACCTGCACTTCACACTCAGAAGGGCACATTTACTAAACAGAGTGCAAACTGCACTGGGGGCAGTTTTCCTGTGTAGAGGGCGCCAGATTCAGAATTTCTGATGCACGTTCTTCATGAATCTGGTGCCTCCTGCACTGCTCCGACAGAGTGCACCATCTTTTTCTTGGCAAACCTTTAATATAGAGAGTGCGCCACACTTCTGTCAGGCTTTGTATGATAAATGTGGTGCACAGTCCAACTGAACAACGGAACGCCCATTTCATTGCAGAAATTTGTGCTACAAGAAGAATAGTGCAGCTGCTCCACAAAACGGTCATGTGCGATACAAATGTGGTGCAGGCACTTCTTAAATACATGTCCAAGACTTTTGCAGTTTTCAAGTACCTTAATAATTGTGTCCCAGAGTGCTCAGCACATAGATAGTCCAGTGTGACAGGCAGGCCACACTGCTGGGGAGGAGATTCCTTGCATCATTTTGTTCTACAATGCAAGCAATCCTTGCTTCCCCATCTAAACGGCTACTCTGATACTGTTACTAATCACAGTGTCAGTGCTTGGAGGGCGAAGCAGCAGTGGCCCCCAGTGCAAAGTCTGTGCAAGGCCCCCTGAATATAATGTATGTTTTATAGTACTAGTCTTCTAATATTGGAAAGTAACACTTTATGGGCCCCCTAAACCTCCTGGGCCCGGTTGAGATCACACCCTCTGCACCCCCTCAAGTTACCCCCCTGCGAAGCAGGTACTCCTTGCATCATAGATCGATGTAATGCAAGGAATCCTCTTTCCAGTCTGTGACACAGGACTGCTGATCATGCGAAGTGTGAAGCCTTACAAGCCAGATAGGTCAAATCCATTCTCACATGCATTCTCACATTCATTATTCCTGGAAACCTGTTTACTTCACTTTACCCCATTTCTAGAAGGATTAACAGATGAGCAGCAGAGTGTAGAGTTCTAAGAGAAAGAGAAAATAACTCTATTTTGGGCCCAGATCATATTTACTAAAAATGACATGTTATGAGACCGGACGGTGCTCTTTTAGAAGTGCAAAACGGCTGTATTTAATTTATTTAGAGCTGTTTTTTGATAAGAATACTTAATGGAACGTATATATAGTAAAAGATGAAAATATTGGTTACACAGAGTTATCACAGAGTCCAATCTTGTTGTTTAGGTTTTATGAATGTCTTATTTCTAATGTATAATGTCAGTATAACTCGGTCCTATAGAGGGCAGCTCTGAGCAGGCAATAATCCCAAAAAGGTTCCTAAATAACATGGAAAAGAGTTATATCAATGAGATGTAATCTTCAACGGTCATTGTTCATGTCACTAATCTCTAATAACAATTGTTTGCGTGACAATAACCTACACCCTAATTTCTCTAATTATTTTAACATACATTTCACCTATAAATAATACACTAATCCCACGTAATTAATCAACACACTAACAACATTCATAACTAGTCTGTATAAATAGAAGCAAATTTGCAGATACTACGTAATTACCAGTATCTACATTATTACCTACATCAGTAATTAGAAATGTGGCTAAGATATTCCTATATGTAATATGTCTTATTAGGTTTAATGGTGAAAATTGCTTTAAAGAAAACAGCAGGGACTAAAGCAGCAATAATTCCCTCAATAGTCACAGTACATCAGTTAATTGCGCCACCTATTGGGCATCAGCAGTTGTTCTCTTAGCTGACAAATATGATCAAGGACACTTGAAGCACGTGATACTTTATAACTATTTTCAGGAAACCTTGATCCTCTCCTATAATAGACCTATAAGTACAGAATGGTCAGAGAAGTAAATAATGAAATGTGTACACAATGACCCTCATAGGTGACTTTTAGACTTTATTTGCGATTACGATTTGGCAGCCTTTCAAACATTCCTGGCGGAGGTTTTTGTAATGCCACTCCTGACAATGTCTTTTTTTTTCATTTAGTGGGCCAGAAGTCACAAACAAGAGGTAGGAATGTTTCTTATTTATAGTTATTCTTTTGGGGCTTATTTTCTCTGGTATTGATACAATGTAATGATATTTACATTTAGCAGGCAATCTTGGGCTCCCAGCAACAAGACATCAACTACAACAACCACTGTTGAAGAGTCCAAAAGGTATGTCAAACCTTCTCACTAATAAAGAACATGATGTTCACTTTTCAAAAGTGTCTAGATATTTTGAAGGTATTTTGTTTAGGACTCTCACTACAGAGCACTGTTGGTTCAGCTCTGCAAACCCCGTTTCAATTTCCCAGATTGGCATTTCTAGATAAAATACCCTCCTGTAATGGGGACACTGGACTCAGGGACAATAGATAGGACAGTGGATTATGAAACTTTGTATCAGTGGTGTGTAGCCATGACTGTAGCTGTGGTTAGAAGACTCCACTACCCCAGCTACAGTCATGGCTACATACCACTAATACAGAATTGTGGCAAAACCTGACTAATATCCAACAGTGAGTAATTTAAGCTGTTAACGACCTGGCCCTTTTTTTTTTTGCATACTTTTCAGACCCCACCTTCATAAATCTATAACTTGTTTTCTGCTTAACAAATTGCACTTCATACTGGGAAGTGGACCCCAAATGAAATCTCTACCTTATTCTTTGGGTCGGTGTGATTACGGGGATAACAGATTTGTATAGGTTCTATAATGTTTTCATACAGTTACAAAAATTAAAACCTCCTGTACAAAAATAAATTCTTCATTTTCTGGCACTAATAACTTTTTCATACTTCGGTGTACGGAACTGTGTGTAGTGTTAATTTGTGTGACTTTTGATTACCGTATGTTTTCAATGCTACCATTTAAAGGTCTGTACGGCCTTTTGATAACTTTTTATTGAGTTTTTTATATTTTCAAAATGGCAAAAAAGTGGCATTTTCGACTTTGAGCGCTATTTTCTGTTACAAGGTTAAACGGCAGCAGTTTGGAGATTTTAGGACTTGGAGATGTTTATGATTTTTAATGTTCATTTATATTTATATTAGTTCTAGGGAAAGGGAGGTGATTTGAAATTTAGTTGTTTTTTTTTTGTTATTTTTCAGACCCCCTAGGGTACTTTAACCCTAGGTTTTCTGATTGATCCTACCATATACTGTCATAGAACATTATGGCAGGATTTGGGGATTTACCACATCTTTGTAATGAATGATTTAAGACCAGACAGCCTCAGATCTTTGTAAGTCCTGAGGCTGTCATAATAAACCATTAATGCCCCCCTATGACTTCACAGGGGGTGGCAATCAAATCCAATATGGCGGCGCCCACACGTCGACAGGATTTAATTGCCTCCGGCAGCTTTGCTTGGGGCATCTGCATGGTTGGCACCCACAATCGGTGCCAGCACCAACCACGGCTGTTACTGGTGGGTGTTTGCTGCAATCTTCATCAAACGCAGCCTTTTATGGAGTGTGCTCAGCCTGTGAGCCCTCTCCATACAGGGGGAGCCAAAAATCAAATAACTTATGCAAGAGTGACTTTGGAGTACATAAAGTTTAAATGTACACTTCATGTAACATTGCTTATTCACATTTATAGATACTTTCATAGATATACGTAATACCACTATAGTATTTCTCAATATACCATCGTGTTTTTATGTATTTTTATTATTATTATTTTTGTGTGAATATTTTTAATAAATATATTTTTACTGGTTATTTACACTAGTTAGTGTTCATCTCCCATTTATGAAGAATAGACGTGGCCCTGGTGCTAAGGACATGACCTTGGTGCACCAACTCCCTCACTAGCATATGGATTAAAATAGGAACTACATAATGGAACAAAATAATAAAGGTATTTTTGAAATCACAGTGCATTTCTCTACAACATGCTGCTAACAGATTATAAAGCTGGAGGAAGTGGGAGACTCCATTTAGCTTCAGTGATAGAGGTACACATAAAGGAGAGGGAAGGCTATGCGAAAAATCAAACTAACCCTCACCCCTGTATTTCCTCTGTACTTTTCCTTCCTATACCTAGACTGTTCTCCCTTTTTACTTTCCCTGTTTAATAATGGTATCTGTGGTTCTTGGGTTCATACTGTCAATGCAGTAGGGGAATGGAGACATTTAGGTATTTTTAGCCTTCACTCAAACAAAATAAGACATTACAGAGTACGGTAAAAACATTGTCATTTTAACAATAGGAGGTAGGGCTCTGCTCACAAGAGCTTACGATTTCTGAACCTTATAGCCTGAAGACTATATTTATTGTATAAAAAATCTGCACCACTTCCTTCCATTGATCATAAGGGGTTTAGAGCTTTCTCATACACCTTTTTCTAGAAACAATTTGACATAGCCTTCTATAGCTGTGTTTTCTTAACATAGTAACCTAGCTAAAGTGCATGTCCTAAGAGACTTCTATGACCTTTCTTGTCAGTATATGCTATTTACTACATCTATTCTGCACTTACAATATTAATATTTCACTCTGGGAATAGGAAGCGCAGAATGGTCATTACTCAGAACTTCACTTAATGTATATCACGTTACTAGTTACATACAAAGTATAGTAGAGTGCATAATGCCTGACATATAGGTGCTTCTACTCAGGACTGATATTGTACACAGGCAGATTCCTTTAACTTTTGTAAAGTGAAGTCTTATAATATTGCAGCATTGGTTGTAAAAGCCATAAATAGATGGAAGAAAGGGATAGCTTTTATTCGAAGGGTAACACAAGGGACAACAAGCTGATCTGAGAGGGTCACGAGAATGGATCTGCAGTGATCTGGAGAGGTTCTTATCCTCACTAATTGATGGAGCGCCTTGTCGAGGATGTGTCCTGCCCTCCATCACATGGTATGGGAGTATCAGAATTTGCCTAGAACATTGCTTGGAGTTACACACAGCACTTAGGCAACCACCAATCTGATATTCATGGCTTAGTCTAACAGTGCACCAATAGTGTGACCCCCAAAACCCATTTATGCTATTTTAATTGAGAAACACATTTTTCTATAGAAAATATTAAAGTTGCAGGCATTGAGCACTAATAATTGTAATACTTCTTATTATGCAAAAGAGATATCCGAGATGAAAACGATCCCTTATTTCCACTCTTTTTCTTTTTCTTTCTGTTTGTTTTTCTTGTTGACTGTTGATTATCCTATGGAAACAAATTATGCAAGGATTGACCAGCTTGTTCCCCAGATTAAACATTATTACAAAACTGTGTGAGTGTTTAACCAGATTTAGTACAGCTTCACACTGCCAGTACGCAGAGTCCTTCCAATTTGATCAGATTCCCAAGTACTTAATCCTACTGTATGCCCCATTGGGTAAAGTTTCTTCAATAGTTAATCTTGGGAAATTACCAAACTCTTCTCATAGGCTCAACAACAGTATGCATTGTAGTCATAGCCGGAAGGAGTATGTACAGTATCTAGCAGTGGCTTAGCTTTGCCTCAGCCATTCAATTTCACTAGTTAAAAAGTATTTTGTAACTAACAAAATAGACTCATATAATAATAGCAGCCAGGACACTACTGGCTCCAGGGCCACTTACTGCTACACCTTTAGCAGGGCACCTTATAGAGGACCTTTCACTGGCTCCATTAACTTTGCATTCTACTGTTTCTGGTGTGATTGAACTTTTGGTAGCCTAAATTTTGTCTTTCTAGATTCATGCAGGGGAATCAGAGCCCTGCATCATCTGTGGCACAACAAAGATATATTAAGAAATATTAAGACAATACTTTTTACCTAAAAATCGGCTATTGGAATGAATGCACGTCTGAACCTTGGAACAAATTTTTTATCTGGAGCCTCTACCTTTGCTGAAAGCCATCATCCTCAAGGAGGACAATTTTATAGGATGTACTCTGTAATAAAATATGAAAGGAAACCTACCATGAAAATCAAGCTTGGATAAGCCAGGGGCACTTACTCATATAGTAGATCCAAGAATTATTATGGTAATCTTTTAGTATTTGTCATCTATGGGCTCCTTCCTTCTAACATCAACTTTTAAAATTATGTTAATGGCATTACCAGAGCCCCCTTGTGCTACAGCTTTACAGGCTGTTACAGTATGCAAGGAGCTCAAAAATCTAGCAAATCTTTATTTAGTATAAAACATCACAAAACCACATATCTGAAAACATTTAAAAGTGAAAGACATTTACAAAAAGCAATGACAAGTGTAACAGTGCCCATATAAAGCCACATGTAACAGAAAATGTCCGAATATCTCTTCCTTAAGTAGTAAATATATCGGTTATTATGCATTAAATGGTTGAATAGTAGGCAAAGAAACCGACAAATAAGCATCAACAGGGTCAGACTGGGGTGCCTGGGTTACAGGGTGCATGACCTGCACTGGCACCACCCACGTCAGAAGTTCTCTCTTCTATTGTATAAACGGAGCTAAAAAACCTATTAAGTAACTCCGCTTACGGCCGCATCGAGTACCGGTGCTGTCAGGCACTGGCAGGGGCCTCAGGTGGGGATGGAGGCCCCTGCCGTAGCGGGCATACGGGGGGCACACTGTAGGCCAATCCACGGGGGCCCCTGCCGTAGCGGGCATACCGGGGGCACACTGTAGGCCAATCCACGGGGGCCCCTGCCGTAGCGGGCATACCGGGGGCACACTGTAGGCCAATCCACGGGGGGCCCTGCCGTAGTGGAGGTAACGGGGCCTACCGGAGGATCCACCGACCCTCCGGTGGGCCAGTCCGACCCTGAGCATCAATCTTATACATAAGATTAAACCTGCCATCACGGTGAATCTATTCCTGCAATATTTAGTCAAATAATAGGGAAGGAATCGGGCACATATGGCCAATGGCACCCATATACACACCTCTTTTGTCTTAGTGATATAGCTATCTACTTTTGGTGTGCTTTGTCTCGTGCTGATATATGAGTGGTGCAGACCCTATTTCCAATTTTCAAAAAGTATGCAAGGAGCACTTACCCCTCCCACTGGGTGCTTAAAGTCCCTCTTCTGCCGTGAGATTACAACAGAAGGAGGGGGAAGGGCTGAGGGAGCAGAGGGGAAGGGTGAGACAGCGCAACAGCCTGTGAAGCCAGAGTACAAAGGGGCTCTGATAATGACCCCGGAGCCCTTCTGGCTCATTAGTTTAATTTTTAAAAGTTGATTTTATAAAGCAAGTGGACATTTATAACAATTATAAGAAGATGACTACAGTCACAGTGCCTGGATCTATGAGTAAGTGTCCCTGGTTTATCATGGATTTTGATGATAGATTTTTTAAAGGCATTTTCTGTTTATTCAACTAGATTGAGTATAAAAATGTAAAAGCTGAAGGACCTATTTTTTGGTGGTAAAGAGAATTTGAGCTCCATAATCACTCCTGAATGCCCCATGTGAATATGTCACCATTCCATATGTGCACAAATGTATTTGAGCATGGACATCACTGCACTATTCCGATATAATTAGTGGAAAACCCCTGTCTAGAATGATTGCTCATTATACAATAGTTAAATGTTATTCAAGATTTCTTAAAAATGTATTCTATATTCTATATTATTATATTTTGATATTGATGAGCTCTCACAGGCCCTTTCATTGTAACCAGACCACTCATTCTTTCATAAGATGCATGGCTTACCCAATTGTAATAGATTATAATAGTGTAATCGGTTTTAATCAAACTGCATCTGTGGGAATCCTCTGTTTGGATTATTTTATAGTGAACAATTGTATGAATCACTGTTTGTGCTGGACAAGCGTTGCTTATTTTGGCTTTGTTCTAAACATTGTACTCCTTGAATCATGAATGAATTCAGTGTTCTTTGCTGTCTGCACTGCCATTGTCTTTAGCAAAATAATGTGACACTGTGACAATAATATATGTATTGCAGTGCAACAACAGTCACATAATAGACATGTTTTACATTAGCAAATATCAATATATGAATAGAAATATTACCTAATAATCCAATAAAACAGCATTGTGTATCAAAAAAGATATTTATGTGATCATTGGATAAATACACTTACTCATAATTCTAAACTAGATATAAGCATGTAATAAAAAAGCCAACATGTGTAAGCTTTATAATAATCTATTCATTGAACAAAATGTTTTATTTTATATACAGAAAATCCTGGGCTCCAACAAATCGGAACACAAGTACTACTACGACTACGACAACGACAGAGACTAGACAGTAAGAAAATACACACATTGAACTGCAGTTTTTACAGTTTACATACAACATAAACCCAGCTGCAGTATTAAAAAGATAACTTTTGCTTATTTTATTAGTTGGGTAAGTGCTGAATCTGAACTACCACTCTTCTCTGGGACTATAAAGTGCTAATTGTCTATGAACAAGACTATGGATGGGGAGAATGAATGACATTTTGTCATTTAGTGCTAAATAATTTGCCATGGCTTGAAAATGGATAAACAGTTACTTTTGTTCCAGGATAAAGTGCACTTTGAAATATTAGTTCAAGTAGTACTTTAACGAAATCTGTCAGCAGGATTCTACACATCATGTAAATAGCAGCTGCTGCAGGTCTCATTATACACAACACAAAGATGTATTTGACTATTTCTGCTAATTCATTTTTGAGCAATCAGAGTTAAATCCATGTTTGTTCTGGGTATAATGGAACCTGCAGCAGCAAGCAATGGCCTGCGCAGAAGCGGCGGCTCCAGGTTCCCTGCTGGCTCCACTAAACTTCCGGTGCACTGGAAACCATTTAGGCTACGCAGGCTGCACCAATGCGTTCCTGGGAGGAATGGACACTTGCGGCTCTGCCAAAGTTACTCGGGGTGTGGGGTACCCTTAGCCCCAAAGTTAACAAAGGCTACTCCACACCCAAGTAGCCTCTGCAGATAATCAGCATAAAATATCACATCCTATGGGAATAAATCTTTTTGTAAGTCATTTCTGTTTAACCGTGGAGTTACTCTGAGGGTTTTTGCCTTAATAAACATAATATAATTTAATAGACTGGACTGATGTCTTTTTCTAACCTTGTTTAGTATGATACTATCATTAAGAATTAAAACTCAGGGGTTAATCTGAGGTTACATGGCTGTAGATTAGCCTTAGCCCCAAAGTTAAAAGGAACCTGTCAGCAGAAATTGACTTAATAAACCACTACCAGTATGTTGTCAAGCAGCTGAACACCTTCCAGATCATGTTTCTTTCTTGATCCAGTGCTGCGGCATCATCCAGAAAATAAACTTGGAAGTGAGTTTAAATTGGTTGTATAAAGTCATGGAGGTTTATTAGAACTATTTCTAATGACAGGTTCCCTTTAACAGAGGCCACTCCATGCACCAGTAACCTCCACAGGTTATACGCATAAAAATATAATAAAGTACTAAAACTCAGGGGTTTTTGAAAGTAATAAAAGGTGATTAGGGATTAGTGACATTTAGCAAATCTACCGTCAGGATCTACTAAGTTATTTGCATACTGCTTTAGAACCTGATTGTTTAAGTTTGCAGTCATGTAGAGGGAAAATGTAGGGATAGGGGCAATGCTTTCTAATGGAAGTTTATGAACATATATTTAATGTGGTTAATTTGCCTGACAAGTTGTATTTAAAGAGAAAATCTGGTTAATTCCATTCCATATAATCATTATTTCTTAACAGGGTTGTGCCAGGCAAAGCAGATGGGCAAAAAATGTAAGTATAGTTCTATACTATTTTTATTTTAAAGGGGTTTGCCTATGACAGAAAGTTCTCAAATTCTAATCCCTTAGAGATTTTGAAAGGGGTTGTCCACTTTCAGAATAAAATGGAAATCGTTTGTGTAAGGAAAATTTATTCAGTTTACAATCTACTTTGTACATCATTTCCTCATGGTCTTCTAGATCTCTGCTTGCTGAAATCTTCTATGTTTACTTCCAACGGATGCAGGTGTAGGAGCCGTTATTATCACAGAGAGTGATTAGGGCCATCTGATAATAACGGCTTGTGCACCTGTATGTCCATCACAGGTTTTCATGGGCAGATTTTTATCCACTGGAAGTAAACATAGATGATTTTAGCAAAGAGATCTAGAAAACCGTGAGGAGTCGATACAGAAAGTAAATTGGCAAATTGAATACGGCCCCTTCTACTCGTTTTTCATACGTGTGTTCTGTGTGTGCTTTTGATGTGCAGAACTTGCATTGCAATCTGACCCATTGTAATCAATGTACTTTTCCAGACTTGCATTTTTTTCACACACACGTGGTTTTTTTTAAATGCGCGTTTAAATCTCAGCATGCTCTACTTTTGCAAGTCATGCGCGTGAAAACTGCACCATACAAGTCAATGGAAATGCATCAAAAAATGCATTTTTCACTCAGTCCTGAGTCCTTTTCACGCGCGTTATCTGTGCCTGAAAAACGCATTGAAATTTCATTGAAATTGTATTGAAAATGTATTGAAAACACACGTGAAAAACTGAGACATTGAACAAACTCTGACTCAAACCCTGATCGCACCCTCATCAGACTCTGACGTGATATGCAACGCAAGTGTGGAAGGGGCCTAACTTTTCCTTACAAAAACCATATCAATTATTTGCTGAAAGGGGACAACCTCTTTAACCCCTTACTTTGGATTTTACCCACTTTTATTGCTGTTTTTGCTCCTATCTCTGTCTAGGATTCAGCAGTGTGCTCAGGCACTAGCAGAGGGGACGATTCCTCTGTGCTATGAGATGTTGTGTGCAGACAATGTCCTTAGATTATCAGGGTACAGGTTATTGCTACACTTTCATTTAGCTTCTGAAGATTCCATTAATTCTGACACATAGAAAATCCATAAATGCAGTCAGCACTGCTAGGTTGCCCCCCTCCCTTGGATCAAGAGCTTATCTTGTCTGTAGAGCTGCTGCTGTCGCCTTTGCATATTGCTGCTGTAAAGCAGATGCCTCTGTCTGTAGTGCTCTCTTCCTCCTGCTCCACCCCCTGCAGTTCAAGAGAAACTATTTATGCCAGAGGAATCTGCCCGACCATAGTCAGGAATTTATGGTCGTACCCAGGGACTGATAGATGCAGGTTGTAATTATATTTGTGAAATGCTGTAATTTTCAATAATGTGTTATTTTGTTATCGAAAGTATATTTAAGAATTTTGTATTCATGGGAGTACCCCTTTAAATAAAAGTTTAGGGACACTAAACATGGAAATATACTTGAAAGTATTGCAAATAACTTTTAACGGACGTTATGTAATTTTTCACTCTATTATTTTCTATTGCTCCAGTATTCATGACTGTATAAAACAGAAACTTTTCTGGTCCAGGACTGTGCACTGAATAAAATATGTAGTAGGCCATTGTAATGACAGATTCACTTGTAATTCATATTAATTGTTACAACCTTATGGTCTTATCAATTAGCACTATTACATCATCGGATACCAGGACCGTGGATAAGCAACCCAGAGCCAGCTTTGTTGATAGTGCTAGATCAAGGTATGTTAAATCTGTACATTTTCAAAAAATGTGAATACATATGTATAGTAGATTGGGATAGCCTATGTTTTTAAGATATAAAAATCCATCCAGGTATCTTAAAAAATGAAGTGTATGTTAAATCTGATAAGGATGGTCTTAATTAAAAAACCTACCATGTATAACAATATACACAAAAACAGCAGCTTTTGATTTTATTTCCTAACCAAGAAACCTCCATTACAAATGCTAAATTTAGTCCCTTAAACCTTACAATACGTAAACAAGGAATGTTGGTAGTGTGTATGTACAATTTTTGTGTTAAAAAAACCCACCCAGCTTATACTCGGGTATGTAAAAAAATATATTTAAAACTTTTCTCCGGTGCTCCCAATAGCTCCTCTTCTCTTTTTGGGGTTCCTATGTAGCAGTGTGGGTAGAGGATAGCGCTCTGTTCATGCGCACACACTATGATGCAGCAGTGTCGCCGTATGATTTCATCACAATGTATGGGCAGGAAGAGTGCATGGACTCTCTACCTGTGCTGATACATAGGAACCCTGAGAGATGAGGGGCTGTGGTGAACACTGGAGGAAAGTACTAAGTTTATTTTTTTATATACTCAAGGGGTCCTGTTTTCCTAGTTTTTTTGTGGTAAAATAAGGGCCTCTGCCTAAATTCGGGTCGGCTTATACTCGCCTACATATGGTAATAGGAAATGTGATTGAATAAATGTATACAATCCACCCTGATCATTCATATAACATTGCAAAGAAGAATGTTCTTGTATGTTTGTCGTATGTACATTAGTACTTTAATATTCCTTGATTTATAGTATATATTCTCACATACTGGATTTGGGTGATTTGTATCATAATTATACTGTATATTATTCATTCTTGTTCATTTTCATAGTAATATGGTATTTTACATGCTTACTTGCTTTTTATGTGTATGAGACATTTAAAAGGGACTTTTATCACTTGTGTACATACACAATGGTAACACAATATGTAGTGGGAACGGAAAGTATTAAGACCTTTACATTTTTCACTCTTTGTTTCATTACAGGCAACTGGTAAGAAAAAAAGTTATTTTTTGCTCATCTGTAAGAAAAACTGAAATATCACATAAGTATTAAGACCCTTTGCTGTGACAATCATATTTGACTCACATGCTGTCCATATCCTTCTCATCCTCCTTGAGATAATTAGGAAAGGTACACACCTGTCTATATAACACCTCAAAGCTCACAGTGTATGTCAGAGCACACAATAATCCTAAGGTCTAAAGAACTGCCCAAGGAGTTCAGAGAAAGAATTGTGGCAAGGTACAGATCTGGCCAAGGTTAAAACTCTCAAGGTTCCTTTTGACACAGTGGCCTCCATGATCCTTAAATGTAAGAAGTTTGGGGCAACCACAACTTCTTCAACCTAGCAGCCCAGCCAAACTAGGCAATCGTAGAAGAAGAGCCTTGGTAAGATAGGTAAAGATGAATCCCAAGATCACTGGCTGAGCTCTAGAGATGCAATAGGGAGATTGGAGAAAGTTCCACAAAGCGGTATGTGTGGAGGAAACCACATTGAAACAACATTTTATTTTATTTTCAAAACAAAATCAGAAATGTACACCATGCATATCACTTTATTGTTTTATAAGAGTGGTCAGCAATATGATATCACTCATTACAAACATTTCAACAATTGTGCAAGTGCATCATGGGCTCAATCTAACTTCTGCTATGTGGTTGCATCCGCTATCCTTTCCATTATGTCTACCGTGTCATGTATGGGGTAAGGTAGGATCGTTGCTTCAAGTGGAGATTTGTCCCGGGGTTAGGGAGGGGTGCTGGTGTGTATCCTAAGGTTCCCCAGTGTGCCTCTAAGTTCTTCCAGGTTATACCCTTGTGTCAGGCGGAATGGGGTGACCAGTTCCATAATTTCTGCCCTAGACATATGCGTTGTAAGGAATTTTCTCCATTTACGAAAAAAATCTTTGGTTTGTTTTTCTTTGTGTCGTAATGTGATATTTTAGTTTTTCTTGTAAATTTGCAAAAATATCAACATTTCTGTATTTATTCTGTTAAGATGGGGTGCAGAGTGTACATTAACAAGCAAAAAAAGAAATATGTGAAGTAAAAATGTGAAGGGGTCTGAATACTTTCTGTACCCACAGTACACCATAAACAAGAACCCTGTCAAGCATGTATGTCTTAGCTCTACTCCTGCCTTCTATAATGGCAGCTAAGGATTACACGTGTAGTTCTGTCACATGCATTTGGCTGGTGTTACACCACAGTCCTGAATGAATCCTTCATGCATAATGTAATTTAAATGCATTAACTGTGATGACACTACACAATTATAATACAGTACATAATAAAAATATAATACAGCCAGATTTTTATTGCACATATATTATAAGTAGGAATGATATAGTCACTGGGCCTACAGTAGGATGGCAGTGGACGTTGTGAGGACAATTGTTGGTTAATATAATCTCAGCCAGTGTTAATCTTCGCATTTCACAGAAAGCGATAGACATTTACATTTTGTAGGTTGCTATGGTAACCACTCACCCTTTGAATTGCACGCTCCGTGCATGATCTACAAAGTCACTGTTGTAAGCAATACATTGCTAATTGTCTAATTGTAACAAAACTAGTGCTGGTGGATTGTATTAATATGAGGAATATATTACTATGCCCTCAGATATTAGAAATAAGGTCCAGTAATGTAATGTCTTTTTATAGGTTTGAAAAGACGGAGGAAAAGCCAAGTCCACCCACATCACCCAGGTAAAACCTTTGTAACTATAAATTTAGTATTATATAGTTCTTCTTTAATAAAAATGTCTCAGCTATGTTCCAAACTAACAAACAGTTATTGTGTCTCTGTCGTAAACTAGGTAGATGCTGTAGGGGCAGAATTGATATGTCTGAGACAGCTCTGATCCAGATGGCAGAGCAAGGAGTCTATTTTAAACTCTATTGGCAGAATGATACAAATATAAAGGAGTTATTCGGGTGTTAAAAAAAAAACCTTATACTTACCTTCTCCATTGTTCCCGTTGTCCTTTCCTGCCAACGGTTGGTGTTGTGCCCCTTGTTTGTTTATAGAGGCAGGCACTCAGCTACGACAGGTTCAGCCTGCCTTGCACGACCCACTGTCCCCTGCTGCTATGCCCGATACACATTGAAACTGATGCTGTATCAGGTGTGGTGGCATTGGACACCCGCAGCAACTTCTTCTCCCCAGGACCTAATAGTTTACCATTTTATTAAATGACATATTGGGGGTCATTTACTAAGGGCACGAATTGCTTCTTTTCGTCGGGTTTCCCGAATTTTTCCGATTTGCGCCGAATTGCCCCGGGTCTTTGGCGCACACGATCGGATTGTGGCGCTTCGGCGCCGACATGCATGCGACGGAAGTCAGGGGGCATGGCCATCAGAAAACCCGACGGATTCGGAAAAAGCGTGGTATTTTAAAAAAAAGAGTCACTTGACATGCAACAGCGACACCTAGTGGATATCGGCGCATGAACCTTAGTGAATCCCGGCCGGACCCGAATCAGTGTCGGAGAACCCGCTGCTGGATCGCCACTGGGCCGGGTAAGTAAATCTGCCCCATTGTCTTGGATCACATTGATAAATAATATGACCATGGACATGGCTCATGCAGCATCCTGCATCAGTACATTCACAGGCACATGTATGTGGCATGTTTAACCAATGAGGCGGTTAAACAAATTAAGAATGGCATATACACAGGTCCATTTCTACTCCATCCGGATGTGGCAGCTGCCTTTCTAAACAGGGTTCTCAGTTTTGGATAGCTGTTCAGCTACAGTATTAGACACCTTGTGGCATAAACTGTCTGTACATGTGCCATAAACATTGAAGGTTGTAAAACACCTTCAAATACATATGTCGCTCATGCACAAATCCCTCATTGATGCGAGGCACAATAATTATCGCTATTGCTTGACTCATTTTCTTCACCGATTGAGTTGGGTAAGATAAATCTAGATTTATCTCATAATTTAGCATAATTGTTCTTCATCATCTTATGATAAAAGAATAACAAAATGTAGGATTGTATTACAATGTTTAGGGTGATAAATGCTGATGAAAAGCCAAAGTTGCCTCAAAATCACCTATGGCAAACAAACGGGAGACTAGTAAGCTAAACATGCTATTACCCTATTGATCATAGATAACACATAGCTACTAACGATGTGAATATATTATATATATATATAATATATATATATATATATATACACTACCGGACACTTATAGGTACACCATGCTAGTAACGGTGGACCCCTTTGCCTTCAGAACTGCCTCAATCTTAGTGGCATAGATTCAACAAGTGCTGGAAGCATTCCTCAGAAGATTTTGGTCCATATTGACATGATGCATCCAACAGTTCTGCCGCAGATTTGCGGCTGCACATCCATGATGCGAATATCCCGTTCCACCACATCCCAAAGATGCTCATATGGTTGATGACTGGTTGACTGTGGAGGCCATTGAGTACAGTGAACTCATTGTCATGTCAAGAAAACCAGTCTGAGTGATTCAGCTTTATGCAGGGCATATCTGCTGAAAGTAGCCATCAGATGTTGGGTACATTGTGTGTCATAAGGGATGGACCATGGTCAGAACAATACTCAGTAGGCTGTGGTGTTGCAACGAGCTCAATTGGTCACCAAGGGCCCAAAGAGTGGCAAGAAATATTCCCACACACACCATGACACCACCACCACCAGCCGAACGTTGATACAAGGCAGGATGGATCCATGCTTTCAGTTTGTTGATGCCAAATTCTGACCCTACCATCGCAATGGCGCAGCAGAACTCGAGACTCATTAGACCAGGCAACGTTTTTCCAATCTTCTACTGTCCAATTCGATTCGCTTGGCAAATTGGAGCCTCAGTTCCTGTTCTTAGCTGAAAGGAGTGGCACCCGGGGTGTCTTCTGCTGCTGTAGCCCATTGCCTCAAAGTTTGACGTACTGTGCGTTCAGAGAGATCTTCTGCCTACCTTGGTTGTGGCGGGTGGCGATTGAGTCACTGTTGCCTTTCTATTCAGGCGAACGAGTCTGCCCATTTCCTCTGACTCTGGCATCACAAGAACATTTCCGCCCACAGAACTGCCACTCATGGATGTTTTTTCTTTTTGGACCATTTCGGAACCCTAGAGATGGTTGTGCGTAAAATCCAGTAGATCAGCCGTTTCGAAATACTCAGACCAGCCCTTCTGGACACCACCAAACCATGCCACGTTCAAAGGCACCTCAAATCAATTTTTCTCCCACATATGATGCTCCGGTTTGAATGCAGGAGATTGTCTTTGGCCATGTCTACATGCCTAAATGCACTGAGTTGCCGCCATGGGATTGGCTGATTAGAAATTAAGTGTTAACGGCCGTTGGAAGGTGTACCTAATAAAGTGGCCGGGAGTGTATATATTGTAGGTACCTATATATATGTAGTACGAAGCATAAAACTGAATTTTTCTCATTTTAATTATCACAATATCACCCATTACTGTTATTCTGGGCTGATTTGAAACTTGTGAATGTCTGCCTCCTAGGGGTATGTCTCAGCTGCGGACCCATGTCAAAAAGTTTAAGATGTTAATACAGTATAATCTGATGTTCTAGGATGTGGACTATGTGAGGGGCATGTCCATATAATGCCATTGTGGCTTGGTTGGTAAAGGTAGAACAAATTGCTACTACCTATTAGCACCAACAATGTCCAAGCTACCACATTTACAAGTCTTGAGAGGCTGGACGTGAAGAAAATGTGACCTATACCATTCCCTTTATGTAGCCTCCCTCCCCATGTATTTCCTCATATCGACAGCTATTTCACCACTATTCCCTTCTTCCACTTGAACAGTTCTGCTTCTCCTATATTCACCATGGTACCTGCGTGGCCTTTCAGGACAAACCAGGAAAGAGACTCAATGGTGATACAGGAGAAAATTAGACTGTTACTGAGATGCTTGACTGAGCCGCCCCACTCCACAGGTCATATAGCAGTATATGGCTACTACGGTGGTGTTCAACCATCCTACAGTGAAAATGTGAAATGATAAACTATTGTACCTATGTGAATGTTTACAGTTCTTTGGTGGTTAAATATAATGTAATGAAATAAATATGTTGAATAAATATGTAACATAAAATGAATATTGTATTTAAGTCCTTCAATCTCGAGTAAGCCTCATCCTGACAGAGTGGGGAAAGAAGAAGTCCATTGAGAAAGAAAGCAGAGGTATGAGGATGAAGTTAGTCTGTTCTGTATCTAAGCTTCCTGCTTCTATTCCATGGCAAAACCCTGTGACTGAAACCACAAATAATATAAGACAGTAAATAATGCTCAGCACTATCACTCCTTGTACAAAATTAGAAGCTCATTTCTAGAACACTCCTTGTTCTACTATATTTGGAGAACGTTGCAAGTACTAAATAGTTAGTTTAAACTTTCTAAGACCAATAAGGGTAGATATTTTTGCAACAATTTTGTAAAAGAAAACCAGTTCCATTCATCGACATAGGGACATTATGAGTAATATCTGCAACTTATAAGTATCATGGGATTGCTAATTCTGACAATTTGGACATATTTCTACTTGTGTATTAATAGATCGTTGTGTTTAAATCTCTTTATAAGGGACAACAATATCAATTTAATACAGGCAGTCCCTGGGTTACGTACAAAGATAGGGGCATAGATTGTTCTTAAGTTGCATCTGTGTAAGTCGAAAAATGTATATTGTATAATTGTAGTTCTAGACAAATTATTTTTTTCAAGTGAACAACAGAGTTTTAAAATTTTTAGCTGTATTGGACCAAGGATTATCAATAAAGTATCATTACAGACACCTTACAGCTGATTATTGCAATCTGGGACTTTAGTAAATCATCCAGAGAGCTTCACCAGATTTCACAGTGGGCAGAGGGGTTCGTCTTTAACTAGGTGTTGTCTGTAAGTCGGGTATCCATAAGTAGGGCACCACCTGTAGAAGTAACCAAAGACCACTCCTTTAGATTTCCAAAATCGTTATCATTCATTGTTATATAAGTGATTTTGCTGATGAATTGATGGAATAAAGGCCCTTTACACTGGAAAACTGAGCAGGGCAAGATGGGGAACAGTCATAGGAAAGTTCATCTCCTCTTGAGTTTAAAGCTAACAACCAAGAGTTTGCTCACGTTTCAGCTACCATGATACATTATACAGGACGAGTAGTGGGGAAAGACCAATTGGAGTGGTGTTTTCCATAATTCAACCAAATACCATCTATAGTGTAATTTACTGTCACTTTTATAACGGATTTTGGTATACAAATCATATCAATAAACAGTAATTTCTGTTAACAGAAGGCAAGATATGATAATTCATGACAGTTCCTCCTAAAAGTTGCCAGCACTAAAAGGTAACCATTAGATAAATTCTAAGGAATGTCCCACCATGTAGATCATACCTGAGATCTTTTTACTACTACTCTCATGCTGTTATTCCTCATAAACTATTTCTGGAATCACTATAGACAAGTTATACACTAAAAAATTGTGGATAAACAGGAATTGTGGTTATTCTTCACATTCAACTGGAATAGGATGCCAATCAATATAATACAGTCCAGAATATGGTGCCATAGAACCCAAGGATCCTGTACCTCATGTATTTTTTTGCACTGAAGAACTAAGACTGGCTTGGGTCTTGGCCAAGGTTTCGTAAGGCAGTATTGTCGAGAAGTATTCTACAGTATCTTTATGCGATACAACCAAAGGTGAACTGAACAGAAAAAAACTAAAAATGAAGATGTCCAGCTCTCCATGTTTTCATTGACACTTGTTTCTATGCTTAAAAATACTGATAGATATGAGTTGTAAAAGTGAATGTACCCTAAGAGAGACACTTTTTATATGGGATTTGTGACGCAGAAGCTGTGATCATCTCTTTCTGCCTGGCGAGGTGTTTCTTAATTTAGCTTTTCTTAATTAATTAATAGGCTCTCAAGATGTTGGCAACCTATTGACATCAAAACCCCCGACAGAGAAAGGGAAGAACAGGTACATATTGCAGCCAAGCTTTGACGGAGTTGCCTTGGTACTGTGCATCATATGAAACTTGTATGGTGCTTGAAGACCAATACATCTCGCGTTTTTGCATCCACTCATGTTTTTGAACTAAAATAGAGTATAAAATACACAACCCTACTTATGGTTCAGCCTAATAAGGTTTTTGCAGACAGTTTGATTTATACTTTTATGAAGATTTTGAGAAAAACCACAAAGTGGGATGCATCAGGAAAAACAAGTTACCATATTACCTTATAGTTCTCACTTTTCAGAGTCCATATCAGGCTTTGGGAAAAACTGTATAAGAAATGCTCCAAAAACCTGATAATGTGAATCAGCCAACAAGTGCATTGCATCCAACAAAATTCTTTTACCAAGTATAAGTTTTTTTATCTGGGAGTTTACTGATGACCTATGGACCTATAAGGACAAATAAACATAGAACCAGGAAGCGACAGCTCCTCTAGATTAGTGCCAAGGGTCCATACAGGGTAATGTTGTGTGGATTGCGGCCTATATTACAAGAATCATATAAAGCCTGATATTATTCATTTCATGCTCTTATGACAGCATCAATAGAAGATAGGATAAGCAATAATATTTATATAAGTTACCTTACTCATAATTTGCTAAATAGTACTTTTAATAGTACTTATATTAATGTCAAACTTACAATATACACATAAATTCTATCCTTACGTTCTTTTAAGAGAAAACCGGGTGACTTTACGAAATATCAATACAGCAAAGAAACTTTACAAGAAGTAAGTGTAGCTGATAGTAATTACTTTCTTTCATTTTGTGATCTCTCAAACATTGCAAAAACAATTTATAAAATGTATGATGTCTAAATTATCTTCTGGCTTAAAAGTCTTTCATATGAGGATGCTTAAGGGGTAGGCAGCATCTAATTGTGTTCTAAATGGAGAATTAGCTCAACATATTAGGGGAGCTATTGCGGAGCATCTGTGTGCATGAACTCAATGGGGTTATTAGAGTAGTTAGAATCTTCCATATATGAACTAAGAAAAATCTGTGTCTAAAGGAAACTAACACTAACGTTTGGTAGTTCATAACCACAGATAACTGTGGAAACAGGCGTGCGCGAAGGTGCGAGAGCATTGCAGAGCCGGTGCGTCCCCTCCGGCATGAATCAGCGCGCCGGTCGCGACACATTGTAAAAAGCTTGCCCTAATTGGTGCGCTGAAACGGATTTATAAAAAAGTATAAATCCAAGCGACTCGGAGGGTTCTGTATTAATGAAAATGCCGGCACAGCTCCCATACGTGCCTGATCTGGGTTAGAATACCACTTTAAGTGGTGTTTCCTTAGTCAGATCATATGCATTCAAATTTTCCTGAACTCTTATCCATTTTGAATTCATGGCGATCCTAAAGTGGCAGAATGTGGTACTACATAGGGGACATTTTCTTATAAGAAAATCTCTTATAAAGTTTAAAGCGCGATTCAGACCTTAAGACAAGCACTGGAAAAAGCCCTTTGAACAGTATTTGGCGAGTGACGTCGTTATTGATCCCAGCCCATGGGAGTTTGCAGAATTTGTTATTTGGCATACAAGGAAAGAAAGCGTTGCAATAATGGCCACAACTAGGATTTTTGAGGGTTTTCTGCCCCTCATGCACCTAGAAAAGAGTGTATCGAAGTGTACACCCTGCCAAGTCATAGGCTAAGGTGGTTGTTGCAAATAGTGTTCTTTCTTTCGATCTATTGTTGAGCATGCGAAAATCATTCAGAAGCACTGCTAGGTAAACTTATTAACGTGCACTCTAGCCACTGCTCGCTGTAGGCAGAGTAACATGTGAAAGTTTGTGTCCAATACGAATCTCTATATATTGTAAAGCAAGTGGAAGCGTTGGATGGTCCACAACCTGACAGCGGCATAAAATACCCCTGGTGGGTGGGAGCACAAATGTCTGTTTAGTCAGCAAGCAAGCCCAGAGGAGAGTGCAGCTCCGCAAAGCTGCACCACCAGCATCTTCATACAGGAAAGCAGAGAGGGCTCAGACATCGGCCTGGACAACCCTTAGTTGAAAAGTCCAGAGACTAAGTCCCCTGCAGCAGGGGTTCCACCATCAAGACTCCGGCTCATCTTGCAAGCACAGCCTGAAGTTTATACCAGGCTGGGTGCAATCTTTCGACAGACCGCGATCCCTACCAGCCTTCTAGCCTGTTGAATCTGCTGCTACTGTTTGGCATTGCCTGCTGTTTGAAGTTAAAAAGGAACTGTAAGTGATTGTAACAACTTGCCTCTGTGTATTCCCTGGATTGGTGTTCACCATCACAGGCTCCCCATCCTCCATCATCCAGGGAATCCTAACATACACTCGGGGGTTGCCCCAGGGAGAAACCATTGCCTCAGCCTATCCCTCCATATTTCTTGCACACAACACCTGCTGGAGATCTGCATGCTATAGGCCCATTCTCAGTCCCAATACAAACACGTGACCATAGTGTGCCCACGGTGCATAGCCAGTCCAGCTACGTATCCTGGGCCCTGGCTGTAAACAGCCACCGAAGAAAGACCTGGCACAGATAGGGATAATATAGACAACAAATTTAAAGTGGTGGCAGCACTCTTCCACAATCCCGGTGGGATGCTGCAGTAGGTGGGGCACAGGGCTGACTTACTATAGCCTGTCCATCAAAATATTGAAATCAGCTGTGATTTACCCTTATAAATCCAGTGCACAAGTGTACCATTTCAAGAAAAAATCTACTGTCTGATTTATACCTTATAAAGCAGCATCACGACTGAATCCCTTTGAATTCAGTCATTGACACTGGTTTATGAGGTATGAATCAGACAATAGAGTTCCTTAAAAATTCTAACATATTTGTAAGCCCTATTTACCAGTCGAGCCAGCGTACATCTGAATGAGGCGGCATGTCAGTTAAGGTCAGCTAAACTGCCCTAGGGACAAAAATTCAGAAAACATGGGGCATATTACTAACCGGTCCCGCACCTTCCACGATCCGATGTCCGACGAAATGAACTGTGCTGCCGATTGACTAAGATCGTGGCCCGATATCTGATGTGTTGATCCCCCGTCAGGTCCGCCAGAGGTCAACATCTTCTTCATGGTGATGTAAGTGCATGGCTTGCAACACAATTTTAAGTTAAATCTGCGCTCTGTCTGAATCAGTCGGATGTCCGGCGGCCATCCCCTGATTTCTGTCCCATGAAGACAGCGCGATGGCCAAATCTGATCGCGTGCAAACAATCCCCTTCTAAATCTCTGTCCAGTGGCCAATCCCATAGAGTATGTTGGTTGAACAAACTCTTAAGTTGCAAACTGATAAACTTAATAAATGATGGAGTGAGCTATAGAAAAGTCATTTGTATTAGTTTCAAGCCAAAAATATGTAAAAGATTGAGAGACTTATTACATAAATATATTTAAAAAGTTGAACCTTTGATTACAATGTCAGTGGTGTTTACACAAATCTAATTATTCTCAATTTAGAGTGGCTAAATATCTTTAATAATATTAGAAACTTTGCATTATTTTGCTACCCACATGTAACATGTATACATTCTCTTCTGTGTTCATAGGGATGACAGCCTTGACAACTTAATTTAGTAAAAAGCCAGAAGTGAACCTAGGTAAATGTTTCTTTAGTCATGGCCTATACATATGGAGCAGGGGCAGATTTACTTTTTATGTAACCCTACAATTGTTTGGAGTCCTGAGATTAGAGGATCACACACAGTGCTGAAAATCAGAAAATTTTCTGTTGTTAAAAAAACAACTGCCTATGAAACATGGAATTGATGACTGTCAGGAGGTGCACTGACTTTTACTTTGCCCAGTTTACACTTTCACACACTTATGTGTCTGTGGTGTACTCGCCTACATATGGTAATAGGAAATGTGATTGAATAAATGTATATAATCCACCCTGATCATTCATATAACATTGCAAAGAAGAAAGTTCTTGTATGTTTGTTGTATGTACATTAGTACTTTAATATTCCTTGATTTATAGTATATATTCCTGGCAAGTTCTCACATACTGGATTTGGGTGATTTGTATCATAATGATATATTAATCATTCTTGTTCATTTTCATAGTAATATGGTATTTTACATGCTTACTTGCTTTTTATGTGTATGAGACATTTAAAAGGGACTTTTATCACTTGTGTACATACACAATGGTAACACAATATACAGTGGGAACGGAAAGTATTAAGACCGTTAAATTTTTCACTCTTTGTTTCATTACAGGCAACTGGTAAGAAAAAAAGTTATTTTTTGCTCATCAATGTACACTGTGCACCATACCATGACAGAAAAAAATGAAATGTAGCTAAATGTAGCCAATTTAATAAGAAAAACTGAAATATCACATAAGTATTAAGACCCTTTGCTATGACAATTATATTTGACTCACATGCTGTCCATATCCTTCTCATCCTCATTGAGATAATTAGGAAAGGTACACACCTGTCTATATAACACCTCAAAGCTCACAGTGTATGTCAGAGCACACCATAATCCTAAAGTCTAAAGAACTGCCCAAGGAGTTTAGAGAAAGAATTTTGGCAAGGTACAGATCTGGCCAAGGTTAAAACAGAATGTCAGTTTTCAAGGTTCCTATTGGCACAGTGCCCTCCATAATCCTTAAATGTAAGAAGTTTGGGGCAACCACAACTTCTTCAACCTAGCAGCCCAGCCAAACTAGGCAATCGTAGAAGAAGAGCCTTGGTAAGATAGGTAAAGATGAATCCCAAGATCACTGGCTGAGCTCTAGAGATGCAATAGGGAGATTGGAGAAAGTTCCACAAAGCGGTATGTGTGGAGGAAACCACATTGAAACAACATTTTATTTTATTTTCAAAACAAAATCAGAAATGTACACCATGCATATCACTTTATTGTTTTATAAGAGTGGTCAGCAATATGATATCACTATTACACATATTTCAAACAATTGTGCATAATGGCCCTCAATCAACTTCTGCTTTGTGGTTGCATCGATATCCTTTCCATTCTGTCTACCGTGTCATGTATGGCTGATAAGTAGGATCGTGGCTTCAGTGGAGATTTGTCCCGCGGGTTGGAAGGGCAGTGCTGGTGTATCTAAGCGTCTTCCCAGTGTGCACTTAAGTTCTTCAAGCGTTATACCCTTGTGTCAGCGGAATGGGGTGACCAGTTACCATAATTTCTGCTCTAGCATATCGTCGTAAGAATTTATCCTTTACGCGAAAAAAATCTTGCCGTGTGTTTTTCTTTGGTCGTATTGTGATATTTTAGTTTTCTGTAAATTTGCACAAAAAAAAAATCAACATTTCTTGTATTTTCTGTTAAGATGGGTGAGTGCAGAGTGTACATTAACAAGCAAAAAAAAGAAAATAGTAAGAAAGTTAAAAATGTGAAGGGCGTCTGAATACTTCCGTACCCACAGTACACCATTAAACAAGAACCCTGTTAAGCAGGGGTCTCCAAACTCGCGGCCGCGGGCCAACTGTAGGCCCGCAGGCGACAATATTTTGCGCGCCCCACCTGAAACGACAACGCACCGCCCGCCGTGTATTCAGGCGGCGAGGTCAGGCCGGTCACGCCTGCGATGGAGAGGGCTCCACGGGCCTGAGCCTCTCCATAGCGCGTAAGTCTTTGCTGCATATAGTGCAGCAAAGGCCTTACGGCTAAACCACGACGATCGGATGCTAGCCACGACGCGGGTGTTTTGACAGCGATAGCTGCGGCGAAAGCTGCCAGCAGCTCCAAAAAGGATAGAGCGGCAGGGCGCGCCATCTTACCTGAGATCGACGCCCCCGTGACGTCATGGGGGCGCGGCGGGCGGCGATCCGTTCTCCATAGCCTCGGGTTTCGGAAGACCGAGGCTATTTCGTTTTAACCCTTCATTACAAATGTGCTGATAGCACATTGTAATGCAATGAGAGGGAAAATCCCCCCATATACGCAGACTGCAGTATGGCAGTATATGATAGGTATCGATCAGACAACTAGGTTAAAGTACCCTAGGGAGTCTGCAAAAATAGATAAGATTAAATAAAACATACAAAAAAGTTATAAAAAAAAAAAAGTATAATTTAAAAAAACCTAAAATTTCAAATCACACTCCCATCCCTAGAACTGACATAAAGTATAAATAAACAGTTAAAAAATCATAACACAATAGGTATCGACGCGTCGGGAAAATGCCATGATCAAAATATGATAACGTTTTTTTGATCAGTACAAAAGGTCGTACAGTCTAAATAAAAATGAATTACATTGAAAAAATATATCAAATTTGCGCAAAAAAAAAATACAACACCCACAGCTCCGTACATAAAGTAGGAAAAAATATTAGCGCCAGAATTGGCAAAATCAAAAAAATAAGCTTTTGTACGAGGAGGCGTTTAAATTTTTGTTAAAAAAACATTATTAGAAACATATACAAATGGTTATCCCTTATCGCCACCGACCCCAAAGAATTAAGTACGTTAGACAGTCATCATTGGGGCGCTTGGTGAAAAAAAGTAATATCCAAGGGCCCACAGAGAAATGAGCGGCGCAAAAATGCGTTTTTTCACCATTTTCATTTGCATTGTGCGAATTTATTATCCCGCTTCCAAGAAATGCATGCGAAATTAAATTACCATCACTGTGAAAGTGCCAATATTTGTATAGCAGAAAACAAGCCGTCACACAGCTCTTTAAGTGTATATAAAAAAAAAATAAAAAGTTATAGATTTTGGAAGGTGGGGAGGAAAAAAATGGAATGAACAAAAAACAGAGAAAGGGCCGCTAACCGGTTAATCCCCTTCCCTCCCGTACTTGGAAGAAGATGAAGTCGCGCTCTGACACGCCCTTGGTGCAGGTCAGAGCGGCGACTTCATCTCTTCGATGGGAGGGAAGGACACGGGGAGGCCAAGTACCGGGGGCGAGGGGGGGGCGATGGAGTGTCCTGACTGGGCTCAGTGCGGTAGGAGCTTGGGACCCCTCGGTGCCACGAACGCGTTCATGAGAAAAAACATGTCTCCCAGCTCGGGGCTTTCCTTGCGCTGGGAGACGCCATGACATTTGAATCTGAATAATGATATTTGTAAGTGCATTTTGTGTGGAAAACTTGATGCCGGCCCAGCCTACCCAGAATCTACCTCAAGCGGACCCCCAGGTAAATGAGTTTGAGACCCCTGCTGTAAAGCATGTAGTCTTAGCTCTACACCTACTTCTATAATGGACAGCATAAGGATTACACGTGTGTGCTGTCACATGCATTGGCTGGTGATACCACGTCCTGAATGAAATCCTTCATGCATAATGTAATTTAAATGCATAACTGTGATGACACTACACAATATAATACAAGTACATAATAAAAAATAAATACAGCCAGATTTTTATTGCAATATAAATTATAAGTAGGAATGATATAGTCACTGGGCCTAAGTAGGATGGCAGTGGACGTTGTGAGGACAATGTTGGTAATATAATCTCAGCCAGTGTTAATCTTCGCATTTCACAGAAGCGGATAGACATTACATTTGTAGGTTGCATATGGTAACCACTCACCCTTGATTGCACGCTCCGGCATGATCTACAAAGTCACTGTTGTAAGCAATACATTGCTAATTGTCTAATTGTAACAAAAATAGTGCTGGTGGATGTGTATTAATATGAGAAATATATATATATATATGCCCTCAGATACTTAGAATAAGGTCCAGTAATTAATGTCTTTTTATAGGTTGAAAAGGCGGAGGAAAAGCCAAGTCCACCCACATCACCCAGGTAAAAACCTTGTAACCTGTAACTATAAATTTAGTATTATAGTTCTTCTTAATAAAAATGTCTCAGCTATGTTCCAAACTAAATGCATCACAGTTATTGTGGCTTTGTCGTAAACTAGGTAGATGTCTGTGGGGCAGATTTGATATGTCTGAGACAGCTCTGATCCAGATGCAGAGCAAGGAGTCTATTCTCCCAACTTTTTAAACTCTATGGGCAGAATGATACAAAATAAAGGAGTTATTACTTATACTTACTTCTCCATTGTTCCCGTTGTCCTGTCCTGCAACGGTCGGTGTGTGCCCTTGTTTGTTTAGAGGCAGGCACTCAGCTACGACAGTTCAGCCTGCCTTGCACCCACTTCCCTGCTGCTATGCCCGATACACATTGAAACTGATGCTGTATCGGTGTGGTGGCATTGGACACCCGCCAGCAACTTCTTCTCCCAGGACCTAAATTTTACCATTTATTAAATGACATATTGGGGGTCATTTACTAAGGGCCAAGAATTGCTTCTTTTCGTCGGGTTCCGAATTTTCCGATTTGCGCCGAATTGCCCCGGGTTTCTTGGCGCACACGATCGGATTGTGCGCTCGGCGCCGACATGCATGCGACGGAAGTCAGGGGGCATGCGCCATCAGAAAACCCGACGGATTCGGAAAAAAGGTGGTATTTTAAAAAAAAGAGTCACTTGACAAGCAGCAGCGACACCTAGTGAATACGGCGCATGAACCTTAGTGAATCCCGGCCGGACCCGAATCAGTGTCGGAGCACCGCTGCTGCGATCGCCACAGGGCGCGTACGAAAGTAAAGTAAATCTGCCCCATTGTCTTGGATCACATTGATAAAATAATATGACCATGGACATGGCTCATGCAGCATCCTGCATAAGTACATTCACAGGCACATGTATGTGGCATGTTTAACCAATTGAGGCAAGTTAACAAATTAAGAATGGATATACACAGGTCCATTTCTACTCCATCCGGATGGGCAGCTGCCTTTCTAAACAGGGTCTCAGTTTTGGTAGCTGTTAGCTACAGTATAGATACCTTGTGGACATAAACTGTCTGTACATGTGCCATAAACATTGAAGGTTGTAAAACACCTTCAAATACATATGTCATGCACAAATCCCTCATTATGCGAGGCACAATATATCGCTATTGCTTGACTCATTTTCTTCACCGATTGAGTTTGTGTAAGATAAATCTAGATTTATCTCATAATTTAAGCATAATTGTTCTTCATCAACTTCATCATCATATGATAAAATGTAATAAATGTAGGATTTTATTACAATGTTTAGGGTTATAAATGCTGATGAAAAGCCAAAGTTGCCTCCAAAATCACCTATTGCAAAAACGGCAGACTAGTAAGTAAACATGCTATTACCCTATTTGATCATAGATAACACATTAGCTACTAACGATGTGAATATAGATAATTATAGTATTACTATCTATATAATTATACATATATTACAATCACGGCCCTTGATGAGGTACACCATGCTAGTAACGGTTTGGACCCCCTTTTGCCTTCAGAACTGCCTCAATTCTTCGTGGCATAGATTCAACAAGGTGCTGGAAGCATTCCTCAGAGATTTTGGTCCATATTGACATGATGTCATCACACAGTTGCCGCAGATTTGTCGGCTGCACATCCATGATTCGAATCTCCCGTTCCACCACATCCCAAAGATGCTCTATTGGATTGAGATCTGGTGACTGTGGAGGCCATTTGAGTACAGTGAACTCATTGTCATGTTCAAGAAACCAGTCTGAGATGATTCCAGCTTTATGACATGGCGCATTATCCTGCTGAAAGTAGCCATCAGATGTTGGGTACATTGTGGTCATAAAGGGATGGACATGGTCAGCAACAATACTCAGGTAGGCTGTGGCGTTGCAACGATGCTCAATTGGTACCAAGGGGCCCAAAGAGTGCCAAGAAAATATTCCCCACACCATGACACCACCACCACCAGCCTGAACCGTTGATACAAGGCAGGATGGATCCATGCTTTCATGTTGTTGTACCAAATTCTGACCCTACCATCCGAATGTCGCAGCAGAAATCGAGACTCATCAGACCAGGCAACGTTTTTCCAATCTTCTACTGTCCAATTTCGATGAGCTTGTGCAAATTGTAGCCTCAGTTTCCTGTTCTTAGCTGAAAGGAGTGGCACCCGGTGTGGTCTTCTGCTGCTGTAGCCCATCTGCCTCAAAGTTCGACGTACTGTGCATTCAGAGATGCTCTTCTGCCTACCTTGGTTGTAACGGGTGGCGATTTGAGTCACTGTTGCCTTTCTATCAGCTCGAACCAGTCTGCCCATTCTCCTCTGACCTCTGGCATCAACAAGGCATTTCCGCCCACAGAACTGCTGCTCACTGGATGTTTTTTCTTTTTCGGACCATTCTCTGTAAACCCTAGAGATGGTTGTGCATGAAAATCCCAGTAGATCAGCAGTTTCTGAAATACTCAGACCAGCCCTTCTGGCACCAACAACCATGCCACGTTCAAAGGCACTCAAATCACCTTTCTTCCCCATACTGATGCTCGGTTTGAACTGCAGGAGATTGTCTTGACCATGTCTACATGCCTAAATGCACTGAGTTGCCGCCATGTGATTGGCTGATTAGAAATTAAGTGTTAACGAGCAGTTGGACAGGTGTACCTAATAAAGTGGCCGGAGAGTGTATATATATATGTACCTATATATATGAAAAAAGTCGGTAAGCATAAAACTAGAATTTCATCATAATATTTATAATTATCACCCATTAACTGTTTATTATGGGCTGATTATGAAACTTGTGAATGTCTGACACTTAAGGGGTATGTCTCAAGCTGAAAGGAACCATGTCAAAAAGTTTAATAGAGTTAATACAGTAATTTAAGTATGATGTTCTCAGAGGATGTGGACTATTGTAGAGGGGCATGTCCATATAATGCATTGTGGCTTGGTTGGTAAAGGTAGAACAAATTGCTACTCACCTATTAGCACCAACAATGTCCAATGCTACCCCATTTACAAGTCTTCTGAGAGGCTGAGACTTGAAGAAAAATGTGACCTATACCATTCCCTTTATGTAGCCTCTCTCCCCATGTATTTCCTCATATAGACAGCTATTTCCACCACTATTCCCTTCTTCCACTTGAACAGTTCTGCTTCTTCCAATGATGTCACCACATGGTACCTGCTGGCCTTTTCAGGACATAACCAGGAAAGAGACTCAATGGTGATACAGGGAGAAAATTAGCTGTTACTGAGATGCTTGACTGAGCCGCCCCACTGCACAGGTCATATAGCAGTATATGGCTACTACAGTGGTAGTTCAACCAATTCCTACAGTGAAAATGTGAAATAGATAGAACTATGTTACCTATGTGAATTTTTACAGTTCTTTTTGGTGAGTTAAATATTATGTAATGAAATAAATATGTTTGAATAAATATGTAACATTAAAATGAATATTGTTATTTAAGTCCTTCATACCCGAGTAAGCCTATCCTGACAGAGACTGGGGAAAGAAGAAGTCCATTGGAAAGAAAGCAGAGGTATGACTCATTCAAGAATGAAGTTAGTCTGTTCTGTATCTTTTAAGCTTCCTGATTCTATTCCATGGCAAAACCATGTGACCGAAAACCACAAATAATATAAGACAGTAAATAATGCTCCAGCACTATCACTCCTTGTACAACATTAGAAGCGTCATTTCTAGAACACTCCTATGTTCTACTATATTTGGATAGAACGTTGCAAGTACTAAATAGTTTAGTTTAAACTTTCTAATGACCAATAAGGGTAGATATTTTGCAAACAATTTTGTAACTGAAAACCAGTTCCATTCATCGCATTAGGGACAGTTATAGTAATATCTGCAACTTATAAGTATCATGTGATTGTAACCTGACAATTTGGACATGATTTCTACTTGATGTATTAATAATAGTTGTGTTTAAATCTTTTTATAAGGGACAACAATATCCAATTTAATACAGGTAGTCCCTGGGTTACGTACGAGATAGGGTCCATAGATTTGTTCTTAAGTTGAATCTGTATGTAAGTCGAAACTGTATATTTTATAATTGTAGTTCTAGACAAATTATTTTTTTTCACCCCAGTGACAATCAGAGTTTTAAAATTTTTTGCTGTAATTGGACCAAGGATTATCAATAAAGCTTCATTACAGACACCTTACAGCTGATTATTGCAATCTGGGACTTTAGTAAATCACCCAGAGAGCTTCACCAGAGGTCCCAGGGGGCAGAGAGGTCAGTCTTTAACTAGGTGTCTTCTGTAAGTCGGGAATCCATAAGTAGGGGGACCGCCTGTAGTAGTAACCAAAGACCACTCCTTTAGATTTCCAATAATCGTTAGTCATTCATTGTTATATAATGTATTTTGCTTGAGGAATTGATGGAATAAAGGCCCTTTTACACTGGAAAACTGAGCAGAGCAATGATTGGGAACAGTCATAGGAAAGTTCATCATCCTCTTGTGAGCTTAAAGCTAACAACCAAGAGTTTGCTCACTTTTCAGCTTACCATTGATACCATTATACAGGACAGTAGTTGGGAAAGACCAATTGGAGTGGTGATTTTTCCATAATTCAACCAAAATACCATTCATAGTGTAATTTCTGTCACTATTTATAACTGGATTTTTGTATCCAAATCATATCAATAACATGTATATTTCTGTTAACAGAAGTCAAGATATTGATAATCTCATTGACATTTCCTCCTCAAAAGTTGCCAGCACTAAAAGGTAACCTATTCTATAAATTCTAATGAATGTCCCACCATGTAGATCATACCTGGATCTTTATACTACTACTCTTCATGCTGTTATTCCTCATAAACTATTTCTGGAATACTCTATACACAAGTTTATACACTTAAAATTTGTATAAACCAGGAATTTGTGGATTTTCTTCACATTCAACTGGATATAGGATCCACATCAATATAATACAGTCCAGAATATGGTTGCCATAGAACCGCAAGGATCCTACCGTACCTCAATGTATTTTTTTTGCACAAGGAAGCATAAACCTAAGACTGAGCCTTGGGTCTTTGCAAGGTTTTCGTAAGGCAGTATTGTGATAATTATTTTTCTACAGTATCTTCATGCCGAATACAACCAAAGGTTGAACTGAAACAGAGAAAAACTAAAATGGACAGATGTCCAGCTCTTCCATGTTTGTATTTGACTCCTTGTTTCTGATTAAAAATACTGATAGATATGAGTTGTAAGTGAATGTACCCTAAAGATGAGACACTTTTTATATAGATTTGTGAGCGCAGCAGCTGTTATCATCTCTTTTCATGCCTGTCGAGTGTGTTTTCTTAATTTAATAGCTTTTCTTTATTAATTTATTCATTTAATAGCTCTCAAGATGTTGGCAACCTTATTGACATCAAACCCCCGACAGAGAAAGGGAAGACAAGGTACATATTGCAGCCCAAGCTTTTGAAAGAGTCTGCCTTTGGTACTGTGCATCATGAAACATTGTATGGTTGCTTGAAGACCAATACATCTCCGTTCTTTTGCATCCACTCATGTTTTGAACTAAAAATAGCATATAAAATACCACAAACCTTTACTTATGGTTCCAGCCTAATAAGGTTTTTGCAGCAGTTTGAATTTTAGTACTTTTATGAAGATTTTTGAGAAACGCCACCAGTGGATGCATCAGGAAGAACAAGTTACCATATTACCTTTATAGTTCTCACTTTGTCAGATCCATATCAGGCTTTGGGAAAAAACTGTATTAAGAACTGCTCCAAAAACCTGATAATGTGAATCCAGGCCAACAAGTGCATTGCATCCAACAAACTTCTTTTACCAAGTCTAATTTTTTTTATCTGGGAATGTTATACTGATGACCTATTGGACCTATAAGGACAAATAAACAATAGAACCAGGAAGCAGACAGCTCCTCTTCTATGTAGTGCCGTAGTACTGTGACTGAGAAGTAGAGGTCCATACAGGGTAATGCTTGCTCTTGGCTGGCCTATATTACAAGAATCATTAAAAGCCTGGAATATTATTCATTTCATGCATCTTATGCCAGCCTAAGAGAAGATTAGGATAAGCAATAATCTTTATATAAGTTACCATTACTCATAATTTGCTTTAAATAGTACTTTTAATAGTACTTTATATTAATGTAAACTTACAATATAACACATAAAATTCTATCCTTTACGTTCCTTTTAAGAGAAAACCTGGGTGACTTTATCGAAATATCGAATACAGCAAAGAACTTTACAAGAAAGTAAGTGTCTGATAGTAATTACTTCTTTCATTTTGTGCCTGTGATCTCTAAAAATTGCAAAAAAAATGTTAAAAATGTATGATGTCTAAAATATCTTCTGCTTTAAAAAGTCTTTCATATGAGGCTGCTTATGGGGGTAGGCAGCATCTAATTGTGTTCTAACATGGAGACTTTAAGGCTCTAACCATATCTACCTGGGAGGATCTTGGGAGCATCTGTGATGCAATGGAACTCAATGGGGTTTATTAGAGTGTTAGAATCTTCCATTATGAACTAAGAAAAATCTGTGTCTTAAAGGAAACCTACCACTTAAGTTTGGTAGTTCTAACCCACAGATACATGTGGAAACAGGCCGTGCGAAGTTGCGCAGACGCGAGTGTGCCGGAGAGCTCGGTGACGTCACCGGCTCTCCGGCACTTCAGAATCAGCCGCATGCAGCGCTTTGCCCTAATGTGGTGCGCTGAAACGGATTTTAATGTAAAGTATAAATCAGCGATCGGAGGTTTCTTGTATTAATGAAAATATGCTCGGGCACCAGCTCACCCTGAGCTGGTGCCATGCATCTGTGGGTTAGAACTACCACTTTTAAGTGGTAGGTTTCCTTTAAGCAGACTCAATATTTGCATTCAAATTTTCCTGAATCTCTTATTCATTTTTCAATTCACGTGGATCCTTAAAAGTGGCAGTAATGTGTTACTTACATAGGTGGACATTTTCTTATAAGAAAGATCTCTTATAAAGTTAAACGGGCTTTCCAGTACTTAAGACAAGCACTTGGAAAAGCCCTTTGAACCAGTAATTTGCAGGAGTGCGTCGTATTGGATCCCAGCCCATGAGGAGTTTGAAGAATTTATTATTTGGCATACAAGGAAAGAAAGCGTTGCAATACTGGCACACAACTAGGACTTTTTTGAGGGTTTTCTGCCCCTCATGAAAAAGAGGTATAGAAGTGTTACACCCCTGCCAACGCATAGGCAAGGTGGTTGTTGCAAATAGTGTTCTCTTCTTGTCAGCATTTATTTGTTGAGCCTGCGCAACTCATCAAGAAGCTACTGCTAGGTAAACTTATTAACTGCAGCTCTAGCCACTGCCTGGTAAGGCAAGAGTTAACAATGTGAAATGTTGTTGTCCAATACGAATCTCTATACTATTGTAAAGCAAGCTGGAAGCTGGTTGGAGGGTGCCACCACCTGACAAGGGGATTATAAAATACCCTGGTGGGTGGGAGCACAATGTCTGTTTAGTCAGCAAAGCAAGCAGAGGAGAGTGCAGCTCCTGCAAAGCTGCACCAGCCAGCATCTTAATACCAGAAAGCAGAGGTGCCTCAGACCACTGCCTGACACCCTTAGAGAAAGTCCAGAGACTAAGCCCCTGAGCAGGGGTCCACCATCAGGACTCGGCTCCATCTTTACCAACCCAGCCTGAAGTTACTACCAGGCTGTGTGCAATCCTTTCTGCAGACCAGATATCCCCTACCAGCCTTTCAGCCTGTTGAATCTGCTGCTACTGTTTGGCCATTGCCTGCTGTTTGAAGTTAAAAAAGGAACTGTAAGTTGATGTACACAATGTGCCTCTGTGTATTCCCTGGATTGGTCTGCTTCACCATCACAGGCTCCCCATCCTCCATCATCCAGGGACTCCTACATACACCTCGGGGGTTAGCCCAGGGAGAAACCTATTGCCTCAGCCTATCCCTCCATATTTCTTGCACACAACACCTGCTGGAGATCTGCCATGCTATAGGCCCATCCTCCAGTCCCAATACCAAACACCGTGACCATAGTGTGCCCACGGCTGCATAAGCCAGCCAGCCTCCGGTATCCTGGGCCCTGGCTGTAAACAGCCACCGAAGAAAGACCTGGCACTGATAGGGGATAATATAGACAACAAATTTAAAAAATGTTGTGCAGCACTCTTCACAAATCCCGGTGGGGGATGCTGCACAGGGCTGACCTTACTATAGCCTGCATCAAAATATTGAAATCAGCTGTGATTTACCTCTTAATAAATCCAGTGGCACAATGTACCATTTTCAAAGAAAATCTACTGTCTGATTCATACCTTATAAAGCAGCATCACTGACTGAATCCACTTTGAATTCAGTCATTGACACTGGTTTATGAGGTATGAATCAGACAATAGAGTTCCTTTAATAAATTCTAACATATTTTGTAAGCCCTATTTACCAGTCTGAGCCAGGTACATCTGAACTGAAGGCAGCATGTCAGTTAAGTTCAGCTAAACTTGCCTAAGGACAATAAATTCAGATAACACATAGGGGCACATTTACTTAACCGGTCCCGCACCTTCCACGATCAGGAGTGTCCGACGAGAATGAACTGTGCTGCGATTGACTAAGATCGTGGCCCGATATCCTGCATGTGTTGCTCCCCGGTCAGGTCCGCCAGAGTTCACCATCTTCTTCCTGGTGCATGTAAGTGCATGGCTTGCAACACAATTTTAAAGTTAAATCCTGCGCTCTGTCTGAATCAGTCGGATTGTCCGGCGGCCCATCCCCTGATTTCTGTCCCATGAAAGACAGCACCGATGGCCAAAATCTGATCGCGTGCAACACAATCCCCTTCTAAATCTCTGTCCAGTGGCACAATCCCCATAGAGTATGTTTGTTGGAACAAACTCTAAAGTGTGCAACTTGATAAACTTAATAAATTGCACTGGAGTGAGCTATAAGAAAGTCATTTGTATTCGTTTCAAGCAAAAAATCTTGAAAAGATTGAGAGACTTATACATAAATTATTTTAAAAAGTTGAACCTTTGATTAAAAATGTCAGTGGTGTTTACACAAATCTAAATTATTCTCAATTTTAGAGTGTGCTAAATATCTTTTAATAATATTAGAACTTTGCATTTATTTTGCTACCCACATGTAACATGTATACATTTCTCTTCTGTGTTCATAGGGATGACAGCCTTGACAACTTAATTGAAGTAAAAAAGCCAGAAGTGAAACCTAGGTAACTGTTTCTTTTAGTCATGGCCTATACATATGGAGCAGGGGCAGATTTACTTTTTATGTAACCCATACAATTGTTTGGAGTCCTGAAGATTAGAGGATCACACACAGTGCTGAAAATCAGACAATTTTCTTGTTAAAAAACAACTGCCTATGAAACATGGAATCTGATTGACTGTCATGGATGGCTGCACTACTTTTACTTTGCCCCAGTTTTCACACTTTCACACACTTAATTTGTGCGCTGTAGTTTCTGTTCATATAAACATAGGTGGTCTTGATAATTTCAAATTAGTCTAATATTAATAGCAGACAGACCACAAATTTAATTTGTTGGTTTACATTGGATGATACATTAAAGAGAACCTGTCTCTTGAATGACCTCCCTCCTCCCGACTAAAAAGAAACACGGTTTAAGACATCTTCTGTTCCACTCATGGAGACAGGGAGCTGCAGTATACAGTCTGTATACCCCACTTCCTCACTGACACTGGTCTATGATGTAGCAGGACTGTGTCTCTCTTTCTAAATGTTCCAACAAGGAATTATGTTGAACTACCTACCTTTCCTACAGCCCCTGAAGGTAAAAGTAAATGGAGTTGTATATGTCATAGTTGAATATTGGCAGATGGTTCCTAAGTACTAGTTCCATACCAGCAGAATGTAGTATCAGTGAGAGCTGTCAATCAACAACAGGGAGCCAGGGCAGTTAAATGAACACTTAATAAAGTGTCTTGCACTTAAATGGATGAAAAGTGCTCAATTTACCTAAAGATTTTTATTTCAATACATGGGTTGACATCTGCAACCTACCACAAGACATGCAAAATAGATTGGGCATACTACAGATGCAGTGCTCCTTACGAAGACCTTACAGCACCTTCATCAACTCCAACTCTTCCCATTTAATTCCCCCTTTAATAGATGTCGTAGTTGTTATTTCCACTACCCCAATTTTTGGATTTCTTACTGTCATATTGTCGAATCTAGACTGTCTCCTCCAGTCCAGAACAACCTATCTGACAGTAGTGAACATAATTTACAATTTAGGGGTGGTCCTGGCCTACAACAGACAGCCTGGCTCCATCCATTTGCCTGTGGAGATCCCAAAATAGTGACACTGATTACAGTATGGCATTGTGGGCTAGATAGAAAATCACAACTGTGTCAGCATTAGTACAGATGTTTTTATTAAATTTGGAGTTGGTGAAAAAATCCTCTTCAAATCATTAAGGATTTTTTTAATGCAGCATATAAATTCATTTCTTCTTTTTCAGAAGTCAGAACCTTGATAACCTCATAGATATTAAACCTTCTACTACAACTGTCAATAAAGGGTAAGGGTGATATTTGTGTTCATCTGACATTCTTTAGATATGACATTTTCTAAAATTAAAAAATGGTTAGTATCTTGCCACATTATTTGAACTATGGAGCAATAGAAGATAATCATGTTTAGAGCATATTTAGATAGAGCAAGTCCATTAACAGAAACAAAACTTGTATTTCCTTCTGTGTTGTGTCAATATTGTATTTAAATATGTTTTTGTTCATGTTCATATAGTAATCATATTGCATCCACTTTTAATATCTTAAAAAGAAAATACCAAAAAAAGATAATTGGTCATTGCTTCTTTGAACCTAAAGTCGATTTTGTTAGTATCTCTGGGCTATCCATTTTATTGTGCAGGTCCACTGAGATCAATTAAAGCATTTGGTCCTCAGATAAGAGTAAAATTTTGCATGCTGTACAGACTTGTACAGCTTTGGAAATAATGAATCTGGGGGCTATTTGTGAAAATCAAAGATAACGTAGAGACATGAAATATGCCTGAACAGCCTACTTTTACACAATGGTTGTTTTCCGCACTATATAAACAGCACTGTGCACGCACCATATATACATTGATCAGGAAGGCAGATATTTTATGAAGAATCCCTTCTATCCCTATGGAGAGTCTGGCTGTTGGTGAATGCCAATCCTATATTCAGCAGCTGCCTAAAGTTTCTTGCTAATAAGTCTGATGATTATATGTCATTAAATGGTTAATGCCCGATTTTTTTTTTTATTTTTCGATTCTGCTGATTGGGAAAATTATCTAAAACTGTCCGGCATCCATGGAAATTCTCTTTTGACCTCAGTGGAGAAGCTAAAATGTCCTTAATAGGGCCTATAGTTGGCTGCAGTGGTCACGAGGATGTACAGCATGTGATGTCATTGCTGTAGGACTAGTAGACCACAAACAGCAGGGTCCACCAGAATTACTGTAAGATAAGCTTCTGCCTTTACGGGAAACCAATATAGTCATTAGTATCGCACTTGATTAATTTGTACTTACTCAGTCTGACCATTGTAAATATTTAATGTAACCTAATGGTCTGCACAAACTCCATTGATTGACCAGCAGATGTCATAGTACTTCTAGGAGTTAGCTTTGTAGTGCTATGAATATTAGGATACCAGATAATTAAAATATTCAGCTCTCATACACATGTCCGTGTTTAGTCCTAGTAAGCCAGGCCATGTTTCAGGGGCAGAACCAATAGCCCCACAGAGGCTGGAACCCACAGCATCAATGCTGTGAGTTCAGGTCAGATGGCTGTCTTCAGTCTGAGAAATACAGGGCAGGAACGTTATTTCATGAGATAAGCTGTTAGTAACAAATGCATTTCTTATTGATCATGTCACATTGCAGATTTCTACAATTCTGTGCAATACAATTATTTTCTATTCCATAAAAAAGTGTGTTCCTAAATATTTAGTAATTTTAGCTGTTAAGGTTGGACATTTACATTATTCTTTATTTTTTATTTAATTATCTAAGAGGTATAGATTTGGATGACCTTATTGCCATAACTGGAGATGAAAACAAAGGGTAAGAATTCCATTTATACATTTAATTCAAATGAAATAATGTACATTGAGTGTATGTATAGTTCCTAGAGAATATAATATTCAGCTATTGGTTCAGCTATTGTTCCCCTGATAATAATTATCAATATAGCACTATGCACATATGGAAATTGTGTCTCAAATATACAAGGAAATAATCATAAGAAAACACTCGGGGGATGAACGTTTCTGACTAATTTCAGCTGTGCTAAAGTGATGCTTGCTAAATTTAGACTCTAAATGATGAGAGTTGTGGGCAGAGTTACTGCCAGTAACACACAAGAGGCTTTTGTGCTGTTTACTCAGTAATAGGCAGACAATAGAGGAATCTTTATGTACATATTTTCCGAGCTCAAAACATGGATGATAAAAGCAACATGCATTTTCTTCACACTGCCATTAACTATTATATAAGTGAAAAACATAATTGACTATACATACCGCCATGACCAGTCCAAGTACAACCATTTTTTTTGGGGGGGGGGTGAGCATTTTTTACCCACCCCTTTAAAAAGGCATAATTAGTCATCATTGTAGTCATAGGTTAAGGGTAAGTAGAATTTAATCGTGTGGAAATTCAGTACTGGTATGTGTTTGACAAGTTTGATAGCATTCACCATGCGGTATAACATAGATTATAAATTTAATACTTTGCAAAACAATTATTTTTAAAAATTCAGAGTACAAGTTCAGGGTTATGGATCAGGTACAGGGGTCTGAAAATGAGGTTTAGGGTTTCAGATCAGGCAGAATACAGGATCAAGTACACTTAAAAATTCACACTGGGGTTTAGAGCATAGACATAGGCTGAGGGAACACATGGTTTTAAATCTGGCAGGATACAGGTTTGAGGATCTGGCAGGGTAAGGAGTACAACAGGTCACATAAGATCAGGCTAAGGTAAACAGAGTCAGATACGTTAACACAGTGCCACAGGTCACAAAAGTAACATTAACCAGCCCTGAGTGAACTGAGCCCTGGACACTACTCCAAGCAGATGACTGGCTTGGCCTTGCATTATATAACGCACAACTGAACTGCAAATGGAACAACCCAACTTTCAAGGGATCAGATACTTCAAGGTAGCTATTAATCAGCGCCCAGCAAGGCAACCCTGGTGGTGGCTCACAAGCTCGGAACTCAACAGCCAGAGTCCATTAGGACTATTTCGAGATAGACATAGTGATAGAGATAGATCATTTATTTGTATTTCATGCCAAATTATACTTGCACAAAAAAAGAAAGAGATTTGGAACACATGTGACCAGCGTTCCATACACTTTTATGGGGCTGCGGATTGGTATCTATATATCCAAAAAAGTGAAAGTAGTGCTGGACATGAATGTACTGTTTGGTTTTTGTGATGATTTTTAGTCTTTTTTTTCAGAAAACTAAATTTTTTTTATTTTTTTCATTACTATATAAAACCAAACCAAAAACATTATTAGTAAAATTAGTTCTCTTTTTATTCTTTATATTATCATTTTTGCTGGGTGGTTATTTTGGCTAATATGTTGCTTTTTACCCCACCTTTATTTGTATATTTTTTTTGCAATAGCTCAAGATGTAAAATATTTGGTGCCAGAAGTAAAATGTTTTTAGTTTTGTTTTTAGTGGAGATTACATTGTTATATCTGAAATTACATAACTAATACAAGCACTGAAATGTTGGTGCATAACATGTGTATATTAAGATTATTTTCTTTCATCATATTAGTACAGACAAGCCAACTAGTAATAGTACTAATCTCACAAATCGAAATTCAGTCACAACTACCACCTACAATGTAAAAGAAGAAACCAATGGTCCATCAAACAGACGGTCAACATCAACTACCACTTACAATGTTAAAGAAGAATCCAACAGTGCACCAAGCAGACGTTCAACCACAACTACCACCTACAATGTAAAGGAGGAAACCAATGATGCTCCATATAGACGTTCAACCACAACTTCTAAAGTTACTGATTATGACGATTTGCCAAGTCGACGGTCAACTACATCATCAACCTACAAAGTGACTGATGATAGTTACAATGTTCCAACTCATCGCTCATCCACATCTTACAAGGACACCACTGATGGATCAAACATTCACTCAAACATAACCGTCACTCAAGAAACAAGGTAGCAAAATATTTTAAAGTAAAATAGAATGCTTTAGAATGTCTGTAATCACAGATTCCTCACCTTTTCACCACCACTGATTTTTGAACAGATAAATGCACTAGCAATATTTTTCTGTAATTTTTACAAAAAAAGGTTAACAAAAAATAAGCCAAAATTTTGTATTTGTATATAACTTAAAACTTACGCAGACTGACTTCTACTCCATGCTGTAAAAAATTATAAAAGGGCTCTGACGGTATGTGTTATTATACCATTAAGTGTTTTGTATATCTGAGGCCTTCTGAAAAAAAATTATCCATATATGGGTCAAACGAGAATTCTGTGCCAATGCTTGTAAAAAAGGGTACATGGCAAGGGCACAATGAGAATATGGCCACTGGCTTCCACTAAATATTTTATGGTGCAGACCAGTTTGCTATTGCTCATAATGATTATGGTTGGCTTCAAATTCCAAGGAGTCACATGAATTGCTGGAGCCATGCACCTAATTTATGATATGGCGTGAGCCTTGTAATAAATTATTTTGCTTTGCCAACACAAGGATTATCAAGTTAACTTGATAAATGTCCCTAGTTAAGTTTTGCGGGAGACAATATAAGAAATAAATCTGATTTGTTCAGAAACAGAATATCAATGACCATTATTGTAAAATGAATCATTTATTTTTAACAGGAAACCCTCTCCTAATACATATGACCAGAATATTGTGTCAAATTCCATAAAAACAGTTTACTCCACATCTGATCGGTAAGTACCAGTGACAATCTCACTTTGACAGCTAATTTGTTGATCCCAAAATGTTTCTTGCCAAGTCAAAACATGAATAAAAGTTTAGCAAACTTGGTGCCTTCACTGAAAGTGGGGTATATGGTTGTTAACCTCCCTATTAAACTTGGTGCCTGACACCATACATAGAATCTAAAGATCAGTTGTAATCTGTAACATAAGGCATAAATAGTCTAACTAGAGATAGTAATTGTTGTAACGTATAATTCAGAATAATAATTTTCCCTTGATATGACAATCCTCTGTATAGGCCAATGCAATCTAATAATGGCCATCTCAGTGTCAATGTCAATAGCCAGTGTTAAACAAAATCATGCTAAGTGCTTCTACCTTCACATGCTGTTCTCTTATGCCTAAAGAACTAGAGGACTTACTAGTTGGCTCTCTAGAATTATGCATATGTTTATCTTTTTATTTCATCAGATCTGTCATGGAAAAGGATATTTGTACTTACTGCCGCAAGCCTCTTGGCATTGATGCCAAAATGGTTCTGAAAGACTTAAACATTTGTTGTCATGCAACATGCTTCAAGGTTGGTAATTTACTATAAAACCAAAAGTTTAATGTAACACAACATAATATTACTATTTATAAAAAGTCAGTTGACAAAATGCAGGCTGCTGTAAGCCCAGGATTTTTCATCAGACATGTTTCATTAGTATCCTAGTATATAAGGCTAAAAAAAAGACGCAAGTCCATCAAGTCCAACCTTTAAGAATTAAACAGATGTTTTTTCCCCATAACCGGTGATATTTTTGCTCTACAGAAAGTCATCCAGGCCTCTCTTGAACTTGTACATACAGTAGAGTCCGCCATCAAAACTCTGTGGCAGAGAGTTCCATAGTCTCACTGCTCTTACAGTAAAGAACCTTTGTCTATGGTTATGGTAGAATCGCCTCTCCTCTAGGCGTAGAGGATGCCCCCTTGTCCTGGTCACAGGCCTAGGTATAAAAAGATCTTTGGAGAGATCCTTGTACTGTCCGTTCAGGTATTTGTACATTGTAATGAGGTCTCCACTCAGCCGTATTTTTTCTAAACTGAATAACCCCAAATCTGTCATTGTATTCCCTAACAGACAGATTGCATTCCCCTAATAATCCTGGTTGCTGTCCTCGGCACCAGTTCTACTATGTCCTTTTTAAACACTGGTGCCAAAAACTGTACACAATATTCCATGTGTGGTCTCACCAGGGATTTGTATAAAGGCAAAACTGTGTCTTTATCATGAGAATCTTTTCCTCTCTTGATACATCCCATAATTTTATTTGCTTTAGCAGCTCTGGTCACTAAAATTAAGTTTACCATCCACCAATACCCCCAAATCTTTTTTAGCAGTTTTACCAAGGGTACGTGGTGCCTGCAAAATAAGATTTTGCATTTAAATTTTTTGCTGCCCTTCTAGCTGCCATACTAGACTATAGCTGTATTTGGTGGATTTGCTGATGATCTGTTATAATGGGCCACCGACACATTGGAAAATGGAAATGACAATGACAATCATATTGGAAATGACAATGTCTGGAGTCTTGTGCAGACTTTTCTTGTGTAAATTACAATGTCTGGAGTCTTGTGCAGAGTGATAACACTGGGTGTTTGCTGCAATATGCTCAGCCTACAAGCCCTCTCCATACAAAAGTTGTGGCACGCTGATGTACTATGATGTCCATTTGCAGCAAGTAGTAAACCATTTATTTGCACCAAAAAAAGTTATTACAAAAAAAGGCATAGTTTTGTCAAGTCCAGAAGTATGCCAGATATATTGCAAACATGGGCTGGTTTTCTAGAGAAAAGTAATAGTTTACTGACCCACTATGATTCATGTGGCACAGACTAAGACTGCAGTGTCTAAATTTATGTTGTCTAATGTACAGATAGCAAAAGTATATATGAGTATATGAGCCAATGGGAAACCTTGTACTGGGTTCATAACAGGAAATCTGCAAAAGTAGTGTATTTTAATGTGGAATTTTGACTTTTACTGTATTAGTAAATTAGTAAAAATTCTATATAAAACGTGAAAAGAAAAATTTTGTAAATAATTACAAATAATATTTAACAAAAGGAATTCTTGTTCACTTTGGGGTGGATTTTAAATAAATCTGAAGCCTCCTCTGTGATGTAATGTGATGACTTGGGCTGATATTATAATACTTCTTTGTATGTAGAATCTGGTCCACAGCCCAGAATGAATCGTTCTACAGACACTAACTGTGTAGAACGGACAAACCTCTTGTAGGGCAGTGTACAAACTTACATTGTTTGCTTTGTGCTTCTATCATCATAAGATTTTTTCACATAAAAGATTAATTTGTAGAAAATTTAGGCATTTGCAATGTATGTACTCAATATACTTAAATACTTGTACTTTTAATACTTTCTTACATCTGATATATGTGGGATTTAGTATTACTAGTTAGTACAAAAATGTTGAACAAAAACGGCAGCTTTCTTTCTTTAACAACACCCATATGATATGTCTGATATTGCTTTTCGCCTTCATTGAAGTGAATGAGATTGTTCTTCAATACTACCACATGCTACAGTCCTAGACTTCACCTTTAACACTCTGTTCATGATGGTGTCAGCTCCAAAAGCTACCAGGCAGACCCAATTGCATAATGATGGACTCAGTTAGAGTACATTCTTCTTTTTCATCATTTTTATTGCTGAAATATCGATGTGTAATAAGCAGTTTCTATCAAAACCATTACAGAAGTGTGTAACACTAATGCACACATAACCTTCATGTATATTCCACTGGGCACCACATAAAGAACTTACTTTATATGAGATAATTCCAAAGAGTGTAAATGTTGGGCTAGACAAATGGTTATATACTGTAATAGGATATTTTCACAGCAAAATTAAACTCAACTGATAAACCACAATAAGTGTGTGCACTGTGTTCTAAAAGGAGCTGGGCTTTTCACTCTTTCATCCCATGTTTTTTTTTTTTTGTAGTGTGAAGCATGTACTGGTTCTTTGGAAAATCTTAGAGCTGGAGACAGTATGTGGATCTATAAGCAAACCATCCACTGTGAGCCCTGCTATTTTGCTGCAAGAGGTATGTAAAACATATACATACAGACCACTCCCAACATACAAGTTAAAGAAATTATACTATACAAATATGTGTAACCTATTCACAGTATTGGTGATATATGCATAATCTGTGAGGTTATAGTAGTGTAGATAGCCATGGAGAACAGAAGAAGATTGAAGAAATCAGGCGATACCTTTTTGAGGCTAACTGAGTATATTTGATGGTGAGCTTCGTCAGACATGATGTTATACATGAAACGGAAAATTCACAGCATTTTATACACACTAAACAGTGATCATCAAAGGATATTTAAACACCTTAAAAAGTGGTCTTAACATTCATGCCAGCTTCATGACCTCCTACCTCTGACCTGGAGGCGACAAGCAGATAAGAACCAGGGCCCTTGTGTCTCGCCTCACAGGTTTTAATGTTTTTACTTTTTCTTTAATGTGTACATGAAAATAGACAATTTAGAATATTGCATCAAATTACTTGTTTCCTCTGAATGGTCAGAGTAAAAAAACAAATTGATGATCTGCATTTGCAATCTTTTAAAGACCCAAAAGTGGAGGACACACAGCAGACGCTCCTCTACAGCTTATGTTCTAAATTAAGAAATTAGCTATCTAATAGTCTACAATTTGGCTTCCATATGAGCTAGTCACATTGGTCACATATCCAGCTGCGAAATACAGAAAGTAGGTCACAATATTGGGCCGTGCAGTCTTCTCCAATACATAAGATTGATGGCATGAAAAATCTCAGACTCATTCGTCAGCAGTGAACAAATGAGTGAAAGAGCGACATCGGTTATTGTACAAATCACATTAGCTCTGGTTATTTTATCTACAAGCACAGTTTTATTAAATGGATTTGTGATTTTATCCAGCTGCCTATGAGGCGATTGATGTGTTTCATGAGAAAATATTTTATCATTTTGTATGTGGCCTGTAAAATCCTTTTGGTTTTTGTATTCCAGAGAAATGGATCATCTGAATACAGAACTGGAAAACCTTAAACAAGAGCTGAAATATGAAACATGGATTAATACATATCTTTCAGAAAACTGGGGGTGTACAGAATAATGAGTTAACCTTTGTCCCTATTTAATAATGGAATACTGTTTAAGTAATGTTAACGCCAGAAGATACTGCTGTATCAGAATATTACACAGAGAGGGTAGAGGTCTAACAGTACACTTTATATCATTACTATAGCTTAGCCTCTGTGATTTACAATATACAGAAAATGTAGAATATGCAAATAAACAATATATGATCAGTTTTTTTTTCAGGAAGCATAGAAGCAGCTTTACTATACAGTATTTTATCTCAATGGTCACCTTTACATGGGACATCATTTTGCATCAGCATTTTTAAGATAAAACTAGAAGTAGCTCCTGAACACAATATATACATACGCATATTTCCGTTATACTACTTTCTTATTTAGGTCCACTTCTTATTTTAGTGTAAAAATACTGAAGCAAAATGCTGACCAAATAGTATTGTGGGAAGGAGGCCAAAGTCTATAGCCGAATAGTCTAAGCATTATTATCAGGAATTGGGGAAATTGATTACATGCCTATATAACTCTTCCTATATATCTAGCACTTTATAATGTGCAGGATTTACTTTTGCTAGACTGAACAAAATTGTTTTACTACTTTATGATGGTAAGAATAAAAGTGTAACATTTTATCTTTGTTTTCTTTTGCATGGTTTAATAAAGAAATTGCATTATGTTTCAATAAGTTCTATACATGCATCCTACACACTGAAATCATATGTTGGCGGCTTCTTGTGTTAAGCACTTACAGTGGAAGCAGGGCAATGTTAGATTTAGTCTTTCGATACTAAATTCCTGTTTTATTATAGATAAAATATCAAATTTAAGAAAAATATATTACATTAATACTATTTCTTATTTTGATTTTCATGATTATAGTGGATAAAATTTATATCAACAATCAATGACTTGGACCCACAAATATCAAATAAAAGACTTTGTGTCAATTTAATAAAAATGAAAGATATTTCAAACCTCATTATTGGGAGTGAATGCCCTTCTCCTTAAATCTCCGTAAAGCAGGGTAACATGTTTTGAAAACACAAGTTCTGCAGATCAGCACATATACTAACTAATACTGCAGACAGAGCCTTCCCATCATAATGTGAGGTCAAAACTTCAGAATCCTGTCCACCATGTTGGTACTGTACATTCCTCTGAATTATCCACAATCTCACAAACTCACCCACAGCAATTCAACCCCATGTGGCCCCAACCTTAATGCCCCCAATGGCCATATTCTTATTTATAAAGAAATGTCCACACAGCAAAATTGTAAACAATTTCTAACAATATTTATCTCGGAAGGTCCCCTTGAACACAAAATACGTATGTTATACTTCTTTCTTCTTTTATATTTACTTACGTATTTGTATGAAAGATTGATAGTTGCATTATATTATATAAATAGTGATTTTGAAACCCTATATGACTCTTCCTGCAACTGGTAGACAAAGTCATGTACAAAATTTAGAGTAGGTACTGGCACTAACTTTTATGATCTTTGTCACTGTAAGCTACCCTTTTATTTTTACTATAATTACAGAAGACTTTATTATTTGTTATACACTTTAAACAATAGTATGAAATATTCTATAACCACCACATAAAATAAAATCCAGTAGAATGCAAGCAAGTAGAGTAAAACACAATAAAACTTTAATCCCCTTGTGATGTTCACACAATTAAGATGATTTTTAACGTTTTACTTTTTACTCTTTACAAGTTTACTCCGTTCTAATGCTTTTTCTGCTACCATCAGTGTCTAGGCTGGTCACTTAGATTCAGCAGTGTGGGTGGGCACAAGCTGAGCAGACACTTCATGATTCCCCTGTACTATAAAATGCTGTGTGCTGAAAATGTGCTTAGATTATCACGGTACAGGATTTAGCGACACTTTCATTTAGCTTCTGAAGATTCTATTCGTATCTGACACATGGAAAAAAAGACAGATCAGCAGGGGTGTAACTACAGTGGTAACAGCCATAGCAGCTGCTATGGAGCCCATAGTTTCAGGGGGCCCGTCATCCGACTTGACACACTAAAGAGTGGATGATGTGCACCATTATTGTACAGCATTATATGTATATAATATATACTGTATGTGATGCTTTATCTGTCATTTGTATGGGTATATGTTGTGTATATACTGTATTATACTGTATGTCTGTATATATGTTTGTATATGGCAATATATGTATGCATATACACTCACCGGCCACTTTATTAGGTACACCTGTCCAACTGCTCGTTAACACTTAATTTCTAATCAGCCAATCACATGGCGGCAACTCAGTGCATTTAGGCATGTAGACATGGTCAAGACAATCTCCTGCAGTTCAAACCGAGCATCAGTATGGGGAAGAAAGGTGATTTGAGTGCCTTTGAACGTGGCATGGTTGTTGGTGCCAGAAGGGCTGGTCTGAGTATTTCAGAAACTGCTGATCTACTGGGATTTTCATGCACAACCATCTCTAGGGTTTACAGAGAATGGTCCGAAAAAGAAAAAACATCCAGTGAGCAGCAGTTCTGTGGGCGGAAATGCCTTGTTGATGCCAGAGGTCAGAGGAGAATGGGCAGACTGGTTCGAGCTGATAGAAAGGCAACAGTGACTCAAATCGCCACCCGTTACAACCAAGGTAGGCAGAAGAGCATCTCTGAACGCACAGTACGTCGAACTTTGAGGCAGATGGGCTACAGCAGCAGAAGACCACACCGGGTGCCACTCCTTTCAGCTAAGAACAGGAAACTGAGGCTACAATTTGCACAAGCTCATCGAAATTGGACAGTAGAAGATTGGAAAAACGTTGCCTGGTCTGATGAGTCTCGATTTCTGCTGCGACATTCGGATGGTAGGGTCAGAATTTGGTACAACAACATGAAAGCATGGATCCATCCTGCCTTGTATCAACGGTTCAGGCTGGTGGTGGTGGTGTCATGGTGTGGGGAATATTTTCTTGGCACTCTTTGGGCCCCTTGGTACCAATTGAGCATCGTTGCAATGCCACAGCCTACCTGAGTATTGTTGCTGACCATGTCCATCCCTTTATGACCACAATGTACCCAACATCTGATGGCTACTTTCAGCAGGATAATGCGCCATGTCATAAAGCTGGAATCATCTCAGACTGGTTTCTTGAACATGACAATGAGTTCACTGTACTCAAATGGCCTCCACAGTCACCAGATCTCAATCCAATAGAGCATCTTTGGGATGTGGTGGAACGGGAGATTCGAATCATGGATGTGCAGCCGACAAATCTGCGGCAACTGTGTGATGACATCATGTCAATATGGACCAAAATCTCTGAGGAATGCTTCCAGCACCTTGTTGAATCTATGCCACGAAGAATTGAGGCAGTTCTGAAGGCAAAAGGGGGTCCAAACCGTTACTAGCATGGTGTACCTAATAAAGTGGCCGGTGAGTGTATGCTCTATATGTGTGCGCATGAGTGTATAAATGTGATTGTAACTTGCGTGTTTGAGTATACAAATATGTATATGTTTTAAATGGGAAGGGGGGCCCCAAACTGAATTCTGCTATGGGGACCCTGCCTCTCCTAGTTACGCCACTGCCAATCAGAGTTATGAGACGGATATGGATCACTTGCCAAACAGGCTCAGCGTGGTTCGGACCTTGTCTTGGCGCCTAGGAACTTCAGTCAGGATGGAAGGAAAATAACTTCAAAAATAACTTCCAGCTTTTATTTATATATTAGATTAAAAGTTACAAAAAAATAAAAACATTATTTGAAGAGAAAACTACGTGGCTGGTCTGGACACTTTGTAAGGCTATAATAATTTATATGTTATTATGTACTGCATAATCCTATGAGCCCAAGATAAGGATGGTTCTATGTTATAAAGTTTGTTTTATACAGGAACCTTTAGAATCACCCTTTAGAATTGAATATTAATAGCATTTTATTACTAATTTCATTCAAACATTCAGATAACTTGCTGAATAGAAAGGCTTATAAAATAGAGAAAAGGGTAAATAACATTTAAATATGCTATATACGTTAATTACCAATATGCAGCTTTTTTACATTAATTTTATATTATATAATTTGTTTGCCTTAGCATTATTTTTAATTAGTATTTTGGTACAAAACTAGTATCTTTGATACATAGAATAAGTTTCTTTGCTATGGGTCCAGTAACGAGAACAACGCTTAAACCACAGATTAGCAAAAGAACAGTGCAAACTGCAATATGTGCAGTTTGCCAGTGTATAGTGCAGGGTACGGCAGATTCATGACTTGTGGTACCCGTTCTTCATTCTTCTGCACCTGACAGTGCACTTTTTTTTGGTGCACCTTTAAAATAGGGAGTGTGACACACTTCTGTCAGCTTTGTATCTGGTGCACCGTCTGACTGAGCACCGGAATGGGGCGCCCCCTTCAGTGCAGAAATGTGTGAAGAATAGTGCAGCCGCACCACAAAACAGTTGCGTGCGACACAAATGTGCTGCAGACACTTCTTAGATACATGTGCAAGCAGTTTGCACCTAAAAGAATGTGCAAAAGTCGACAGAAAACTGCCACATGGACCTTAGTAAATGTTCCCCATTAAGAATATCGCATAAATCTACAATAAAATGAATTTCAAAAAAATTAAGAGAAATAAGAGCAAAGATCAGACGCTCAGTGTACGTTATCAGGTAAAGATGCCTTCCATTGGCCCCACAGATTATCAAAGCTATCCAAAGTAATCACCATTATCCATGAACATTTGGCTGTCAGGTATGGGAAAGGGATGGTTGAAGTCTTCCATGCCCTAGCAATACTAATTCGGGCTGCAAGGAATTTACATTGTATTAGTTTGCAAGAAATAAACAAAGAAGGTCTTTTGAAGAAAGCTAGAAGTCCCATACCTCAGATCAAAATTGGACTACATTTTGGAAGTCACACCACACATGAAGGAATGAACACTGCTGAACACACTACCAGGAGCAAAAATTGTGATCCATGCCAAACATCTAGGACAATTGCATCTGGACCAAGAACTAACGCATGAGTTTTTTGTAACCTTTTTAACAAGGTCTATACCTATATCCTGCTCCCAGTGTAAAGTGTATGAAAGTTTACCAGTTGGTGTAACTAGGTGTGAATAAAGAGTAGTAATTGTCAGTAATTGCCCCTCCATGTCAGCTGCAGCCTCACATACCTCTCCGCGCACCAGTGGCATCTCCTGCGGCTCGGCACACACATCCCCGCCTCCTAGGGCGTGCGCACTGGCTCAGTAAAATTACAACGGCTAGTGCGCCGCTAACTGCCGCTTGCCATCCGCTGACCTATTAAATAGCTTGCCTCTTCCTGTGACTCATGCCGGATCTTTGTGCTCTATGCCTCTGAGAAAGCGTTCCCCGTCTGCCTTTGTGATTTCCGTTGTGGCCTCCTGCTACGTTCCTGACTCTGCTACGTTCTGCCTGTCCTGACCATCCGACTTTGATCTCGTGCTACCTGTCCTGACCTTCTGGATTTGATACTTCCATTCAGACATATTCCTGGATTGGCAACCAATCTGGCAAATTGATGTCCCTAGCTACTATCCATGGCTATTATTGGCCCGGGGGAACAAAGCACTTACAACTCCATGTTTTTCCCCCATGAATATGTAACTAAAATATTTCTGAAGGTAATTTAGTGTGCAGCTGCCCTTAGATGGATACTGTAAGTTTCGTTTACAGCTGAGGTATAATTATTGGACAGATTGTACCTGTTCTGTAAAGTGAGCAGGGAGTTTGTCCAAATGACCATCCATCTCTGGATAAGCAGGTAGTGCAAGCAGGAGAGTGGTTGTTTGATTGCCCTACACTACATACTGAAAATAACTTCAATCCTTTGCAAGTAGAAAATGCTGTTTAAATGTAAATATTGCAAACCTGACAAGTAGTCCTCAGATTTATTACACAAGAGAAGTAATTTATAAAAGATGATATTGTGACATTTTGTGTAATCTCCACCAACATTATTTCCATCTTTCCTTATAAGTTTATTTCAAGAATAGAATAGCAGAAGTAAATGTATTGGCCAGAAATGTGAATGCATTATGTGAAAAGAAAAAGCTTTTGTTATTTCTGTGATGCTAAAAATTTTATTATATGATTGTTTTAGGATTTCAAGGGTTAAATGCAAAGTTGCACCTGCATCCAGAAGCTGAAAAGAAAGCTTTCAATCTGCAATTTTCATTTCGATCTGTGAAGGATCTGTAATTGTAGACTTGATAATATCAACTTTAATTATAGCTCATAAGCCAGAAGGATTGTCTGATGGGGCGGAACTATATAAACTCTCTTGTGTAAATCCACCAGCATTTTGGAAGATGAAGAATGATTATTGCTGAAATCCATCTATAGCGGTGGCTCTACTTAGGATATTAAATATGCAGTATACAGTAGTTCATAGAGCATGTTTAAGGATTTCTAAGGAATATCTCTGTTGTATGTCCATTATAACTGTCAGAGTGAGAAAGAGGCATGGGTAAGGTCTGGACCTGTCATATATACCATATATACTCCAGTATAAGCCAAACCGAATATAAGCCAAGGAACCTGATTTTAACACAAAAAAACTGGGGAAACCTATTGACTTGAGTATAAGCCGAGAGTGGGAGATGCATTGGTTACATGCCCCCCAGTATACAGCCAGCCCCTCCCCCTAGTATAAAGCCTGTAGTCCTATAGTATGTAACCAGCAGCCGCCTAGTATATAGCCAGTGCCTGCCCCCTTGTATATAGCCAGCAGCCTCCTGCCCCCAGTATATAGCCACCAGCCCCCTTGTACATAGCCAAGAAGAACAAAGAGGCATGTGTAAAGTAGCAAAATGCAAAATCACTTTATTTAACGAGATGGACAAAAGACAACATCAGCAAGACAATACAAAAATAAAACCATTTAAAAAGGAATGCACCCCAGTGCACCCATCGAATGCATAATCAAACGGAGCCCGACACCTGATAATGTCGGGTGAACCGAACCCAAGTCTCACAACACCAACTCACAGCTCAAATAAACAAAATGCAATGAAATAGACATGTGATAACACCAATAGGGCGTTGGTGCGCGGGAGATAGCTGAAAAACTCAGCCTACATGAAATCCATGGAATGAGTGGGATGAAGCACTGTTGTGCAGAATGATCCCCTGATGCTGGATAGGCAAAATGTTAGTGACAAGAACCCACGAGGCACTGCGCCCAACAAATAGTTACCGTGAGGTGTGAGATGGGAGTGAGAACTCGGGACTGGTGGCCCCACGCGTTCCGCCGCGAACTGCAGCTTTTTCAGGGCCTGCCCCCTTGTATATAGCCAGCAGCCTCCTGCCCCCAGTATATAGCCACCAGCCCCCTTGTACATAGCCAGCGCCCCCCTTGTATATAGCCAGTGCCTGCCCCAAATATATAGCCATTGCCTGCTCCCAGTATATAGTCAGTGCCTGGCCCCCAGTATATAGCCAGTGTCTGCTCCCAGTATATAGCCAGTGCCTGCCCCCAGTATATAGCCAGTACCTGACCCCCAGTATATAGCCAGTGCCTGCCCCCGATGCGACAAAGCTGTGGGAAAGACCTGTGGGGACCTGTAGCGTGTATGGAGGGTTTTTTTTCCCATTGACTTGAGTATAAGCCACGTTAGGGTTTTTCAGCACATTTTTCTGCCGAAAAACTCGGCTTATACTTGAGTATATACAGTAAGTCTGTTTTCTATTTTTTTCCCCATTTAACAGATATGCTCTTTAAATTTTTTGAAAAAACTGTTTAATTGAGGTAGGATAATTCTTATTCCCCCAGTATGCTACAAATCTCCATTGAATGAGAGAGTCACATGAAACATATACACATTGGGGACCAATTATATAACTGTATTGGGGGCACAGTACACTGGAGATGAAAATTAGAGAACAATGGCCCAAATATATCTAAAGTGCTGTAATCTGGCTTTTTGCAGTTTGCCTCACTCATGTGAAGGTTGGGCCAGATAATTCAATAGTAGTGCACGATGTTCAATTATCTGGATCAATTGGCGCTGCTATGGAAAGAGTGTACATAATTGTACCTTTTTCTTTTTAGTGCACTTTCATTATACAGAGTGGGACACAATTCTTTCGAGGTGCAGTAATAAATGCTAATAATGCAAACACCAACATGCCCCTCTAGCTAAATAAATACATGTGCAATCTTAAAATACCTTCTTTTTAGTTCAAAAAACAGGAGCAGACACAATAATATATCTGCGCCAATGTATGATCACTTGATTATTTTAGAAATAATGTAATGTAGCTATTGATCAACATTTGAATTTTGTGTAAGGGGTACACCATGCCCCTTGAAGAGTGTTTTACATAATTACCAAAGTATTTCAACTACTAATTTCATCTACTGTACTCACTGAATTGATTGTATTAAATTTTTCTCGCAATCCTGCAGGAAAATTGCTGGCTGGTTGAATGAAGAATTCAAGGAAGGAACCACTTGTCGTTGAAGAAGGTTCTAATACACACTTGCATTCACTCATGTAGCTGAATGAGCGTTCCAACTCCTGCTGCAGAAAACATTCCCCAAACCATGACACTTACTTCAACAGCTTTCACTGACTTCTTTACACATTTTGAGTTCTGTCTTTCCCTGGTTTGTTGACAAATGTTACCCATCAGATCCAAATACATTTAACATGCTTTCATCACTTCTCCTCTGTCCACACAACATGCTCCTCAGCAAATCTGTGTCTAGCCTTTTGATACTTAAAGGGAACCAAGCCGCATGGCATAGGGTGTATTAAATGTTGTCCAGGCATGTTCTTATAATGATTCTGAGTCTGTCTCATGCTGAAATATCAACTTATATTCATGGGCAGCTAGTAGTCAGAGACCACTTACCGCTCTCCATTGAGCATATACCTGCCCTGCTCCCTGTCCTCCGGCACTCTCGTTTAAAAACTCGGACATACGCAGTGCACTCATTATCTCCTCTATGGCGCGGGAGAAACGTGTACTGAGCATGTGCCGTTGGCTTTGTACACTTCGGGCCATACCTTCAGCGGAGGCGAAATGCCTATAAAACTAAAAAAAATCACACACATCACCGCATAAACGGACTGAAAACGCATACTTTAAAATGATCCGTGTGGCATCACCCTTAGGGCGTGTTCCCACATTGCGTTTTTAAACAATTACAACAGCTGGGGAGAGGTGATTTGCAGTACATTACTGTTACTGCGATAACTGTTAACATTTGCTTTTCCAAAACGCAATGTAAACATGACATTAACGCATGTGTTGGTTGACACAATGTTAACACATGCTTTAAAGTCATGTTAACGTATTTGTTTTGTAAATGCAAATGTTAACAATGGCATTGTGTACTATGGGGTGTATGTATGTCAGACTGGGGGGAGCTGGAAAAACTCATTTTCAGGGGGCGCTGTATATACAGTACTTATTCCTGGGGGGAACAGTAATATTAATTACAGGGGCGGGGGCGGGGAGCATGATTATAAATTTATTACTGGACAGGGGCTGTATATATTCATTACTGGTGGAGCTGTATATACTACTTATTATTACTATATATACTACTTATTATTACTATATATACTACTTATTGAAAAAATTGTGGGGAGGGCCCCACCAACTTGCACCCAGGGACCTCCAGCCCCTTTTCCGGGCCTGTTGAGCCCATAGAAATGCGTAGGGAAGTAAACATTTGAAATATATGTCATGGGTTAGTCTGGGTTAGAGAGTCAGGGACAGAACCAGAGCAGGGGCAGGGCACAACTAGGCATAACCCAGTAAGACTGTCAGAAAGAGAGGAAGAGCAGTCAGAACCAGCACTGCAAACAATAAATGAGACCCAGAGGGAATTAACCCATTGATGGAAAGCAATTGATATTTGAATGGAGTATTGCACCTGAAACATGTAATGCACAATTTAACCCTTTACGTCAATGAATCTAATCTGATGTCCCATCCAGCTCTACATCCATCAATGTAAGCATAATAATATCATGTTATGGCTACATATAAGACACAGGGGATATGGCGGTACTATATACATAACATATACACTACTATAGTGCACAATTCTCTGAACTGCTGATACCAGTGTTAACCCTTTGTGGTGAGCTGCAGGTACTATGCAGGAATGCACTGTGATGAAACACTGGTGATTTGGGTGGCACCCCTTCCCCTAGCAGTCCCCAGAGCCTGGCTTGTCTTTGTTCCCATTGTGTCCCCCCCTCTCTCAGCATTAGTGGGAGGGAGCCCGGCACTCGCATCAATATTCCCAGCGCTGACAGGAGGCGCATCCACTCGGAGCAGAGGAGGATGCAGCAGCCATCAGCGTCCCTCACTCACTGACTGCCTGAGCCGCGGAGAGGGCGCCCTGTGTGTGCCATGGCGGAGGTGAAGTGCGGCACCGCAGCGGGCACTCCTGCCAATGGGATGGTGGTGAACGCAGAGCTGGAGGTGAAGAAGCTGCAGGAGCTGGTCAGGAAGCTGGAGAAGCAGAACGAGCAGCTGCGGAACCGGGCGAGCAACTGCACGGCCAGCCCGCACCTGCTGCTGCCGCCCCCCGCCATGCTGTGTGCACGGCCGCCCGGACTATGCCTGCCCAGCCCGGTGCCCACTCTGCTATGCACCTCCACCATCGGGGGAAGCCTGTACCCTCCGGAGAACATGGGCTACTACAGCAGAGCGGCAGCATGTGCCACCATCCTGGATGAGGTGGAGGTCCTGGACCTGGAGGATGGGTATTGTAGTGAAGAGGAAGACACCTGGTAATGCCCTGGGGTGGAGGGTGCATGGCATGAATGTAGATGAGCCTGCAGTGATGGCTGCTCTAGGACCCCCTCCTGCACATGTTACACATTCACCTCTGCTACATGACAGAAAAGGCCCTGTGAGTGCTCAGCCCCAGGGCTACAGTCTGTTCCAGGCAATAGGATTTGGGATTATGGCAGCTCAGTGTTGAGCTGATTTGCTGGCTATAAATGGCTTATCCTGCATTGCCTGGTATATGCAGGTTTCATCTATTTATTCTGAATGGCAAAGCGTCTTCTGTTTTTGTACTATGCTGCATTGGATTGGTGGGCATGGACGGGGGCGTTTTGTTGTGTATCACACCATCTCTATGGTCCTATGCAGTGCAGAAAGCTGGTATTTATAAGGGAACATTGCTGGATAGTCTCCTAATATTCTCATTTGTATGCAAGGCCGGATAGAAAAATGTAACTGTTTCAATGCCAGCCCGGATCCCTTAATAAATGGGTTGGAGATAGCATTTAAGGTGTGTCCACCTTCAATTAAATGGACCTTACATTGAACACCTGCAAAGCCAGTCACCTTAATTATAGACTATGCCCTATGTGACCCATTTGTTAACCAACTGCTTACCCAAACATCTTTTAGGCTGGGTTCACACAATGCATTGCGTTACGTTGCGTTTTTTTAATGCATTCCAAAGGCTTCAATCGCGATCACATGCTGAGGTTACACTGCGTTTCCATTGCATTTGCTAAAATGATATGTAACCTCTGCATGAGATCACAGCTAAAGCCTTTTGGAAATGCATCAAAAAACGCAACCAAAAATGCAACAGGACACATCGAGTGAACACAGCCCTAATCTCTGTAGGTTATGGAAGGACATTAATGGAATAGGTAAGGAAGAGACACCCTTATATGTGGCATCTACTCCACTACATTGAGGACATTGCACGTGTTATCTACATCCGTAAGAATTCAGAATACATCAGAATTCGCACAAGCAGCAGATTTGTAACAGAGATCTTAGAAGCTGTCTTTTGCATCTGATGGGGGCTCGAAGATCTCCAGTGCTACTGGTAAAATCCCATTCAGACATCCAGACACTTCGGGTGATGCCACACGTGGCATTTATGGTCCGTTTTTAAACGGACTGAAAACGCATGCTTAAAAACTGACCAAAAACGCCACGTGTGGCATCACCCCTCTGCAACAGATCTGTTATATGAGAATAGCCTTGATGTGTGGCTTATTTTACTTGTGACTACATGTCCATGTAAAAATGAAACTGATCTATTATTACAGCTACAGTGTTACCCCAGCAGTGGTTCAAAAAGAAGATAATGATGACCGGATAGAAATATAAGCTTTCTTATGCACATTAGTTAATGAACTGACTATTTACCCTTAGTATATCTGGTATAATATGATATTTGGCATATTATAATGACATTTCTCTTAAACAAGTCCTGTCACCTCTTCTGATATGTATTTTTAGTAAATACTGGCGGTCTCCTACTTAAGGACACCCGACTTACATACAACCCATAGTTACAGACAGACCCATCTGACCTCTGGTGAAGCTTTTTGAATACTTTACTATAGTCCCAGATTGCAATAATCAGCTGTAAGGTGTCTGTAATGAAGCTATATTGATAATCCTGGGTCCCATTACAGCAAAAAATGTTCAAACATTAATTGTCACAGGGGCCAAAATTTTTTTTGTCTGGATCTACCTTTATAAAATATACTGTTTCGACTTACATACAAATTCAACTTAAGAACAAACCTCCGGACCCTATCTTGTATGTAACCTGGGGACTACCTGTAATTGAATTAGACCGGAAAAAAGCGTTTTGTACAATCTTTTCATACAACTACACATTGCTCTGTTATTCCTCCAAGTAAAAGGGTTTGGTCAGAGAGTATCTTAGTTGACCCGAATTAGTGTTTCTCAATTTCTAGAAGAAATGGGAAACAAAGGAATAACAGAATATGCATGTCTAAAAAAGATGTTCCAGAATTGTTTAGAATTCAATTATTTGCTGACACAGACAAGTTAGGTGGGCTCAAAGGTCCAGGTTGAAGGGATTGTAACAACTTTGATTGTTACAATCTGATCAGTGGGGGTCTGACTGCCGGGACCCCCAGTAAGCAAGGGAATGGGTGTTGCAGGTTGAGCGTGTGTCCTGACACCTTATAAGCTTGAGCGCCTCCGTCTCCTTAGCATATAGAATATAAGTGTATATTTCATTAATAATAGTACTCTATAAAGTAGTAAAAAGTGTTTTATAAAGTGGAGAAAATGGCAGACTGGTGAGTTATAGGATATACTGATATAGATGTCCTTTAAAGTCTGTGGCCCACTAATGTGGAAACAAATAGTGTGTGCTGCAATGTTTTTTCCAACCAACCTCTGCTCAGTGAAAAAAGGACATGGTATACAAGCCAGTCTGTATGCCATCTATGTGATGTGATGTGACGTGAAAAAAAACCAAATGTGTGCATAGGCCTGTAGTTTCAGCACCAAATTTTCTAATTTTGTTCTCTGTCAGGTGGTGGTGCCAGGCTCCCCTTTTTAGCCTAGGATTGCTCACTTAACAGTATGCCCCAACAATGTTGGACAACGTCAGGGTGCAGGATAGTCTAAAGCAGTGATGGCGAACCTTTTAGAGACCGAGTGCCCAAACTGCAACCCAAAACCTAATGACTTATCGCAAAGTGCCAGTACGGCAATTTAACCTGAAAACTGACGGTTTAGTTTAGAATCAATTTACACAGGACTGCCTGAGCTCAGATTCCAGCAGTCCTATACACACTGAAACGCCACTTTTACACCATTTTACATCACATAAAAGAGTAATAA
>CM033642.1:64118495-64268783 GCA_019512145.1 Engystomops pustulosus
AAATATATCCTGCATAAAAAGTTACTGTATTCTGCCTGCTTGACATATCATACTATGTAAAGTGAAACATTGTAACCATCCTTTCTTATTGACTTTGTAACTTCCCTATATTTGGATCTGAATATAGAGTAAACAAATACAATATTGTAAAAGTTTATCAGGAATAACATTGTTGTACTTCACTGTTGATGTAACAATGGTTAGAGGCTTCATGCACATGTTTTGGCCAATGTTATATACTGGCTCTAATTTTAGATTTATTAGGAGGCTTCTTGCAAATATTTTGGCTATAAACTTCACTAGTTTTTAGGCAAAAGTTATGGTAAATGCCCTCCCCAATTATAAACTCCCTCTTGGCTCGGCTCATTGAAGTACTGTGACAAGTGGAACATAAAATGTAAATAAAAGAAAGAAATATTACAATTGTTACATGCAACTATGGTGTGTGTACTGATATTTCTCATGCCATGTCTATGTGGAAATGGCCTGCAAGGAACAATAAAACATCTGCAGATCCGATACTGCTAGCAGCCATGACAACCAGGTGTGGACAGTGGTTGTCCGCACCTGGCAGTGGTTGGGAGGATGGGGCGCGTGCCAGCAGTGAGGGCTCTGCGTGCCCTCTCTGGCACGCGTGCCATAGGTTCGCCACCGCTGGTCTAAAGGATACCTTTTTTGTGAAGCTGTAAGTTTGGCCCTAATGGAATCCCATGTAAACGCAGTGATCTGGCTTCTGTTCTAAAAAAAAATCTAAAAAAAAAATGACTGCTCCTCCCTTCCTCCTTTCACAAAGAATGGAAGCCCAATTATTACAGTGGCTGGCTGACCAGTTGCAGTCCAAGCCTTTTTCTGTTCTTGGTAGCTTTGACACGCTTATTGGATATGTTAACACAAATATATATTGTCATGTACATCAGTAGTTAAGTAGACAGTTTTTTTTTTCTTTTTTGCATATAGTTCCACTGCCATTTTTTTCTAGCAGGTTCATGTTTTTACTAAAATGTACCATTGTTTTGGATTGGCTTTTCCTTCTTTTTGGCAACTTTTTGTGGTGCATGCACACTTTTCAAACTTTCTTGCACCCAAGAATACCTCCCTTCAAAGTTCACCATAGCCTAGTTTCTTGCTGTGCTCCCTGTGTTATCACCTGATTCCAGATGTTAAAGTTGGTTCATTTTGTAAAAAGTCACAAATCCATACCTGCTGTTGTTGGGCATAGGAAAACTATTTGCGACTTTTGGAAAGTTGCGAAGTTGCAGAAACATTAAAGACCTTAACTTAGATGTAATAGAAAGGCAAAACTCATCAAAACTTGCAAAAGGCAAAAGACTCATCTGACCAACAGAAAGAAAAAATAATACAGAAGCACAAAGCCAAAACAAAGGTTCATGTGCCCCAAAGACAAATAACTAATTAAAGGAGAATTATTGAGGCTAAAAACCTACTCCGAACCATGTTGTGGCTGGATTTCAAGGAATGAACACTTTGCATCAGAATGATATTCAGTATAATGCATGGAGTCCCTACTTCCCTGTAGAAAAATCTGTGCTGAACTGTACACATTATTGAGAAATGTGGACAGTGTACAGTCTGACTAACTGCAGTCATTTTATTTTCATTGACAAAAATCGTCTTTGAGCGTTGGAGAAGCCTGTTTATATATGTCTGCCACAGTGGACATATTTGGTATGACACCGGCAATTTTTTATTTATTTATTTTTTTTACATCAGATGTTTTTCACTGAAGCCATTTTGGCTTATGAACGTATACAGATTGTTTTTCTCTTCCTGGCTTCAGTGATTTGTTTTCACTGATGTCTTGCTGACCCATTTTTTTCAATGGGCTTTTTCACACTTCATATTTCGTTGATCAGTTTAGAACCTGCCCGTTTTTAGTTCACTGAAAACAACTGAAGTGAGAAACAGTCCTTTGAAAAGAATGGTTTTCTCTTCCTGGCATCAGTTATTTTTCACGCCTGACTGAACCAATCTGTAGGTGTCCAAAAGGCAAAATTGGTTCAGTGAAAAAAACCACCAGCGTGGAACCACCATAAATCTCTCCCAACGAACGACTCTGGCTACATGAGCCTTGATATTGGCTGTGTCCTAGCCATTCTTTTAACAGCCAGCACACTTCCCCATTTATATGTACAGCTTTGTGTATGAGACCACTGCCTAAGCCACGAATTCTAGATCACGTCCTATCCCTGCCCGAGTTTGTGGCTACTGTTTAGGCAGTCTTTTTCCATTGTCATCGGAGTGTAATTGGACCTCACATACCAATGACACACAGACCACATATCGGTTGTTTGCGGCTTGAGATCTGCACATGTACGCTTATCTGTTACATAGCTCTGGCTTTTTTTAAACAAAATACTTCTGGCAACATAATTCACAAAATGCCAAAAAAGTAAGGCCCAGCAGAATAACTTTTGATCCCTATTAAAAAGTTCTCTCATTTGTAGAGTGTAACCTACTTTTACTTGTTTTCTTCTTCTTTGCTGAACCCTTTCAGGATATTGAGGCCTCTATTCAGAAAGACTCTAAGTGGGTCAAGAATTGAGTAAAACGTTCTTTGTAAACAAAGTCTTTAGATTAGCTCCACATTCAAGGCATGTGACAAGAAAGTATCGTGTGTTATACAGACAAAAGAGAATGCTATATGTGTATTGTCATAATATGCTTCAGGCGAATTTAGAAACTAACCTTTTTTCTAGTACAATGATCTCTAATCTGCTTCATGGATGTACATGTTAGCTGAATTTAGGAAATTAGCTGATCATTGTTGCTTGAATTTAAGACTATTAAAGGGATTGTCTTAGACTTTACTATTGCTGGTATATTCTTAGGATAGCTTGTCAGAGCAGTAGGGTGCCATACCAGTATAGCGGCAGACATTGGTACTATAAGATCATCAATAGTAAAGTCTTGGACTATTACTTTAACCACCTATAATGCTGTAGCCATTCTTTACAAGGTTTAACATAAGCACCCCAATATATCTTTTCACCTCTCAGCTTCTATCTCTTACAACTCTCTGATCCTTCTACTCACAAGGATAGAAATATCCTTACCTTTGTCTTTTCCCAACTCTCTTGCGTCTATTTTTACAAATTCTTCTTTCCCACTCTCAGAGCACAACCTTCTTTTATCTTTCAATAGGTTCTTTCCTTCTCAGAACATGCCCACCTATAACACATGCACTATATCACGGTAACCTTATTTGGCATCACTTTCCCCTATCTACTCCTACTTCTGTCTTAATCTGGTTACTAATCGTTTCAATCACAATCTCAAAGTTGTCTTGAATGAGTTATCACCCCACTCCATCTGATCCTTTTGAGATAGACATCAAGGCACATACCCCAAACTTGAATCCTTCGACAGTTGTCCAGATCTGCATGATTTTCCACACAAATTCATTCATCAACAGTCTTTATGAATTGAAAATATTCTTCACTCTCTACTAACACCCAAGGTACATCCTTCACAGACCTTGGGGCTGAAGATCTGGCATCCAGTCACAATCCACCTTACATACTGCATAATATTTATCAGTACCCAAAGCTTTTTTTTTTTTAAAGACCTGGAAATGGAAACTGGACTTGATTTGTTCCATAAATTTAGAAAATCCGTCAAGAGTAACCTCAGACAGCAAATAGAAGATGTAAAGTAAGATAATACAGTCTTCAAACTTCATTTAAAAAAAATGGATACTAGTTAGCTTGTTTGCCTTCTATTACCTTGGGGAAGATTTTGTAGATTCTAGAGATCTGGTGAATCAAAACAATATTTTTTAAATTTTTAATTTATATTTTTTTAATTAAAATTCATTAATAGAAACTCTAAAAATGTTTTGATAACCCTAAGAACAGCTGATCAGTAATACAGGGATTTACAGGAGTTAGTTATGGCTCTGTTCTTTACACTATATTGATTAATGACTCTGTGTTGCCTTAAAGAGCAAAACTTCCATATTTGCTGATAACACAAAATTTTGTAAAGTAATTGGCCCAGAAGAGGATTGTACTGTATTACACAGGGATTTGGAGAAGACTGTAGGTAGGGTAGAGAAGTGACTGTCTGTTTGATGGGAAAGCTGTTGCTAAGGTATTCATGACCTTAATAACTAATGATGGGAGACATAGATGCACAGAAAGAAAGTTCTATCTCTGAAAGTCATATTTAGACCTCATGCTAAATATTGTATACCATCTAGATAATGTTGTATTAGAAAACAAAGCAAGCCAGGAGGTGGGGGATGCCATCAGAAGAAGACAAACTGTTGAGGGAAAATGTGAATTAAATTATCAGGAATTGGAGTAATTGAAAATGGCTTTATCACTATGTACATTATATCTGTGTTGTAGGTCAATTACATAATTTGTCCACTGACCATTTCATATTTACTTGAAAGAAATCTCCCATCAAAATCGAGCGCGATATACCACTCATAAATGCAGACACCGTGACTGTGGTAATCTTTTAATATCTGTTATTCAGGGCCTCTAAAATCAACTAAATCATGCTAATGAGCTAGAAGGGCACAGGGGAGGGTATTATCAGAGTCCTTCTGTGCAGCGGCTTCACAGGTTGTCATACTGTCTCCCCTCTCCCTCTTCTCCGTCAGCCCCTCCCCCCTGCTGTGCCTGATGTAATCTCACAACAGCAAAGGGAAGTTTCAGCACACAATAGTAGGCGTGATGAGCTCCTGCACAGCCTGTGAAGCTTCAACATGGAGGGTCTCTGGTAACAAATATAAGGTGATTGCCACAGTCACACCATTTGGATCTATGAGTAAGAGAGTTATGAGTTATTATGCTTGATTGTAATGGTAGATTTCCTTTAACAAGGAGACATCCCTTACAGACAAGGAGGAAAATGTTTCCTCCTCGGCATGCATGTTTTTTTTATTCAAGGTATTGGTGTAAATTGGGAGTATGTAGATTATACTGTTTGTTTAGATAGGTAAAGGTATGGGCCAAAAATCTGAAAAGTAAGCACAATACTCCAGTAGGGTCACCCATATAGTACTTACCCTGGGAATCTTTCCCATTTTATCAGTAGCAGCTGCTGGTCACTTGAGGACTTCTTGTGATGTCCCATGTCTTGCAAACTTCCATTTGGTTAGGTGGATGTGCGCTCCATTACAGTACTGTATGGTCTGGGGGCTTGCTGATATTCTTGTGGAAGTCATAGGTCACAGGGGAAAGTTCTCAATGGAAAGTACAATATGGTATAATATTGTTCTCACCCTGATAAACTTACTGATTTGTTGCCTGGTCCTAATCATCATGCTCAAATGCAAAAGTGTTAGTTGCTGGACACAAGGTCAAGGTTTATTAGTCTTTTAACCTTGATGGCCTGATGGATGGTTTTACATTAACAGCAAACAGCTTCTTTTAAACGGTTTAAGTAAAAGTGCAAGTTTCTTATGCTGTTAGACTCAGAAAAATGGAAATTCCATAGCATATAGTCTCCATTACAGTCATGGGGATGCTGCTAAATGATCAGATTGTTGATTAAGTTGGTCTTCTTTATAGGTTGATAAAGTATAGTACTGTATAAATAATTTAATGTTTCTCTTTTCTAGGCTTTACGTGTCGCCTGCTAAAAAGCAGAAACCCTATGAGTCTACCATTAGTCCATTAGAATGGTGTAGGCAAGTTCTGGATCATCCAAGCCCTGAAATAGATGCAGCAAAGAGATCACTTTGCTTTCGCCTTGAGCAAGGTAATCAATATAATATTGACCTGCGCTATTTTTAGCATGAAGTCCTTCTAGAAATGTCTTTATGCATTTTGCAAATCCGATATTCCTCTTGAATGTCTTGCGTAATGAACATTTATAAAGGATTAAAGGCTGATTGACAGATCTTCAACACAGCTGATGGGAATGGCCATCCACAACTAGTGTTTTAAGGTGGAAGTTATGAAGACCACAAATTGTTGTAAGTGCCGGGAACTTCTCTGCATATCAATCGCTTTAGTGGGTGTATTTCTTTCTTTCTAAATGCTTATGTGTTGTTATGGTGACCATGGGTGGCCTTTACTGGCAGTGCGCTCAGCTTAATAGTAATGACTTTCAACTCACACACAGATAATCACAAGTTGTCTTGGGGGAGAAAACAGGATACTAGTTAAACACCCTCTTTAAGAAAAAACAAAAAAAAAACCTGGTCAACCGACATTTTTATTGTTGGACACATAAACATACAGACGGTCACAATATAAAAGTATTTATCCTGTGCAGGACATTGTTAAACGCTGAAATAAAGGAAAAAAAAAGTTATTGTTCCCCATAATTTTTCTGGCCCACAAATACATCATATGGAAAGTTGTTCAGGGCCATTACAAAATACATCCTCACAAAATAATCCCTCTTGTTTCTACATTAGCTCAAAAACAATAACGTTTTGATTTCTTAAAATTGGGAAAATATTTTTAAATAAAATTTTATTGAATAGCCAAAGTAAAAGAGAAAAATATTGCTTACCAAAACTGCATGGATAAATTTCATAAAGGGGGGGGAAAGAGGCAAGTCTTGAGACTGGTTCAAATTGCATAATATATGAGTACCTTGAACCACAAAAGAGGCGTGCAGAACATGTACCTCAATGTGCTTAAAGGAATCCCATCAAAACAGGCCATGTATACACACAGGGAGCACTTACTCATAAATCAAGGACTACTGTGGTGATCTTGTTGTATTTCTTAACAGACACACGTTGGAGGGGGAGTTGTCCATTGTACGCGTAAGCTACACGCATGATGGCTCTTGTCAAAATGAGCCTATTGGCTAATTAGCATTGTTATATTTTTATTTTGAAGGAAGAGGGCCCGTGGATAACAAAGAATCCGCAGTTACCAACATCGCAGTGCCTGGATCTATAAGGAAGTGTCCCTGGTTTATCATGATGGATTTTGATAATAGATTTACTTTAATACTTCAAGTGCAAAAATGTGTTGGTACATAAGGAGTTGTCCCCTTTATACAGTGAATAGATTAAAAAGCTGGTAGTGAGGGTCTTGGATCACAAGATCTGATCCCCCGGACTTTGGCAATATGGGGTCCATTACTGATGGAGGGTGGGGGCGTCCCTGCTGGTCGTATTTAATAGTAGAGGATGGCAGAAAATTCGGCGAGGCACAGCGCTCTGCTATCTCAGCCTTCCACAAAAGTGGCAAATCCTATGAAAGGGACTAAAGCGGTACCACTTTTTAATATGTAACATGCTGCCTTGTTATATAGTATTATATTTATAAATTATAATAATAATGTATATAGAAGAACTAGCTGTAGCTCCCGGCATTGCCCGGGATAGGAAATAACTGCTTATTGCTATAAGAAAATAGAATGGGTAACCAAAAAATGTTTTGTGTATCTATCTCTCTCTGACTGTGTGTGTTACAGCTGATCTCTGATTGGTTTCCATAGGCAAGTGGAACAGTTTAACTCGGGCATTGCTGATGCTGTAAATCTCCCCTATCTCTATTCCTCTTACCTACCCAATTGACGGTTTACTATAGGCAATATTACAAACAGCTAAGCTCACTCTAACTGATTTGTTGATTGTCAACGGATGGTGCAGAATCCGTTAACGAGTTCGGGGCACGCATTCCCACCCGTTCTATAGTAGATTAAAAGTACGCTCCATCAATAGAGAGTACAATGCTGTGTTTGGTTTGCCATGCAAACCCTATATACAGTTGCTGAAAGGATACTATGGGACCCCCATTGGTAACGAGAACGGGGTCCATTACCCCCCGTCGCGCACCCCAGGTGCCGGAGCAGCAGTCGCCCATGCCACCTTCTCTCGCTCACGAGCTGAGGATCGCAGAGCAAAGTGGTCGCATATCTCCGTCACTCCACAGATTAACGGTGCATCCTTCCATGCCGCGGCCGGCTGCTGCGGCAATCTCTGTGTGCAAGGGTTAGCATCACAACCCCTGTTCTCTTGATCCTGGGGTCCCATTGCTGAGAACCCCACTGATCAGCAGTTAAGCTCTATCTTGTAGATATTGTCGAACTTCTATTCATGGACAACCACTTCAGAGGAAACACTACCATTAGAATTTTCGCATCAGAATTAATATGATGGTAGATGCCTTCTGCTTGCCCTAACCTAACTTGTTAAAAACTTTATTTTAGTAATATTTAAATTAACTGCAGAGGCTACTGGGGCGTGTACTAGCCTGGCCAGGCACTGGGAGCTAAGGCTACTCCACACCCGTATGGTACGGTTTCCTTTTAAGCTCTAATGCTTATTCGTCAGTTGCAAGCGCACTCTTGAACCTTGCCCAATCAGACATTGCATAGGACTGTTGAAGCCAGCACAGTAGTTCTGAAACTGGAAAGATGATGGATAATTTGCACTGTCTGATTATAATTTGTAAGGAAATTATAGATTATATTGGCCATTTATTAGATACATTATATTTGATAGACTCACAGACCACACAGTAGATAGAGTCGCAATGGCAGATGTGTGCATGTGTAGGCGGAGGTGAAAGATAAAGCTTTGGCTTGATGCCACTATGTCTATCTTTATGCCAGGCTACTTCCTGCTAGATAATTTAAATATAAAATCTCTTTGGACTGCAATATTATCTCAAACAAGCATGCTATATTTTGTTCTTTTGACACATGGAATTCTCTTACAAAAGGAAATTTAATAGTGGATATACTACCCATCGTGTGACTAACTCAATCAGTTTCCTGTTTTATAATGCAGACAGCAGAGTGTGGACCTTTATCCGAAAGCAACATATTTACATGATTTTCCGATTGCAGACAGCTAAACTCTCCTACAGTGCGGTGTAAAGTGACTGAACACGTGTATACTTTGAAAACTAACTTATCTATCCTTCATGAACCACACATACATGTTTTACGAGGTTTCTTGGTACATTTGTTTTAAAAGTCAGGATGATGATAAATAATTATAATGAAGGATGACCCGTCGTCTTCCTCTAAGCAATGGATCTAAACGATGTCAAAATTTCCATAAAAAATGTGTGATGCAGAATTCTGTTGAAATTTAAGCATATCACGACTGAAGTTGGCATTGATGTGCCATTTCATAACACATTGTTCGAATGTCACAGCAATCCTCCAGAAAGAAAAAAGACAGACAACGTGAATAAAAAAAGACGAAACAAGAAAAGCAAAGAAGAAAACACAAGGTCCCGCTCGATTGAACCGGCATGACCTGCGTTGGGAGGCTTGGGCTCCAGAATACTTACTGTTTAAACTGCTACCAATTATCCCTCTATAAATGGGTGGGTAAATATTGTTTTTTGATTACTCACCCACACCCCTGCATTTAAATACATATGTCACCAGAATTTTCCACCCCACCTAACAATGCCTGTGAAAAGCCTTAAAGTAGCTCCCTATCACAACTATAATAGCTGACTCTGTCTTCTGGCTTTGTCTCTTCTCGCTACCAGTGATCCTGCTCCCTTATTTTAAATGCAGCTCGGCCAGTGTTACATTCATATCAAGCATGTGACCATAGGACTCTCATCGCAGTCTTTGAGCCTCATAGATAGCAAGACGTACCTGTTCTTTACTGTTGTATCCGATAACATGAAATCACAGAGCCACCATGATGATGGAGATAAGTAAGAATCCTGGAGACTGATGTGATTTTCATGTCATCAGTACATACATGGTACATTTTGCCAAATGTAAGGGCTACAGACTATGATGAATCACCCTGGTCACAGTACATGAACTGACTGAATAGTAGGAGGTTAGCATGGGAGCATTAATGGGAGGGGCGGCTTTACAAAACACGCCCTCTCTGATATCAGGTAATATAGAAAAATTGTATATGGGAAATGTGAAGGAAAACACTTTTTACTAAAAGAAGGGTGTCAGTTCGACCTCTATATAACCTGGTCACTGGCTGTATATGGTTGCACAGGTGGTGACAGGATCCCTTAGGCAGCAATGTGTTTGGGTTGGACAACTCCCATTTGACAACCCCCATGCCTGCAATCAGTTATCTTCGATAAACAGATGACTGTAACATGATAATGTTCCCTATATGTCCCTTACTCCGAGGTAGTGTTTGAACTATTATCTTGACGGACCACAGTTTACCCGATGCCCTTCCGGCTCAAGGCCCCGGCACATCAAACTATCCTTCCCTGTGCCATCAGCTAATGGATCTCCTCGACCTATAGAAAGTAAATGCACAGCAACACAATTTCCCTTTGGCTGCAAGTGTATCCATACTCTAATAGGCTACTACGTAAATTTACTGTAATACGGAATCAATGTAAGCATGGCGTTTCTGGGCACCTAACCTTTTGGACTAGAGTTGAGCAATAGGGGGACGTCCATACCATCTACAGATGGCTAGCACATTGAACCCTCTGCATGGCCCCTGTAATAATGGAGGCAGATAATCTTAGTTATGCTTGCATGAAGGAACAAACACGCTTGCTGCACATAATCGGATCCAATGATTTATTACAATTGCACCATTGCTTCTATTTCATAGAAATTGATACATTTTGCTCAGTGCGAAGAGGAAATGGTATGTGTTCTGGTGAGTCGCTTCACTGGTTTGGTGAGAGAACTGCTTTGCCATTCACGATTACTCCTCATAGCCTGGCTCTTCCTAATCGCTGTAATCTTGTTGCTGTCTCACTTGAACTCGCTGTGATTTATAACAATGTCTGAAGATAAATGATATGGTTGAATTTCTTTTCTCAATTCGGGCTTTTGTATATAGTCCTATTCTGGCTGCGGCTTTTTTTTTTTTTTTTTCATTTCGCTCCACTTCATTCATCCCCGTCTTAAAAGTAAGAACAACGTTAAAAAAAGTTTGTTTTTAAATGTGTGCATTGAGAATCTGGCATTGAACAGTTGTCATAATTTTTCAAATTAATATATAACATTTATCTCAAGTCCCATTAATATTATCTCGTACAATGATGGTACAAGCATTATTTATGAGTTGACAACTTAGATACAATTTGTTGCCGCTGCAGTCTATTTCAGTGTCTGTCTCATACTAGGATTGCAATCTGCAAAGATAAAACTGTCTACGTTTCTACCATATACTATTAAAGAATCCGTCCATTTGGGATGGCCACGCAAACTAGAGGGACCGTAGGGTCGTGCATTTAATATGGGGAACATGTGGCTCCGTCAATAAGGTGGTTGGTTACTGGTGTCACACATTGGGGCATACGGGTATTGCCCTGCAAAGCCTACGGGTCCCATGTACATTAGCCAGCGGCCCCATTCTGGGTTTCTAGCAGAAAAATGAAAAAAAGGGCTCTGCAAGCCCATCCATGTTGCGGTGAAAAATAACGAACACGATGGAAGTGGTGCTAACGGCACTAACAAGTTTATGAAATCAATGCTGTTTTTTATCGGAGCGGTAGCCTGCCGTATTGGCGTCTAATGGACAAAGACTGTAACGGAAGGTCCAAAAGCAGTGGTGAGCTGACCCAAGAGATCAGCCGACCCCATCAATTGGTGTATACATTGGGTGTGTCGTTAGTACCCACTTCGCAATCATCTGACAATTTAACAACAAAATTGCTGGTTTCTCAGAATGGCTGTGTAACTAGGGTTGTTACATTTATGCAGTAACTTGGGATTCACTAAACTGTTTTCTGATTTTTTTTTTTTTCGTATACTTCGGCAATCTTTCAAATGCCATTTTGAATATGTTTTTTTTCATATATTTTTTCAGATACGCACCAAGGTTACAGGTTACAAAGATTTATGTATCACTGTATCTCTTTTTTCCTATAAAAAGGCCCTGAGCAACAATGATGTAGTTCTTTTCAATCCGAAGGACATCTAACGCTCCATAGATAGCTTGTGTTTGTGTTCTCTCTATAATTATGTTGTTGACATAACAAGAAGAATAAACATTGTACTCATTTATAGATCCTAACAGACGTCTGTTTTTTTGCAATCCTTGTTGTTGTATCAATCCATGAATGATGTGTGGTAGGCCTGTTCTGTGTGATATCATTGATTTTACGCATAATCAAGATGAAACGGAGCTACTGGAATGGGATGTTCTCTGCCTTTATGGGAAGGAACATGACGATACGTGAGTATCATTTATTAATCTGAGACATGTGCTTGGCCATCTTCCAAGGTCATAGTCACACTTTCAGCATCAGTAACCTCCAAGGCTGTATTGTGAGATATTCATAGAAGCCACTTATGATTATTCTGATTTTCCTCCCGGGGCTAAATTGTCAATAACATCTAGAATGTTATCTGTATTCCTTATTGTAAAATAAGCCTTCGAGGAAAGAATCGGTGCAAAATCGTTACCAACACAGCCGACAAACAAAAAGAGCTGCTTTGTCCCCTTGATTTTCTCCAGTGGTGGCTGCCTTTTCAGCCCGGTTTCCACTTAACCGTTCATTTCTTTTCCCGGTCCCTTGCCCCAAGCTCTTTCTTTCCCGACAAGCTCCTTGCTCCCCCGCTTGACTGTTTCCACAATGAATATATACTGTCAATGAGCGCAAGAAAGAGGAAGCGGAGACAATCCCTCGTGTAGCCATGGTATGGACAGATATGGGGTATCCAGAAGCGGGGGGGAGAGGATTTGTTCCTTATAATTATGCTTCACAAGACAATGTGACGGGGCCCAGTAGAGTGGAGGTGTTTAGCTGTAAAAATAAAGGGCCACCTATGTTCAAGACCCTTGCGCGGGAATTTTACAATCAGTCCATAGGCACAATGCAAGCAAGGAGGGGGGGCTCTGTCGAAAATACACACTGGACGAAAAAGGTGAAAGGAAATCTAAAACAAATCCTCACTAAACCCCGGGACACTTACTGACTAGATCCGGGCACTGGGCTGTGGTGAGCTCCTTCCGTCTAAAACGAGTGTTAAAAATGAGTGAAGGAGAGCTGAGCGCTACCAGAGCGCCTGGGGATTGGGCTTTAGAGGCTGGTATACTGTCTAACACGATACGCCTGCTCCCTCACATGAGAAGACTCAACAGAAGTTTCGCACTGCACAAGTGTCTAAGGAAGCAGTGGGAGGTAAACTGAGTACATCCTGGGAGCCGGATTACCAGGCGTTAGGCATCAGTGAGAAAAGTTGAGAAGGAGGGCATGGTCACAGTTTCTGGATCGAGGAGTAAGTGTCCGTTGTTTCTCAGTATAATTTGGTGGGGCGCCTTCCCTTAAAGGGGTTTCCCATGAAGAAAAGTAAGCCCCATCCCCTGAGCCCCCCCACTAACAGGCAAGTTAGGTCCTATCTCCTGGATAGGTCTACTTTCGCCTCGTGGAAACACCAGGGCATCCCACACAAAATATAGACTTCTTGTTTCCAAGCACGACTAAATGGCAGCAAACCGAGTTTGTATCGCACCAGTTTTTACTGTACCTAATAATGGACGAGTGACCGAATATAATAGTAAGTCTTCATTCCTAAGAGCCCAATTTACAACAAAAATGTAACCCTTTCACGTCATATTAGAGTATCTTCCAATTAGGGAAGTAGCTGCAGATTCGCAGCTCTAAATATCTGTGGCAATCAAATCCCGAGCATAATAGGAGTAGGTAATCGTGTTCACAACAATGCAGAAACATCCTCGGTAGAAACACTTTCTCTTTTGGTCAATGGCAAGGTTGGGCTTTCACCCAGTGGCCGCGGCAGAATTTAGCTTGCTATTTTCTGATGGTTGCAGAATTCCGCTTGGTAAATTGGTACATTATCCCTATGTAGTTTTGTTTACACAAGTACATGGATCTTCGTTGTCTACCAGTCCTATAGAGACCTATAAATTGTCACACGGTGATGGGGATTTCTTAATCATTCTGATCCTATTGTCATATTTTGGTTTTGATTAACACGAAGTACTAATCAGTAATTTTGTTCCTTTTTGTATTTTAGCTGGTCCTGGATGATCCTCTTTTCTCCTCCTGTTTCCTCTTTCCCATTAAGTCCCATTTGCAAGGCTCCCCCCATTTTGGCAATGGCTTTAAATTCTCCCAGCATCCTTAAAACCCCAACTAAAGCATACTAACACCGAGAAAAGACAGTAAACCTGCAACTTATTATTTTAACTTTTGTTTTAAATTTGTGGGTTTTTGTTCTTTTTAGGGAGTTATTCTATTTTCATTTAATGTGGATGATTGTGATTAATTAATTTTTTATAAATTTTTTTTAACACCTCATTTCTCCAATCTTCTAAGAATCAAAACGTATTGTTTTTGAGCTACTGTAAGAACAGAGGATTCTTTGTGAATTTTATTTGAATAGCCAAAGTAAAAGAAAGCACACTATTGCTTACCAAACTGCATGTATATAAATGTCTAATAAATGGGGGGGGAAATAGGCAAGTCTTGAGCTGGTTCATTTGATAATATTATAGATTACCTTGAACCACAAAAAGAGGCGTGCAGACAACATGTACCTCAATTGTGCTTAAAGGAAATCTACCATCAAAATCCAGCATGATAAACCAGGGACACTTACTCATAGATCCAGGCACTGACTGTGGTGATCTTCTTGTATTTCTTACTAGCACACAGTTGGAGGGGGAAGTTGTCATTGTACAGCGTAATATATACAGTCAAATGAGAATATGTATACTAAATTTGTATTAGCAGGGTGACAACGCCCCCATGCTTGTACAGACAAGGAAATTGCACCAGGGATGTAGACTCCCCACTTATAACACATAAAGGTCAACCAACTGAAGAGAAAAAGGGAGGGGAAAATGAAAACCGTGTTATAAGTGGGGATCATACATGCGCTAGTGCAATCCTGAACATTTCCTGTGTCTGTACAAGCATGGGGGCGTGTCACCCTGCTAATACAAATTAGTATACATATTCTCATTGAATGTATATATTACGTCTGTACAATGACAACTTCCCCCTCCACTGTGTGCTAGTAAGAAATACAAGAAGAATCACCACAGTCAGTGCCTGGATCTATGAGTAAGTGTCCTGGTTTATCATGCTGGATTTTGATGGTAGATTTCCTTTAAGCACAATTGAGGTACATGTTGTCTGCACGCCTCTTTTTGTGTTCACGTAATCTATAATATTATCAAATGAACCAGCTCAAGACTTGCCTATTTCCCCCCCCATTTTATTAGACATTTATATACATCAGTTTGGTAAGCAATAGTGTGCTTTCTTTTACTTTGGCTATTCAAATAAATTTTATTTATTACACATCATTTCCCTCTTCTAAAGAATCAAACGTTATTGTTTTTTTGAGCAATTAGAAACAAGAGGGATTATCTTTGTGATGATGGATTGCTTTTACTTGCGTTTAGCGAAAAGAAAACGGGCTAGACATAAAGGTCAACCAACTGAAGAGAAAAAGGGAGGGGAAAATGAAAACTAAAAAACCGTAAGATAATGATGAAAAAAGTGCACAGCTTTATTAGGTTACAAAGTGTTAGATAAAAACATTTGTCTAAAAAACAAATTGGAAATTGGCTACAGGAGACAGGAGTTCATATAAACCAGGGGCCAGAGATACAGGCAATATATATCATATCATGAAGGGCGTGTTAGTAACACAAACATTGCACAATAATAGTATGTATGCCCAAAAGCATTAACAATAATAAGATGTTACTAGCAGCATCTGCAACCTCACATGGGTTCATAACAAGTTTTCAATAATTGCATAATAGCAGTATGTATACCCAAAAGAAAAAGGTTAACAATAGTGAGATGGTATTGGCATAAGTGTCATTCGGTGACTAAATAGTCATTAACCCTATATAATACACATCGCCAAAAATGCCAAGCCTGTGCTCATAGCTACCTGGTCACTAGGAAATACCCCAACAATCGGCGCAAATCGAAAATATTCGGGTAACACGTCGGGAAAACGCGAATCGGGCCCTTAGTAAATGACCCCCAATATTTTTCCTTAGGTTTGTGTTCCTGACATAAGATAACTATGGTAGGATATATTACCGCACTGTTACCTGTACTGCCATCTAGTGGTAGAAAATAAACGAATAGCATTACAGCTCAGAATACAGAAGGGGATAAGAGACAAACTAGATCGATGTCATCACATTTATGTGTACATTGTGCTGTGTGAATACGGCCTTCTTCATGGGATTATATTTGCAGCATATGGCGGTATTATCCTGGCGATATCTGATGTAGTATAGAAATTACGAGGAAAGCTTTCTGTAAAAGGCAAGTGGAAGGAGACAAAACCCAGACCCCTTTTACGTTGATAGGAATTAAGATAATAATCGCAATGGCAGATGTGTGCATGTGTATGGCGGAGTGAAGAGAGAAAGCTGTTGGCTTGATGCTATCTAATGCTATCTTTATGCCAGGCATACTTCCTGCTAGATAGTGTTAAATATAAATCTCTTTGACTGCAATATTTACTCAAACAATATTTGTTCTGTTGACTAGCATGGAATTCTCTTTACAAAAGGAAATTTAAGTGGATATACTACCCATGTGTGACTAAATCAATTAGGTTTCCTGTTTTACAATGCAGACAGCAGAGTTTGGACATTTATCCGAAAGCAACACATTTACATGGAGTTTCCTATTCAGACAGCTAAAATCTCCTGCAGTGCGGTGTAAAGTGACTGAACAACTTGTATACTTTGAAAACTAACATTTATTCTTCATGGAACCACACATACATTTTTTATGGAGGTTCTTGGTACAGTTTGTTTTAAAAGTCAGGAATGATTGAAAAATAATTATTAATGAAGGATGATCCTTCTCCTTCCCTAATCAATGGATCTAAAAATGATGTCAAAAGTTTCCATAAAAAATGTGTGATGCCAGAATATCTGTTGAAATTGAAGCATGTCACTGACTGAAGCTGAGCAGTGATGTGCCATTCATGTTGAGGTCACAGCCAAGCCTGGCAATGACCTGCGTTGGAAGGCTTGGGGCTCCAGAATACATGAGCTGTTATAACTGCTACCAAAGTACCTGCATATAAATGGGTGGGTAGATATTGTTTTATGATTAACTCAACCACACCCCTGCATTTAAATAAGATATGTCACCAGAATTTTACCACCCCACCTAACAATGCTTGTGGGTAAAGCCTTACAAGTACTGCCTATATCAACTAAAATGAGCTGACTCATGTCTTCTGGCTTTGACTCTTCTCTCTACCAGTGATCCAGGCTCCCTTATTTTAAATGACAGCTCTGCCTGTGTTACATTCATATCATGTGACCATAGGGACATCATCTCAGGTCTTTTAGCCTCATAAGATTAGCAAACTGTACCTGTTCTTTACTGTATGTATCCGATAACATGAAATCACAGGAGCCACCATGAAGGATGGAGATAAGTAGAAATCCATGGAGGCTGATGTGATTTCATGTCATCAGATACATACATGGGGTACATTTTGCAAATGTAAAGGGTACAGGACTTTGATGATATCACCCTGGTCACATGACATGAACTGCTGAATAGTAAGGAGGTATAAGGCATGGGGAGCACTAGATGGGAGGGGCTGGCTTAACAAAACACGCCCTCTCTGATATCAGGTAATATAAGATAAAATTGATTTATGGGGATGTGAAGGAAACAATTTTTAGCTAAAAGAGGGGTGTCAGTTAGTTAATAGACCTCTATAGGAACCTGTCACTGGCTGTATATGTGCAAATGTGGTGACAGGATCCCTTTAAGCAGCAATGTGTTTGTGTTGGACAACCCCATTCGATATACTGTGTGCCTGCAATAATTTTATCTTCGGATAAACAGATTACTGTAGACATGCATAGATTTTCCCATATATTGTCCCTTACACCGGAGGTAGTGTTAGAACTATGTATCTATGACTGACCACAGTTAAACACACAGATTCCCTTCCAGTCCTAAAGGCCCCATGCACATAAGCTGATTCTTCTCCTGTCCAGCAGCTAATGGATCTCTTCGACCTATAGGAAGTAAATGCACAGCAACACAAATGTATCCTTTGCTGCAGTGTATCCATGCTCATAATAGCTACTGTAAATATTACTGTACTGTAGTGAAATGTAAGCATGGCTTTGCTGGCAACTAACCTGTTGTGACTTAGAGTTGCAGCATAGGGGACGCCATACCATCTACAGAGCTAGCACATTGAACCTCTGCAGTGCCCATGTAAATAATGGAGGCAGATAATCTGTAGTATGCTTGCATGAAGAACAAACACAGCTTTGCTGCACATAATAGACCCAATGATTTATTAAATGGCAACTTGCTTCTATTTCATAGAAAGATTTGATGCAGTTTGCTCATGTACGGGGAGGAGAATGGGATGTGTTCTGTGATCGCTTCACTGGTTTGTGTAAGAAATTGCTTGCCATTCACGATTCGCCTCAATAGCCTGGCTCTTTCCTAATCGCTGTAATCTTGTTTCTGTCTCACTTGAGACTCTGTGAAGTTTATAACAATTTTCTGGAGTTATGGTTGAGTTCTTTTCTCAATTCTGGATTATAGTATATAGCCATATTCTGGCTGCGGCTTTTTTTTTTTTTTCCATTTCCACTTCATTCTATCCCCTTCTTAAAAGTAAAACAAACGTTAAAAAAAAAGTGTGCATTGAGAATCTGCATTGGCATTTGTCATAATTTCAAATATAATATATAACATTTTATACTACAAGTCCATTAATTTATCTAGTAAAATGATGTACACGCATTATTGATGAGTTAATACTTAAGAGTGACAATTTGTTGCCGCTGCAGCTCTTTTTAAGTGGATCTGTCTCATTACTGGATTGCAATCTGCAAGGAAAAAACTTTCTACAATATAATATTAAAGAATCGTCCATTTGGCCAAGCAAAACTATATTGAACTTGTAGTATGTAAGTTAGCTTAGATGGGAACATGTGGTCCCGTTAATAATGTGTTTGTTACTGGTGTCAAACATTGCATACTGTATTCCCTTCAAAACCTAAGGGTCCCATGTACATTAGCCATCGGCCCATTCTGGTTTTCTAGCAGAAAAAGTGGAAAAAATGGCACTGCAGCCCATCCAATTTTCTGCTCAAATAACGGAAGCACTAATGGAATTGGTGCTAACGGACACTAATGGAGTTCATTTAAATCAATGGGTGTTTTTATCGGATATGTTAGACTTTCATTATTGTCTTTTAAGTGAGGAAAGACTGTAACGGAGGTCCAAAAGCAGTTGTGAGCTGAACCAAAGATAGTCAGCCGACCCCATCAATTGGTGTAGTACATTGGTTTTGTTTGTATAGTATAAACTGGAATCATCTGACAATTTAACATCAAATTGCTGGTTTCTCAGAATGGCTGTGTAATAGGGTTTTTACATTTACAGTAACTTTGATTCATAAAACCTTGCTGTTTTTTTTTTTTTTTTTTCGGTATAATGCTGCATCTTTCAAATAGCCATTTTGCTGTATTTTTTTTTTCATAAAAAAAGACTGAAGTAAGTAATTTGGCTCTTCTTTGGAAAAATATCAGTCTATCAACAAATCTGGCTGATCAACTTTGTCAGATATGCACCAAGGTTACATGTTACAAAGATTATTTATCACTGTAGTTCTTTTTTTCCTATAAAAAGGCCCCTGAGCAGCAATGATGTAGGACTACCTAACCTGCCATAGATAGGCTTGTGTTTGTGTATCTATCTATAATGTATTTGTTGAACATATACAAGAAACATTGTTACTCATTTATGATCCTAAACTAAGACAGCCTGTTTTTTGCAGTCCTTGTTGTTGTATCAATCCATGAATGATGTGTGGGTAGGCCTGTTTTGTGTGATATCATTGTTTTACTGGCATAAATTCAAGATGAAACTGAGCTACTGGAATGGATGTTCTTCTGCCTTTATGGGAAGGGAACAGTGACTATACAGTGAGTATCAGATTTATATAATCGGAGACAATGTTCTTGGCATCTTCCAAGGTCATATGTCAGCACTTTTCAGCATCAGTAACCTCCAAGGGCTGTAATGTGAGATCTTCAGTATAAGCCACTTAGTGATCTGTATTTTCCTCCCTGTGCTTAAATTGTACACTGAACATCTATTATGTTAATCTGTATTCCTTATGGTAAATAAGCTTGATGAAGATAATCGGGTTCAATAATTGTTACCAGTGCTGGGAAACATTGATTTGATAAAGTGGGGGCTGATGTAGAAAGGTTAAACTAAAAGGTTCATAGTCTTTTAAAGGTAACCTTGAACAGGATATTTCTTTAAATAAATAACATTGAGAAACCGGTGACTTATTTACACAACGGAATATATACTTTCAATATACTTCAAAGAAATGATTAAATAGGAGAGCAATGCATATTGTATCCATGTTATGTACATATATTCTGTACCAGAATCTTTGTAGATTTATTTTTTCCTTATATGTATGCATTCACAGAGACAATGTTATTGCCCAGTATTTAGTTTAGCTGACAAAAAATAAATTGCCACTATGTACAATCCCTTTGCTCTTTCATTTTACAACAGTCCATGGCACAATGCAATCAAAGTAGTTGTGTCCTCTTTCGATAAATACAAACTGTACCTATAAAATTTGAAATGAAATTTAACAAATCCATCAATAAACCAGGGACACTTACTGATAGATCCGGGCACTGTGATGTGATAATCTCCTTCCTTCTAAAATCTATTTTTAAAATGAAGTGAATGAGGCTGAGCGGCTACCATAGCGCCTCTGTGATTTGGCTTTAGAGGCTGGTATACTGTCTAACCATTCCTCCTGCTCCCTCAGCAATGCGAATACAACAGGAAGTTCTCACTGCACAAGTTCTAAGGAAGCAGTGGGAGGGTAAGACTGAGTAACATCCTGTGAAGCCAGATTGCAGAGGCGTTAGCATCATTATAAAAGTTGAGGAAGGAGGTCATGGTCACAGTTTCTGGATCTAGGAGTAAGTGTCCCTTGTTTATCATGTATAATTTTGTTGGCAGACTTCCCTTAAAGGGGTTTTCCCATGAAGAAAAGTTAGGCCCTATCCACTGAGCCCCCCACTAATCAGCAAGTTAGGTCCTATCCCATGGATAGGGTCTAACTTTCCCTCGTGGAAACACCATGGCATCCCACCCAAAATATAAACTTTCTTGTTCCACTGACTAGAATGGCAGCAAACCGATGTTTGTATGCAGCAAGTTTTTTAATGTACCTTAAGAAATGGACAGTGACCTAATATAATAAGTAGTCTTCATTTCTAAGAACCCAATTTACAACAAAAATGTATACCCTTTCACTCATATTAAGAGTATCTGCACAATTAGGGAATTAGCTGCAGATTCGCAGCTCTAAATATCTGTGCAGCAAATCCCGAGCATAATAGAGTAGGTAATCGTGTACACACAATGCAGAAAACATCCTCAGCGGAAACGCCTTTCTATTGCTGATGTTTCTTTTGCAATGGAAAGGTTAGTTTCTGATGGTTGCAGGATTACCGCTTGGTAAATTGGTACATTATCCTTGTAGTTTGTTGAACAAGTACGTTGGATCCTTGTTGCTACAAGCCTATAAAATCTATACAATTGTCACAAGGTGATGGGATTTTTTTAATCGATCTGATCCATGTCATATTTTGGGTTTTGATTAACAAGAAGTACTAATCAGTGATTTTTGTTCCTTTTTGTATTTAGCTGGTCGCTGGAGGAGTCTCTTTTCTACTCCTGTTTCCTCTTTCCCATATAGTCCAGTTGCAAGGCTCACCCCATTTTGCAATGGCTTAAATTCTCCCAGCATCCTTAAAACCCCAACTAAAGCAATACTAACACCAGAAAAGACAGGTAAACCTGCAACTTATTATTTTAACTTTGTTTTAAAAATGTTGTGGGTTTTTGTTCTTTTTAGTGAGTTATTTCTATTTTTTCATTTAATGTGTGATGATTTTGTGATTAATAATTTTTGCATCTTTATTTTTTTCATTGCAACTTTTTGTTGTTAACATTATAGTACTAATTATATTGCCGATGTTTGACTAAATGTAAAGTTTAATAAATGAAATACCCATCAAACAATTAATATTGAGGACCAGGTAACTGTTGGAATAACTGTGACCCTGCAAACCAAAGTTCACAATAGTGGAGCGCCACCTTAAAATACTTTAATCTTCTTTGAATTCTGTAGCATTATGTATCACAATATAATAAAGAACTTTTACTTTAAATTTCTGTATTGCAGTAAAGACCCACATTAGTTTTGTTACTTCAGAATTTACTTAAAGCTTTATGGTTCTCAGACCTTGACAACAAAAATAAATGACTAAACATGAATACATAGAAAGGGTATATGGACTTGTTCAACCATGCTCTAACAAGTATTTTGATATTTTTTATTATTACAGTTAAATATTTAGAAGCTCCTAAATTTTATTTCTGGTAAATGGCTCTGTTTTGACACTTAGCAGACATGTCTCCTACCCCTAAGCCATCCCTTTCCTCCACTGATCACTCTCTCTTTTCCTACTTATATCTATTTTTTTGTGGGTTAGCACCTCATTAAAGGGTCAGGTTACAACTGCAGCTCATTAAAATCTATAGAGTGGGAGGCTTTGTTGACACATTGCGATTACAGTGTGTTAACATTACATAACCATTATGTTGATATTGTGTTTAAGTAAACATAATGTTTAAGGGAATCAAAATCAAGCATGATAAACCAGAGGCACTTACTCAACGATCCAGGCACTGTGACTGTGGCAATCTTCTTATATGTGTCATCAATGGTCTCTTTATTTCTAAAGTCAACTTTTAAAATTATGCTAAGGAGTCTGAGGGGCTACCCTAGCTTCTCTGTGAACTGGCTTTACAGGACTGAGTAAGTGTCCCTGGTTTATCATGCTTGATTTTGATTTTCTTACTTAAGCTCCCTTATATGGAGTTGTTAATGGCAGGGAGAGAAGACCACAGCTCTATGATATACAGGTTTAATTTACGGTACATTGGAGCAGGAATTTATTCCGGCGTAAATACTACCATGACTCTTCTGAAAGAGTCCCCACTGCCTCGCCCACACACAGTGAATTCTATTTCTTACTGTATCAGTTGTGTGTCAATCTCTTTGTTTTGGGAAGAGTTGGGTATTCGGACTCACTGGGGCTTATTTACTAAGGGTCTCTGGAACACACTTTTTTTGGATTTTGGAAATTTTCGGGATTTGCGCCGCTGTGACAGGTATTTAGAAGGGGATTGTGTCGCATGCGATCGGATTTTGGCGCAATCGTGCCGGCTTTCATTCAACAGAAATGGGGGGGGGGGGGGCGAGCAGTCGAACGATCCCACGGATTTGGACTGAGTGTGGAATTTAACTTTAAATTGTTTCGCAAGACATGCACTTACATACACCGGAAAGAAGAAGGTGAACACCGGCGGACCTGATCGGGGAAGCGACACATGCAGGAAATCGGGCACATGATCTAAGTGAATTCCGGATCGGGGAACGCACCAGAGACTGGTAAGTAAATGTGCCCCACTGTTTTTCCCAGAAGAAAAACCATGATTTGCTCTGGTTCTCACTGAGATCCAAATCTGTTTTGTGTTTGGAAGGATTTATATATTTGTCATTATTCACAAATCATTTATGCTGTGTTAAAAGTTATTGTGTATATACTCATTGGCACCAGTATTTATCAACAAATATAGTATAATGGGCAGATTCCCTGACCAGTGACCTAAGCTTCTAATATTTTTATTTTGCTTATTATCTCCAGTACATATTGTAATAAAAATGTGGCTGTCCTTGAATTTTTACTCTCCATTTAGTTATATTTAGTTTATGTGAGACCAGTATTGTGAAATGAAGCATCAGGTAATGTTTGTTACTTTAAAAATTATTTTTATTATTTTTAAGTCGCTGAAAACATATACTATCAAATGGTTTCTTATCAAGAAGGTCATAATTGAATGGGCGATATTATATATTTATGTGACACATGTGTTAATAAACGAGTACGTTTTTTGCCACATTTATGAATCTCGGAGTGCTGCCATATTTTCATGTTTTTGTATGTGGATGGACCCTGGTCTAGGTCCTAGGATGTGCACCTGAGTTGTTCTCAGCCGTATCTTGAGTGCTGCCACATACATATATTATTTATTTATTGTGTGTGTGTTAAAAAAGTTTGGCCATCATCGCTTTACCAGGGTCACTCATATTGTACTCTGGTACAGTTTCTATAAAGCCCCAAGATCGGCTGGTCATGGCACCTGCCGGGAACAGGACTCGGGACTTCCTTTGACCCCCATGTCTTGTTGGCTTCTGGTGGATGGAGGGAACTGGGCAAAGATTACTTTCTGCACAACCCAACTTCATAGTGATAGCAGTGGTTGGAGGGCCCTCCAGCCAATGCTATAGGAGTGGTTATGATAGTGATGTCTGCTCTTCCCCTCCATCTGTTGGAAACACAATGCCAAAGGACATCATGGCGTCTTTACAGGAAATTAACCTGGGTACAAGTACTATATGGGTGACCATATTAAGAACTTGTACTTAACATGGTACAGTTTTGCGATAGCTTATATTTTGCCATAAAAAACACTAAGCATACAATATCTTTATACTTGGATAATTGAAAAGTTCTGTCTTTTATTTACATCTGACGTCAAATAAAATACTAAAACAAAATGCATAAAGAATGTTCTGTTATTTCCTTTGCCCAAGGGAAAGTTGATAGAAAAGATGCTATCTTGACAATAACTAAATCCTTTTATAGGAGCAATTCCAATTTACCTTTTTTGTGACTACAAAAAATACCTAATTCACAGTCTTGCTGCAAAAACTTAAAGGGAACCTACCACCACAAATCTACCTATAAAGGTAGATTGGGTGGTAGGTGGATCAATGGGACGTGAGGATAGGGCTATTCCTCATGTCCCCACACTTTTTTGTTAACTTTTATTAGACATATATTCAAATTTACTTATGCGGCTACTGGGGCGTGGAGTAGCCGCATCTGAGGTTACACGAGGCGGCTACTCCACGCCCCGGTAGCCTCTTTTCCCCTCCTACTCACCCATCTTCGGCGCGCAGCTACGCGGAGCTGCGCGCCCTCGTCCGGCGATCCTGCCGTCTGCGCATGCGCAGAAGAGCAGGCCCGCGCCTGTTTCGGAGCAGTGACCGCGCAGGCCTTTATAGGTAGATTTGTGGTGGTAGGTTCCCTTTAAATAAATATGTAGTGATTTATCTAGTTGTGATTTCTCAATTGCTTGACCTAGGATTCTCAAAATATGACATGAGTTTCTTAAATGTTGACAATTTGTCGGTACCAAAAAATTACAAGTATCTTTTTAGTCTGTCTTTTTCATTTCATTTTGGTGGAGGAGAGTGATGGTTTTTATTTTATGTACTCTACTTACAGTAAATGAATGTAAAGTTTATCTTTCCATTTCAGGTTACCATATGAAGACTTCACCCTTGAGCCCACAATCTTCAATAGATAGTGAACTTAGTACATCAGAGGTAGAAGATGATTCAATTTCCATGGGTTACAAACTGCAGGACCTCACTGATGTCCAGATCATGGCACGGTTACAAGAAGAAAGTAAGGATTGTGTTTTGTTTTTTTTCTTCTTTTTGTTGAAGCTTACTTGCAGGTGTTTAGGATTTTGCTTACCTTAGCATTATTTCATGCTTATCAAACACAAAAAATTCTGTGTTTTAAATCTTTTTTTTTTTTTACTTTGAATATGCAGGCAGCAAAGAGAACAGGGTAGATAAATCATCTAGCTCTATATTACTTTTGTAGGAAAATATCTGTATTTCAAGTCAATCACTGACTGTTTGCCCTATACAGTAAACTGACCCGGTACCCACTTCAAAATATTTTTACCAACAACCGTATGAACAACAAAATGTATATTCTCACAAACACAAAACCCAATGCTACAATTACAGTACATAAAAGCTTTATTATTCAGTCAAATAACAGACTAGGCCATCAAAAATATATTTGTCCAAAATCATATAATACAAGAATGTAGTGGTAGTCAAACACATGTTTTTGCTGTCACCACCCCCTTGAGAAAGCTGACTGAAAACTGATAGGGTGCATTAAAAAAAAAAAGTTTCAGATTTTGGCTCGAATCCACTCTAGCACCCTCCTGGTGAAGTAAATAAATAGGAACTGTTTGCCCCAAAATTTGCAACTTTAGAGTCACTTTTCACATGACAAGTCGTGAATATACTAAAATCCTGAACACATCATATGCCAAAACTAGTAAAAACTGTTGCAAGGTCCCTGCCTAATGATACATCCTCCCATTGGCCGTACTGCACATGCACTGGATGTCTGGAGCATGTGCAGCAAAGCCGCGTTGTCATGCCATTGCTTCATCATAGATCTGCACATTGAAGAGCAGCATTTTGAAGGTAAGTAGAAGTTTTTTTTTTTAACTCTGAGGCACACAAGTGCAATATAAGCATATTTGGGACGTTAAACCGTTGGCCTATAAGGACCAGGGCTGTATTTATAGGGCATGCTGCCCTAGGCACAAAGTCTCTATGCACCCCATATTATTCTTTGCCAAACAGCCACTGGTCACATTGGATGCAAGTAGGGTCTTTAAATAAAGCCTTCACTTAAAAGCACTGGTAGTAGGTTCCACGTATACAGTATCTATAGATGCAGATTTGAGGTCCTTATAGGCTGCGTTCACATGGATTTAAACAGAGTTTAAACTGTGTTTTGAAATGCAATTCAAAGGCTGAAGGATGGAGCATCAACACTGCAATTCATGTATTTTGGAACAAGCAATATATGCTTTGCATTGTTCACATGCAAAACATGTTGTGCTTGATATCAATGAGATACATTATCACCACCTGGTTTACCACCACCTGAAAACTAGAAGGAGTGAACATCTGCAGCGGCCAGGGATATTCAGGGCGCATCCTCAGTGATGTCACTCTGATATAAGGACATTGACATCTCTAGCGTTCACCTTAATCCTCCACTTGGGAGGCTGGGAGCGGATACAGTACTTTGCATAAGTCCCCTATTGGCTCCAATGGCCTCCACTGAGTGTATAGATTGCTCAGCAGGTGCAAGCAGGATGGAAAAATGCAACTTGCTGTGTCTTTCCTTTCTGTGTTTTCCACACTATACCAATATGTCCATATTTACTTTTAACATCTAGACTGGAAGCTTTTCTAGTGTATACACTGATCATATACATAAAATGAGTTGTAAATGTAACCTAAAATACACAAAAATACACCTACATTATTTAGACCATGTCCTCATACTCTAACACAACTCAGCATTTATACAACATGCCTGCCTGTCTTTTTATATTGATTTTTATATTTGGGGCAGCTTCTTCCTCAGCACTATAAGTGCCATAAAGCAGAAGATAGGAGATGGGGCTGGTTCTCTTACAGGACAGAGCAGCCATAAAATGAGCTGACTTGTGCAGAGGTTATAACCTCTCATCATAGGAGATGGCTGCACAGTCAGCTTCTGTTCACTCACAGCAGTGTACTGATAAACTTCTTCACGGTTGTGCTGCATTTGGAGGGTCGGCAATTCATCACTTTCAGCATCCTGCCTTGAGGTGCCACTCCTCCACATCTTCTGCACTGCTGCCAATGGTAACACAGCTATCCAACAGTAGTCCTAAATTGGCAGTATGCAAAAAATTTTTTTTTAATCCCATAGAATCCTGCCCCCTCCCTCTAGCTGCCATAGGCATGTCGGCTCTGCCTGTGGGTAGATATACTGTAGGTGACAGGTACCCTTTAAGCTGGGGTCAGCTTGTATAAAATGTCATAAGCATATTTACAGTAGTTTTCTTACCACAGCATAAATAGTAATGTTCTTACTATCATTAATACTGATGTGTATTAATACCGGCTAGTACGGCGCGTGTCGGGTCCCGGTGCATGGAGAGGGCTTGCGGGCTGAGCCCTCTCCATAGCCGATAAGTCTTTGCTGCATATTGCAGCAAAGACTTACCGGTAACACCCGCGATCGCATGGGCCTTTCCCCCTTCTTGTGGCGATCCGTCGCCATGACAGCCGTGGGTCTTCTGAAGACCCAAGACTGTCTTGTATTAACCCTTTCATTACAATGTGCTATCAGCACATTGTAAAGAATGAGGAGGAAAGTACCCATAAACTGCCATAATGTAGTATGGCCATATATGATAGGATCGATCAGACAGGTTAAAGTACCCTAGGGAGTCTGAAAAATAGTAAAAGTGAAAAAAAAAGGTAAAAAAAAAAATTATAATAACCCCCCCCTTTCCCTAGAACTGATATAAATATAAATAAACAGTATTTTTCGGATGCGCCGATACCAATGTGTTTATGATTTTTACTGTTTATTTATATTTATATCAGTTCTAGGAAAGGGGGGGGTTATTATAATTTTTTTTTTCCTTTTTTTTTTTTTTTTTTTTTCACTTTACTATTTTTCGACTCCCTAGGGAACTTTAGACCGGTCTGATCGATCCTATCAATATGGCCATACTACATTATGGCAGTTTATGGGTACTTTTCCTCCTCCTCATTCATACAATGTGCTGATAGCACATTGTAACGAAAGGGTTAATACAAGACAGTCTTGGGTCTTCAGAAGACCCAAAGCTGTCATGGCGACGGATCGCCGCAGACGGGGGCAGGCCCATGCGCGCTTGTGTTACCGGTAATTCTTGTGCTGCGGTATGCACCAAGACTTATCGGCTATGAGAGGGCTCAGCCCGCAAGCCCTCTCCATGCACCGGGACCCGACGCGTGCCGTACTACCCGGTATTAATACACATCAGTATTATGATAGTAAGACATTACTATTTAGCTGTGGTAAGAAAACTACTGTAATACGCTTATGACATTTTATACAAGCTGACCCCATCTTTAAAGGGTACCTGTCTCCTACAGCATATCTACCGACAGGCATGGCCGACATGCCTATGGCAGCTAGAGGGAGGGGGCAGGATTCTATGGGATTAAAAAATCATTTTTTGCATACTGCCAATTTAGGACTACAGTTGGATAGCTGTGTTACCATTGGCAGCAGTGCAGAAGATGTGGAGGAGTGGCACCTCAAGGAAGGATGCTGGATTACAGGAAGTGATGAATTGCCGACCCTCCGAATGCAGCACAACCGTGAAGAAGTTTATCAGTACACTGCTGTGAGTGAACAGAAGCTGACTGTGCAGCCATCTCCTATTATGAGAGGTTATAACCTCTGCACAAGTCAGCTCATTTTATGGCTGCTCTGTCCTGTAAGAGAACCAGCCCCATCTCCTATCTTCTGCTTTATGGCACTTATAGTGCTGAGGAAGAACCTGCCCCAAATATAAAAATCAATATAAAAAGATAGGCAGGTATGTTGTATAAATGCTGAGTGGTGTTAGAGTATGAGGATACGGTCTAAATAATGTAGGTGTATTTTTGTGTATTTTAGGTTACATTTACAACTCATTTTATGTACATTTCCCCGGAAGAAGCTGTGTCGGCGAAACCCAGGGTCGGGCGGTCGTGTGAGGCTGGTGTGCGCATTTTTACAAAATGTTTGTGAGTAGTATTTAATTTTATTAAAGCATTTTATGAAGACATTCTACACGATTGTAGTGCATGTTTCTTCTAGTGGTTCCGCTGTGGTGAACGGTGGTAAACAATAGGAGGAACGAAAACTGCATCCACGTGGGTCTGAACAGTGGGCTATTCTTATATGGAGAATCTGTGGATTTGTGCTGTGAGCAGAACGGAGGAAAAACTAGAACAATTATTGTGAATGTTTGGAGTGAAAAACTCTGTGAACATCTGGAGCTCCGGTCAGATAAGAAATCTATATATTTGTATTTCTATCTCTTTACATTTTATGTACATGCTCAGTGTATACACTACGAAAGCTTCCAGCCTAGATGTTAAAAGTAAATATGGACATATTGATATAGTGTGGAAAGCACAGAAAGGAAAGACCAGCAAGTTGCATTTTTCCATCCTGTTGCACCTGCTGAGCAATCTATACACTCAGTGGAGACATTGGAGCCAATAGGGGACTGATGCAAAGTACGTATCCGCCCCCACCTCCCAAGTGGAGGATTAAGGTGAACCCTAGAGATGTCAATGTCCTTATATCAGAGTGACATCACTGAGGATGCGCCCTGATATCCCTGGCCGCTGCAGATGTTCACTCTCCTATTTTCAGGTGGTGGTAAACCAGGTGGTGATAATGTATCCTCATTGATATAAGCACAAATGTTTTCATGTGAACATGCAAAGCATATATTGCTTGTTCCAAAATACATAATTGCATGTTGATGCTCCATCCTTCGCCTTTGAATTGCATTTCAAACACAGTTTAAACTCTGTTTAAATCCATGTGAACGCAGCTATAAGGACCCTCAAATCTGCATCTATAGATACTGTATACGTGGAACCTACTACCAGTTGCTTTTAAGTGAAGGCTTTATTTAAAGACCCTACTTGCATCCAATGTGACCAGTGGCTGTTTGGGGCAAGAATAAATATGGGGTGCAATAGAGACTTTGTGCCTAGGGCAGCATGCCCTATCAATACAGCCCTGGTCCTTATAGGCCAACGGTTTAAACGTCCCAATATGCTTATATTGCACTTTTGTGCCTCAGAGTTAAAAAAAAAACTTCTACTTACCTTCAAATCTGCTCTCTTCAATGTGCAGATCTATATGAAGCAATGCATGACAACGCGGCTTTGCTGCACATGCTCCAAGACATCCAGTGCATGTGCAGTACGGCCAATGGGAGGATGTATCATTAGGCAGGGACCTTGCAACAGTTTTTACTAGTTTGGCATATGATTTGTTCAGGATTTTAGTATATTCACGACTTGTCATGTGAAAAGTGACTCTAAAGTTGCAAATTTGGGGCAAACAGTTCCTATTTATTTACTTCACCAGGAGGTGCTAGAGTGGATTCGAGCCAAAATCGAAATTTTTTTTTTTTAATGCACCCTATCAGTTTTCAGTCAGCTTTCTCAAGGGGTGGTGACAGCAAAAACATGTGTTTGACTACATACCACTACATTCTTGTATTATATGATTTTGGACAAAAATATTTTTGATGGCCTAGTCTGTTATTTGACTGAATAATAAGCTTTTATGTACTGTAATTGTAGCATTGGGTTTTGTGTTTGTGAGAATATACATTTTGTTTGTTCATACGGTTGTTTGGTAAAAATATTTTGAAGTGGGTACCGGGTCCGTTTACTGTATAGGGCAAACAGTCAGTGATTGACTTGAAATACAGATATTTTTCCTACAAAAGTAATATAGAGCTAGATGATTTATCTACCACCCTGTTTCCTTTGCTGCCTGCATATTCAAAGTAAAAAAAAAAAAAGATTTAAAAACGAATTTTTTGTGTTTGATAAGCATGAAATAATGCTAAGTAAGCAAAATCCTAAACACCTGCAAGTAAGCTTCAACAAAAAGAAAAAAAACAAAACACATCCTTACTTTCTTCTTGAACCGTGCCATGATCTGGACATCAGTGAGGTCCTGCAGTTTGTAACCCATGGAAATTGAATCATCTTCTACCTGATGACGAAAGTTCACTATCTATTGAAGATTGTGGGCTCAAGGTGAAGTCTTCATATGGTACCTGAAATGGAAAAGATAAACTTTACATTCATTTACTGTAATAGAGTACATAAAATAAAAACCATCACTCTCCTCCACCAAAATGAATGAAAAAGACGACTAAAAAGATCCTTGTAATTTTTGGTACGACAAATTGTCAACATTTAAGAAACTCATGTCATATTTTGAGAATCCTAGGTCAACAATTGAGAAACTCACAACTAGTAAAATCACTACATATTTATTTAAAGGGAACCTACCACCACAAATCTACCTATAAAGGCCTGCGGTCACTGCTCCGAAACAGGCCGGGTCTGCCTCTTCTGCGCATGCGCAGACGGCAGGATCGCCGGACGAGGGCGCGCAGCTACGCGAGCTGTGCGCGAAGATGGGTGAGTGGGAGGGGAAAGAGGCTACCGGGGTCGTGGAGTAGCCGCCTTGTGTAACCTCAGATGCGGCTACTCCACGCCCCAGTAGCCGCATAAGTAATTTGAATATATGTCTATAAAGTTACAAAAAAAGTGTGGGGACATGAGGAATAGCCCTAAAAGGGCTATCCTCACGTCCCATTGATCCACCTACCACCCAATCTACCTTTAATGGTAGATTTTGTGGTGGTAGGTTCCCTTTAAGTTTTTGCAGCAAGACTGTGAATTAGGTATTTTTTGTAGTCACAAAAGGGTAAATGGAATTGCTCCTATAAAAGTGATTTAGTTATTGTCAAGATAGCATCTTTTCTATCAACTTTCACTTGGGCAAAGGAATAACAGAACATTCTTTATGCATTTTGTTTTAAGTATTTTATTTGACGTCAGATGGATAATTGAAATTTGTCTTTTTATTACAAGTATAAAGATATGTAGCTTATTGTTTTTTTGGCAAAATATAAGCCATCGCAAAACTGTACCATTGAAGTACAAGTTCTTAATATGGTCACCCATATAGTACTTGTACCCAGGTTAATTTCCTGTAAAGACGCCATGATGTCCTTTGGCATCGTTTTCCAACAGATGGAGGGGAAGAGCAGACATCACTATCATAACCACTCCTATAGCATTGGCTGGAGGCCCTCCAACCACTGCTATCACTATGAAGTTGGGTTGTGCAGAAAGTAATCTTTGCCCAGTTCCCTCCATCCACCATAAGCCACAAAACATGGGGGATCAAAGAAGTCCCGTAGTCTGTTTCCCGTCAGGTCCCATGACCGAGCCGTTCTTGGGCTTTTAGAAATTATACCAGAGTACAATATGAGTGACCCTGGTATAGCGATAATGCCAAACGTTTTTAACCACCACACAATAAATAAATAATATATGTATGTGGCAGCTCTCAAGATCGGCTGAGAACACTCAGTGTCACATCCCAGGACCTAGACCAGGGTCCCATCCCATACAAAAACATGAAAAAATGGCAGCACTCCGAGATTCATAATGTGGCAAAAAACGTACTCGTTTTATTAACACATGTGTCACATAAATTATAATATCGCCCATCTCAATTATGACCTTCTGATAAGAAACCATTTGATGGTATATATTTTCAAGCGACTTACAAATAATAAAAATAATTTTTAAAGTAACAAACACCTGATGCTCTCATTTCACAATACTTGTCTCACAATAACTAAATATAACTAAATGGAGAGTAAAATTCAAGGACAAGCCACATTTTTATTACAATATGTAACTGGAGATAATAGAGCAAAGAAAAATATTAGAAGCTTAGGCACTGGTCGGGATCTGCCCATTACACCATAATTGTTGATAATACTGGTGCCATGATGTATATACACAATAACTTTAACACAGCATAAATGATTTGTGAATAATGACAATATATAAATCCTTCCAAACACAGACAAAAGTAAAACTGTTCTAAAATTGAAATTGTCTACTGATGTTAGGATCCCTTTCTAAACATGACATGATAGAGATATGGATACTGTATGTATCTTTTTTGTTAATCAGGTAAATATGATTTGGATCTCAGTGAGAACCAGAGCAAATCATGGTTTTCTTCTGGAAAAACATGGGGCACATTTACTTACCAGTCTCTCGGCGCGTTCCCCGATCCGGAATTCACTTAGATCGTGTGCCCCGATTTCCTGCATGTTTCGCTTCCCCGATCAGGTCCGCCGGTGTTCATCTTCTTTTTTCCCGGTGTATGTAATGCAATGTCTTGCGACACAATTTTAAGTTAATTCCACACTCAGTCTGAATCTGTGGGATCGTTCGACTGCTTCTCGCCCCCCCCCCCCCATTTCTGTTGAATGAAAGCCGGCACGATTGCGCCCAAAACTCCGATCGCATGCGACACAATCCCCTTCTAAATACCTGTCACAGCGGCGCAAATCCCGAAATTTCCAAAATCCAAAAAAAGTGTGTTTTCCAGAGACCCTAGTAAATAAGCCCCAGTGGAGTCCGAATACCCACCTCTTCCAAAACAAAGAGATTGACCACAACTGATACAGTAAGAAATAGAATTCACTGTGTGTGGGCGAGGCAGTGGGACTCTTTCTGAGAGTCCTGGTAGTATTTACGCCGAATAAATTCCTGCTCCCAATGTACCGTAAATTAAACCTGTATATCAAGAGCTGTGGTCTTCTCTCCCTGCCCATTAACAACTCCATATAAGGGAGCTTAAGTAAGAAATCAAATCAAGCATGATAAACCAGGGACACTTACTCGTCCTGTAAGCCAGTTCACAGAGAAGCTAGGGTAGCCCTTCAGACTCCTTAGCATAATTTTAAAGTTGACTTTAGAAATAAAGAGACCATTGATGACACATATAGAAGATTGCCACACGTCACCGTGCCTGGATCGTTGCGTATGGGCCTCTGGTTTATCATGCTTGATTTGATTCCTTTAAACATTATGTTTACTTAAACCAATATCACATAATGGTTATGTAATGTTAACACACTGTAATCGCATGTGTCAACAAAGCCTCCCACTCTATAGATTTTATGAGCTGCAGTTGTTAACCTGACCCTTTAAGGAGGTGCTAACCCACAAAAAAATAGATATAATTAGGAAAAGAGAGAGTGTCCGTGGAGGAAAGGGATGGCTTTAGGGGTAGGAGACATGTCTGCTAAGTGTCCAAAACAGAGCCAATTTACCAGAAATAAAATTTAGGAGCTTCTAAATATTTAACTGTAATAATAAAAATAATCAAAAATACTTGTTGAGAGCATGGTGTGAACAAGTCCATATACCCTTTCTATGTATTCATGTTTAGTCATTATTTTTTTGTCAAGGTCTGAGAACCACAAAGCTTTAAGTAAATTCTGAAGTAACAAACTAATGTGGGTCTTTACCCAATCACAGAATTTAAAGTAAAAGTTCTTTATTATATTGTGATACAATAAGCTACAGAATTCAAAGAAGATTAAAGTATTTAAGGTGGGCGCTCCACTATTGTTTACTTTGGTTTGCAGGGTCACAGTTATTCCAAAGATACCTGGTCGGCAATACAAATTGTTTGATGGGTATTTTCATTTATTAAACTTTACAATTAGTCAAACATCGGCAATATAATTAGTACTATAATGTTAACAACAAAAAGTTGCAATGAAAAAAAATAAAGATGCAAAAATTTTAATCACAAAATCATCACACATTAAATGAAAAATAGAAATAACTCACTAAAAAGACAAAACCCACAACTTTTTAAAACAAGTTAAAATAAGAAGTTGCAGGTTTACCTTCTTTTTCTGTGTTAGTATTGCTTTAGTTGGGGTTTTAAGGATGCTGGGAGAATTTAAGCCATTGCAAAATGGGGTGAGCCTTGCAACTGGACTATATGGGAAAGGAAACGAGTAGAAAAGAGACTCCTCCAGCGACCAGCTAAATACAAAAGGAACAAAAATCACTGATAGTACTTCTTGTTAATCAAACCCAAAAATATGACATGGATCAGATCGATTAGAAAATCCCATCACCGTGTGACAATTTATAGGTTTTATAGGCTGGTAGCAACAAGGATCCACCGTACTTGTTCAACAAACTACAAGGATAATGTACCAATTTACCAAGCAGTAATCCTGCAACCATCAGAAACTAGCCAGCTCCATTCTGCCGCAGCCACTGGGTGAAGCCCAACCTTTCCATTGCAAAAAAGAAGGCGTTTCTCCGAGGATGTTTTCTGCATTGTTTGTACACGATTACCTACTCTATTATGCTCGGGATTTGATGCACAGATATTTAGAGCTGCGATCTTGCAGCTAATTCCCTAATGTGCAGATACTTAATATGAGTGAAAGGGTATACTTTTTGTTGTAAATTGGGCTCTTAGAATGAAGACTACTTATTATATTAGGTCACTGTCCATTTCTTAAGGTACAGTAAAAAACTTGCTGCATACAAACTCTTTGCTGCCATTCTAGTCAGTGAACAGTAAAGAAGTTTATATTTTGTGTGGGATGCCATGGTGTTTCCACAAGGAAAGTTAGACCCTATCCATGGGATGGACCAACTTGCTGATTAGTGGGGAGGCTCAGTGGATAGGGCCTAATTTTCTTCATGGAAAAACCCCTTTAAGGGAAGTCTGCCAACAAACATTAACAATGATAAACAAGGGACACTACTCCTAGATCCAGAAACTGTGACCATGACTCTCCTTCCTCAACTTTTATAATGATGCAACGCCTCTGTAATCTGGCTTCACAAGGATGTACTCAGTCTTACCCTCCCACTGCTTCTTAGAACTTGTGCAGGAAACTTCCTGTTGTATTCTCATTGCTGATAGGAGCAGGAGGATGGTTAGACGTATACCAGCCTCTAAAGCCAAAATCACAGAGGCGCTATGTAGCCGCTCAGCCTCATTCACTTCATTTTAAAATGATTTAGAAGGAGGAGATTATCACATCACAGTGCCCGGATCTATCAGTAAGTGTCCCTGGTTATTGATGGATTTGTTAAATTTCATTTCAAATTTTATAGGTACAGTGTGTATTATATCGAAAGAGGACACACTACTTTGATTGCATTGTGCATGGACTGTTGTAAAATTAAAGAGCAAAGGGATTGTACATGGTGGCAATTTATTTTTATACACTAAACTAAATAATACTGGGCAATAAATTGTCTCTGTGAATGCATACATATAAGGAAAAAAGATAATCTCAAAGATTCTGGTACAAATATATGTACATAACATGGATACAATATGCATTGCTCTCCTATTTAATCATTTCTTTTGAAGTATATGAAAGTATATATTCCATTGTGTAAATTAAGTCATCGGTTTCTCAATGTTTCTTTCTTTAAAGAAATATCCTGTTCAAGGTACCTTTAAAACGACTATGAACCTTTAAGTTTAACCTTTCTACATCAGCCCCCACTTTATCAAATCAATGGTTCCCAGCACGGTAACGATATTGAACCCGATACTTCATCAAGCTTATTTACCATAAGGAATACAGAATTAACATATAGATGTTCAGTGTACAATTTAAGCACAGGGAGGAAAATACGATCACTAGTGGCTTGTATACTGAAGATCTCACATTACAGCCCTTGGAGGTTACTGATGCTGAAAAGTGCGGACATATGGACCTTGGAAGATGCCAAGAACATTGTCTCCCGATTATATAAATCTGATACTCACTGTATAGTCACTGTTCCCTTCCCATAAAGGCAGAAGAACATCCATTCCAGTAGCTCAGTTTCATCTTGAATTTTATGCCAGTTAAAACAATGATATCACACAGAAACAGGCCTACCACAACATCATTCATGGATTGATACAACAACAAGGACTGCAAAAAACAGACTGTCTTTGTTTAGGATCATAAATGAGTAACAATGTTTCTTGTATATGTTCAACAACAAATACATTTATAGATAGATACACAAACACAAGCCTATCTATGGCAGGTTAATAGTCCTTGCGATGAAAAGAACCTACATCATTGCTGCTCAGGGGCCTTTTTTATAGGAAAAAACGAGATACAGTGTACCTAATCTTTGTAACATGTACCTTGGTGCATATTCTGAAAAATATTATGAAAAAAAAAATACAGCAAAATGGCTATTTGAAAGATGCAGCATTATACCGAAAAAAAAAAAAAATAGAAAACAGGTTTATGAATCAAAAGTTACCCCCCCCCTGTAAATGTAAAACCCTATTACACAGCCATTCTGAGAAACCAGACAAATTGAGTGTAATTGTCAATGATTGCAGTGTGTATATACAAACAAAACCAATGTTACTACAGCCAATTTGATGGGGTCGGCTGCTATCTTGTTCACTCACCAACTGGCTTTGGACTACGTTACAAGTCTTTCGTGCACTTAAAGACATTAGAAAGTCTAACCATACCGATAAAAACAAGCCATGATTTAAATAAACTCTGTTAGGTCCGTTAGCACCAATTCCATTAGTGGCTTTCCGTTATTGTTAACAGAAAAATTGGAGGGCTGCAGAGCCTTTTCTCACTTTTTTCCTGGCTGCCCGATCTATCAAAATATAATAGTGTTTTTTCGCTGCATTTAACCCCGTAACGGAAAATAGCGCACAAAAGTCGAAAATGGCACTTTTTTGCCATTTTGAAAAACCTAAAAATCAATAAAAAGTGATCAAAAGGGCTTGCAGTCCTAAAAAGGATAGCAATGAAAACGTCATCAAGTCGCAAAAAAATGACACCACCCACAGCTCCGTACACCGCAGTATGAAAAAGTTATTGGTGCCAGAAGATGGCAAAATAAAAAAAATTATTTTTGCACAGGAGGTTTTAATTTTTGTAAATGTATGAAAACATTATAAAACCTATACAAATTTGGTATCCCCGTGATCGCACAGACCCAAAGAATAAAGTAGACATTTCGTTTGGGGCGCACAGTGAAAGCTGTAAAATCTAAGCTCACAAGAAAACGGCGCAAATGCATTTTTTCACCATTTTTGCTGCATTTGGAATTTTTTTTTTCCCGCTTCCCAGTACACGACATGGAATATTACATACCGTCACTATGAAGTGCAATTTGTTATGCAGAAAATAAGCACAGCTCTTTATGTGTAATAATACAGAAGTTATAGATTTTTGAAGGTGGGGAGTGAAGAATAGAAATGAAAAAACAAAAAGGCCAGGTTGTTAAGGGGTTAAACATTTTCAGTATTTATTGGGATGTAATAGTAGCCACGCTAAATATTTGTCAAAAGGAGATCACTTTGTGACGCTGTATCAAAAAATGTTGTCCTGTATAATGTCTGGAATATAAAAAGATGGCAAATATTTCTGCTACTCTGCATCAAAACTGGAAGTGTAGATGGGGAAAAAATGTATATGCTGAAATTTAGCATCTTGATGAATATTTCTGTAAGATTAATAAATGTATTCTAATGCCATTCAATCTTGTTGCAGGCCTTCGGCAAGATTTTGCATCTACCTCTACTTGTAGCTCAGTATCAAGACATCGCTCAAGCCTGTCTCTGTATTCTGGAAAGAAAATTTCCTGTGCCAGTAGTGATCAGGATTCAGACCGTTATAGTGTTGATGATGAAGATGAAGAGTTTGATCTGTTGCCACCACCACAGCCTAGACTCAGTCGATGTTCCCCTCTCCAGCGAGGCATTCCTCACTCGCAGACTTTCTCCAGTATTCGGGACTGCAGGAGAAGCCCCAGTTCCCAGTATCTGAATTCTAATGGATTTCAGCAATATAGTTTTTCTTCTCAAGCTCAGACTTCAGACCAACCACAAAGTAGAACAACTGCAGGTAAACATTATTATCACAGGGACTATACAGAATTTTATTCGGTGTAATGCTTTGGATTGAATAATTCATTGATCTAGTGTTCAAGGTAAGAGCGTCTGCATATTTGTGGCTCTTAAGCTTAGCTGACAATTAAGTTATTACCAAAGATAGTGGCTGAGCCAACATTGTTACCAATATCCACTTTACACTGGGTTTAACTTGCCAAAGAAAACCATAAAAAAATGTATTGAATCTTTACTGCTGATATAAATGCTGACTCTCGATAGTATATACACCAGTATAAGCTAACATGCTCCTGCTTGTTTGTAAGAAGAAATTTCGAGAGATGTTCCTTTCTATGGACAATTCTTTGCGTATGTTAAAGGACCCCTAGGATACATGCACGCAAGTGTTGTTTTTTGGCCATCCCCTAATCTTTGTTTCCACAGCATACAAGGTCTTGTTTTACACGGCACTGTGTATGTGTTACCTGCTCATACTTGGTTCAAGCAGCCTTGTTCTATGGTTGTTGGCGTGTGAGCAGTCTTCACACACCAATAAAACATTCCTCTAACAACTGTCTGTTTTTGGAGCCCGATATTGCACACATTTGTGTTGTAGGTAGCATTTGATTAATGACATTTGGAGTATTATAATACATAAAAATCATCAAAATTGCTACCTACCGTTGGGAATCTTTTCCTTTTAGAATAGATATACTCATTTGGTTTTCCCTGATATCTAAAAGCACAGAATTTGATGAATGTACTATGCTCCAATTCTTCGTTTGTTTGAAATATGACAAAAACATCCCAGGATTCAATATACCAATATGTATTAGTAATTTTAAGGTGTTGCATTCACAAAATGAAGGTTATTTTTCTTCCTTTTTTTTTTTCTTCTAGACAAATTGCGTAGAAGTATGCCCAACCTGGCTCGAATGCCCAGCACAACAACAACTACCACTGTGGTGTCTCCAGTTACAGTACGCAATAGCCAAAGTTTTGATTCTAATCTGCATGGTGCTGCAAATGGACTATCCAGACTGCAGTCAAGTAGTGAGTATCTTCACCTGTCTACTTATTATATATACTGCCCATTCATATGGATTAAAGCAGCAATCTCTCCAGACAGGGGCGTAACTAAGAGAGGCAGGGCCCCATAGCAGACTTCTGAATGGGACCCCCTTACTCTGTCAGAAAATTGTACATATTGATGAACTTGCACATATCTGTCCCAGTAGCTGCAGACCACATGGGGGAAGTACACAGGAGGAATCGGATACGAATGATCCCCAGTCCTGTCATTCTGCTGTCCCCTTTTCAACACTTCTTATCTGAGTTGCCAGCTCAGTTGTGTACTGTGCAAATATAAATATATATATATATATGTGTATGTATGTGTGTGTGTGTGTGTGCCCCTACAGAAGCCAGTAGTCAAAATTCCCATACACAAAACTCTATAGTCATAGCGCCCCAGAACAGCCGGAGTGTTACAGTACTCGGGTGCAAGATGGTGTAGAGAACTTGAAATAAAATTCAGTGAAGAATATAAGTCCTTTTCTATAGAGGTTTCAGTGTAAGTTTGTAAACAAACTCCAAATACTGTATCTTTCTTCATGTTTCATATTACAGAGTTCTCTGGTTGTTTTATTTGGCAACTGGGAAAAAAACCATAGAAAAACACTAGTAAAATTGTATGCACAAAAAAGGCTGAAATAATTTTATATCATCACTGATATATTTAAAGATATGTTTTCATTGACAACAAAGTTTCACTTCTCAACAAGTAATAAAACATTGCATCTATCTCAGTATATGAAGGTGGAAGATGATGAATAATTAACAAGGTATTGCCACAACACCGATCTGCCAGGTTCAGGATATTGTTTTGTCTATGGCCTAACACCTCAATCAATAACTTCTCACTTTGATCCAAGTAAAAGAAGTTGGAATTCTGCTAACTCACTCATTGCTCTGGCAATGAACGCTTGGTGATGTGAGGAATACGTCATCAAAGTCTCACCTCTGGCTCTGGCAGTTGAATAGTTGGCAGCCTATGGGAATCTGCTTTTTAGGAAGTGTACATATTGATTGGTTCTCCTATTCGTAAAGTATCTAGGATGAATACAGAAATTATAATTCGGGTGCAGATGGGACATGTAGCTTAAAATGTGGAAAGATGTTTGATTTCAGTGTTTTGTAGTCTTTATAATAGCTTTAAAAAAGGTTAGAAACAAGTCACTTTTATTAAACTCCATACATTTTTTACAACGTTTACAAACTGTATTAAATATTAACCACTTTGTGCTATGTACCATAAAATTATGTTGCATTGAGCAGGTGGTAAACGACTGTCGGTGTAAGGGAATGGTGCAGTGATGACACAGACTTTGGGAGCTGTGCCAGGACCATAACTATCAGGTGCTGGCTATACAATCTAGCTGGCACCCAGTCTTACTGATTTGGCAGTACCATATTTTTCGGACTATAAGGCGCACAAAAAATCCTTTGATTTTCTCAGAAATCAAAAGTGCGCCTTATAGTCCAGTGCGCCTTATATATGAACCGTACTTAAAGACAACAGCTGTCTTGAACTGTGTACAGGTCTGACACCTGCTGGTCATTCATCCTTATAATCAGGTGCGCCTTATACTCCGGTGCGCCTTATATATGAACCTAGACGTTTTAGCAGGCATTTATTGACACCTTATAATCAGGTGCACCTTATAGTCCGAAAAATATGGTAACTCTTTTTTTTTTTTGGCAGGTTTATTCTCTAATGCCATGATCAATACTTAATAATAACATCTAAGTGTTAAAGTTGTGAGCTTCCACTCTCCCCTCTGCCACCTTCAGGGGTTGTCATGGTACCTGAAGGTCTTCAGGTTATTATGAACAGTTGCCTATTAAAGGAAATCTACCAATTTGAAAATGACTATTTTAAGTAAGCATACCTTCTTCTAGCTGTCTGCATGGTGATACAGGATCTCTTCTTATCGTTTATAACCTTGTGCTTCCTGCAAAAAATATATTTTCAAATTATGCAAATTACAGCCTGGCACTCCTGTGCATGTTACACAAGGCTCTCCGGCTACTTCTAATTATGTACCTCCTTGTGTGAGGCATAAGCTTCCCATTCACACCAATACCACAGTTCCCAAGAGCCGTTGACGTCACCTGGTTCTCAGGAACTCTCACAGTCGCCTGGGCAATAGAGACGATAAGGGCTCATGCACGAGAGCTTACAAGAGCAAGATGACATCACCAGCTCTCGGGAACTGTGGTATGGGATGGAGTGGGACGCTTTGCATTGTACTGCATGCAGGAGGCGTGCATAATTAGAAGCAGCCGGAGTGCACTGTGTTATATGCATAGAAACGTCCAGCACTAAATTGCATAATTTGAAAAGCTTTTTTTTGCAGAAAGGACAAGGTTTTAAACGATAATCAAGAAGAGATCCTGCATCACCATGTAGTAAGCTAGAACGAGGTATGCTTAGCTTAAAGTCATTTTCACAGTGTTAGATTTCCTTTAAGCCCAGTCAGAGAAAGCATCTAAAAGGGTACTGTTGACAAATATACTATAATAATGTATATAATCTTTTTGTTTTTTAGTTCCACCACCAGGTCAACTTCAGCAAAGGGTACATAGTGTGGGAAATTTCCCGGTGTCTGTGCGGCCACCTCTTAAAGCTACAGCCTATGTCAGCCCTACTATTCAAGCCAATGGAGGCATTCCGCACTCTGTTAGTCTACAATCTATATCAAGCTCTGGAATCCCAATGCCCAACAAGACTGCAAGTTCCTTGCCTATTGCAAGAAGTGGTCTACCAAGACCAGCTTTGTCCAGCATTGGTGCAAGCAGTATTCCCCGGAGTAAGATTGCTACTCCACCACGCAGGTAATTGAAGTCTCATTATAAATCATGATACTTGTTCTTGACATATTTTCATGCCAGAGCAATGGGTGAAAATGTGAAATCTTGATGACAGGTTTGCTTTAAAGGACATCTACCATTTGATTCACTGATGATAGATGATTTATACCAGACCCTTATAAATATATTTAGACCAGGCCCTTTTTTGTTTTTGCATTTCCATTTTTTACTCCCCACCTACAAAAATATATAACAGTAAAGAGCTGTGTGAGGGCTTGTTTTCTGTGTAACAAATTGCACTTCATAGTGTCAGTATTTAAGATTTTGGGACATGGCCATATCTACCATTTATTTTTTTACTATTTTTTTTTAGACCCCCTACGGTACTTTAAGTTGTCTAATTGATCCTACGATATATCATCAGGGTACAGTATGGTAGTATCTGGAGAATATTACTGACTATTACACATGTGGCACATTGTAACAAGTGGCCAGAAAACATACAGCCTTTGGCCTTAAAAAGACTCAAGGCTGTCAAAGAGACAGATCGTCTCTTCTCAATGACGTCATGGGAAGAGACGATCAAAGCCAACATGGCGGCTCGTAGGTAAAAGAGCAAGATTTCACATTAGAGGGAATTGATAATCTTTACAATAATTTTTAATATATAGTGCCATCCTTTTCCATAGTGCTTATCAAATCAAATTCCAGGGAATTCTAGAAAGCGCATTCCATAACATATCATTGGCCAGTAGTTTAATGGGGTAAAATATGTTGATGGTTCTCTTTAAAGGGGTATTCTCGTCTGGGCATTCACATCCAGATTCATTAATCTGCCATATATGAACATTTCTTCAATTAGATGTCATTAAAAAAATGTACCTGGGTGAAGATAATTTCACAAGACTTTGTCCCTGGATACGGCCACCTCTGCTGGAGGGATTGCAAATAGAAACAAAAGGGTTTTGTATATATGATGTCCTGGAGTTACTGAAATGTCCCACAGCCGTCCTGTAGTAATGATCGCTGAATCCAGGTAGGCAGGCAGGACTCCACAGCGCATGTCTGGCCACCGCTGCCAAAATGTGAGGTGGTCGTATCCGAGGAAGTTCTCTCATTTCTAAGTGACAACATGACTACATTTATGAGAAATTATCTTCACACAGGAACATTTTTTTTAAACAACATCTAATTGAAGAAATGTTTACATATGGCAAATTAATTCAATGAAATTTAAATGTGCAGATGGGAATACCCCTTTAAGGATCAAGACTTTTTATAGGTTTCAGTAGAAAACAGCTGAGAAATGTAGAAGCCAGCAAAAAAAATCTTTAAAACTTGACTCCTGACAAGGCCTGCTGGAAGTTACAGTATACTGTCAGATTATAAGGTAAGTGTTCTGTAAATATTAAAAAAGTGCTCTTTGATCACCGAGATTGATTTAACTAAGGTTAGCTGATGGAACACCCACATCTCAGAAATGGGAACCTGTCGAACACGCTCTGGAATCCTGCATCAAACCTAATTGGTTTGATATTACGCTGACGTTGGTTTACCTTGCTATTCTCCATATCATTGTGGTTAACCATAGCTGCTATTCAATAGTCTAGATTTGTAAGTTTCAAGTTGGTAGAATAAATAAATATTGTAATAATCCAAATGACAGTTTCAGAAAATGAATGTCATTGTTTGTGTAATGAAATATACAGTGTATAAATATACTTTCAGTTCCCCATGCTTTTGTAGATCTCTGCTTGCTGTTGATCAATAGGAAGCTACATTGTTTTCTTCCAGTATCCAATTGACACCCAGGTGATTTTTATTCACCGGACGTTAACAATGAACCTTCTTATTCAATGACATCAAGCAGAGTTCTAGAAAACCGATAGGGCAGAATAGTGGCTCAGTGGTTAACACTACAGGTCAACATCTGCAAAGAGTTTGAATGTTCTCTCCGGTTTCCTCCGGATCCTCCGGTTTCCTCCCACACTCCAAAACATACTGGTAGGCTGATTAGATTGTGAGCCCCATGGGGACAGGGACTGATTTGGCAAGCTCTGTGTAGCGCTGTGTAAACTGTGTGCTCAATATAAAAAAAAGGAAAAATAAATAAAAATAAAGGAATAAAACGTCATATTAACAATATAATTGAGGAACATTTAATTATACGAACAATAATATGTCTCATAAAGGGGTTGTTCACTTTCAGCAGTGTACTCGATGAAATAACAATGTGTAACTATTCTTTTTTTCTTTTCCTTTTTCCTTTTTGATTTTCAGTTTTATACAGCCTCCAAAGACCCTTTCATCACTGAGCACTCTACGTGACGGAAACTGGAGGGATGGATGCTACTGAGCTGTGCTCTATGAGTAATGCTTTTATGTGTATTATGTATCCCAGCTGGCTGGGAAGAAGACATGTACTACTGAACTGTTCTTGAAATTTTAACATATGTGTTTTGTGGGCGTGCTATCAGAGACGATGTAGCTCCTTAATGTTTGCTGTGGACTTGTATATATACTTTTCACAACAATAACTGTATATTGTTTAACAACATGTATATTGTATGGGACGTATGCAGAATGCATCAGCAACTAACGATTTACATACATTTTTCCACTTTCTTAACTTTTTTTCTTTTTTTTTTTTTTAACTTGCCAATGCACTTAACTCTTTTTGTACACTGAAGTAAGCACTGCAATACTGGTTACTAAAGCCTTTGGGGAATCTGTGTATTTAATACTAAATGATGTAACACATGAATGATTATACACCTCTCAAGACGCTGCTTCACTTTTGTGCCATAAAATATTGTAAAATACACTTTTACCACTTTTTTTTTTAGAGATTTATTAGCAACATACTGTACATAACACATTTTTGTTGCAAAGCACAAAGGTCACAAAGAAGAAACACCGTAATGTTCCACAATCCACCAGAACTATGTCTTGTCCCTTTTTTTTATGTTTCATGTTAATTTATTATTATTAAATGATTTTTGATTAATATTGTAATTACTCAGCAGCTATACTGCATCTGGGAGTGGGATTTTCTTCTGTACACAACTGTTTTACTTATGTCAAAGTACTGAAAAATCAAAGGTCTCAATGGACATAAAACTTTTTGATAGGCGTTTTACAAAATTAAATTGCACTAATGCTTTAATAAGACAGTATATGATTTCATATCAATGACCTCTGTATACTGCAGTTTTGGAATGTTTCAGTAATAAAGAATATTTTTCAGCATTTCTTTATTTCATTTTTATACACATAATTCAGGGCTTACGTTTACCATATCGCATACAACCCCAAAAATATCGCCGCTTCTTTAGCAGAATCAAAATTTTAAAAAATGTGATCAAGCAGCTAGCCCTATAAATTCTGCATTATTATGCCATTGTAGCATAAATTGAAACTGATAACTCAGTGGGAACAACATTTCTTATTTCTAAAGCTCAAAACATCAGCGTGTATCTTAGATCTGATCATTCCTAGTCAGAGCTGTCTACTTCTATCTGAGATGCCTGCATGCTTCTCTGACTACTCTATGCATGGGGCATGCAGGAGAAGATATTATGGCCACCATGCTGATATTATTAACATTAGTCCATCTGACAGTAATTATAGTGTCTTATAGGCTACAACACTTACTTAAAGGGGTATTTCCATCTGGACATTCACATTTAATTAAATTCATTTGCAATATGTAAACATTTCTTCAATGTGATGTTATTAACCAAAATGTTCCTGTGTGAAGATAATTTCTCATAAACATAGCCATGTTGTCCCTTAGAAATCAGAAGGTTTACTTGGATACGAACACCCCACATTCTGGCAGTGGTGGCTAGACATGTACTATTGAGCTCTGCCTGACCACCCTGGATTCAAGGTTCATTACCACACTCCAGCAGAGGTGACCGTATCCAAGGACACAGGTTTGTTTCTAAGGGACCATATGACTACATTTATGAGAAATTTTTTAATGACATCTAATTGAAGAAATGTGTATTTATATGGCAGATTAATGAATCTGAATGTGACTGCCCAGATGAGAATACCCCTTTAAGGTTGGTGTAGAAGCTGACAGTCATCATAGATAGAAGTAGAGAGAACTAAGAATCTGTAAATATGCTGCACAGTGCAATGGACTGTTGTTTTAATAGTTTTATGTGATTTTAAAGTTATGACCCCCTTTGCAAAAGTTAGGCTAGGGATATACATGTTGAGTTGACTGTTGTTGTTTGTAGTGCATGTTCCTGAGAGAGCTCCGAACATTACAAAGGTTGGAGAGGCTCTGACTTGAAAATTTAGCAATGTAAACATAATTATTCTTTTCTCATCTTCAAAAACATATTTGCATATCTGTCACACAGAATTTTAAGCACAGCATAACCTGCAATACTTCCTATGCCCGCAAAGGAAGGCACGGCCTCCATAAAGCAAATCTACCATCAAAATCCAGCATGATAAACCAGGGGCACATAACCATAGTCCAGGGACCTGGATCTATAAGCATCTTCTTATTTTTTTATTCATGCCCTCCCTCTAAAATCAACATTTAAATTCTTCTTGTAAGCCAATAGGGCTCTTGGCGGGTGTTACCAGAGCCCCTCTGTTCTCTGTCTTCACAGACTGTTACACTCTCCACCCTCCCACTGTGTGCTGAAACTTCTGCAGCGAGATTACTTTAGGCAGATGGAGGGGAAAGTGCGGAGGGAGCAAGGAAAGGGGGAGAAAGTATATCAGCCTGTGAAACCAGCTGTCATGGTTTACAAAAAGGCAGAAAACCGAATAAAGAGTGCAGGAAGTAGGGAAACCGGGAAGGGAAAACTGTCCCTTAGTCTAAGACTAAGTTAGACCTTGTCTGAAGGTGATGGTCTGCTTAACTGGGCTAGTTCCAGACCCGACAACTCTCTCTCTCTCTCTTTCTGAACAAGAAGACCTTTCCAGATAGTAGGGAAAAGGACTGAAAGATACTAGGGTCTGGTGTACTAAAGTTAGGCCCCCTAATGAAACGAATACTGCAAGAAAAATTTGGCAAGCTAGCAATCCCAGCACGCACACAAACACATAACCAAGGCAGAATACAGGAAGGAGGGCAATAGGGAGGTCAGGAATAATGGATAACAACCAGAGCAGGTCCACAAGGCACTTACAATTATATAAACACAAAGGAAAACAGACAGGAAAGTGGTGAGAGAATACAAGAGAACAGACAAATTTCACACCGTCAAAAAAACAAGCTACAGATACAACAATACCTAGCAAAGACTGAATGACGAAACCAGCTGAGAACTAAAAAACAGCAGCAGGTAATCTAGAAACAAGAACAAGTAACAAGAAGACAGGCATAAAACATTCAGGCTTTGAAGCACAGTGATAGAGAACCAACTAGTAAGGCCAAAGGTTGCCGCTTCAAATCCTGACACCAGAGCATGGATGAGCTTGATTTTGATGGCAGATTTCCTTTGATCCTTTCAAGACCAAGGCTTTCTGATGCTTGGTGTTATGTACCATTGTCTTTATGCCCTCTGGTTGACAACCTACTGCTTGTTACACCCGCAAGTCAGTTTGGTCCTACAAACTTGCTGTGTGTGCTTGCAGGATTTTAAGGACCATACGTAGAATCACTCAACTGAACTCGGCATGTTTATTCAGCGATTCTCCGTCCTGAAATACTGAAAGTGAATTTGGACCAAACTTGGGCAACTTGTGGGCAACTGACTTTAAACTTAGACTTTCTCCTCATTGTGTCAGGCCCACAAGTAGATTTGGCACAATTTAATCATGGAAAAAGTAACTTCAAAAGTGTCGGGCAAGATGTAGGCAACCTGAACTTTATGCACAGCCAGTGGTGTAACTTAAAGCTGATGGGCCCCAGTGCAAGGCCCCCGACTATAATGTATGGTTTATAGTACTAGTCTTCTCATATGGGAAAGTGACACTTTATGGGTCCCCTAAGCTTCTTGGGCCCGTTTGGGACCGGACCCCCTCAAGTTATGCCCCTGTGCACAGCCAGTAAGGAAAGTGTGCAGCTTAGGCCTGAATTCTGAACGGCCATTGTAAATGTGGACCAATGTGTCATGGGCCCGTCCTACATACCATTCATTTTCTTGCTTTGTTAAGGTTCCCAAAGTTTCTACCTCAGATTTTTTCCAGCACATTCTCTGTGCACAAAACTGAAATATAATAATGATACATTCCACATTCCTAAACTATGTTTCCTGCTACTTACTAATTGTTATTTTATTTATGTATTTATTTTCTGTTTATCTCAAATGATTAGTCCGGGTTCATAGTGCCTGTGGCTTAGCCTTAAGCTTCAAGAGCTTGGACTGCTCATTAGACTCAGAAAGCCCAAGGCTATGTCTTGGACTTGCAGCCAAAGCAATACTTTCACAAAGAATGCTCGGCAGCACACATTGATAAGAGCAAGAAAAGGCATCTGATGGAAATAAAAACTACAGAAAATAAGTGTGAGACCGGCATGCAATAAGGAATTGCTTTGTTTTATTCCTGAGACAGTTTTCTGAGCGGTGAAAGTATGTTTTTAATCTTCTCCAATGTTTTGAAGCTTGGAGTGCTTTTGAAAGCCCCAAATATCAACTTACAGATTTTCAAAAAGTCAAGGCACCCAAGAGAATGTTCTCTACTGCTTGGCAGATGTGATGTTTAAACCATCACTATCTGAAAGCAAATGAGATAAAAAGAGACAAACATCCAAAGTTGATTCACTGTGTGGTGGATGAAGGGCAGAGCTGTGATAGCATTTCTTTATCAATTGTTCATAGTGTGGTACAGAACCACACATATCTAACAACCTTCCTTTGTACCGAGTTTGGAACCGACCCAGGAAGCATTTTAACTTGATTTAATCATAGATGGTATCTTTATTATTGTTTATTTTAGAAAACTAGTTTAGTCAGTTCCATGAAGGCTCAGCCTCCCTATTATAAGGGTACATTTTGCTGATATACATTTTGCAGGATCCCGTAGGTGTGAAATATAAGCAAAAAAAATAAGCCTGAATTACAAACAGCCGTATGTAGCACCTAGAAACGGAGTTCTGAGTATTTTTTAGATAGGAGAATTTCATAAATGCGAGGAGTGTGATTCACATACAGCTCCCACTGCCCTCCATAAATTTAACAGTGGATATCTACAGCTCTGTGCACCTAGAATTCTCATATGTCATTAACTGGGGGATTCTCCTCTTATGCTAACGGTGGTCACCTACCACAAGTTCAAGGTCTTCCTTACAGTGATGTGCACATCAGGCTAAATTTGAAAAAAGTAAGATCCAGGTAACTGAACTGATCACGAACACCTGCACCAATGGCGACTTTTAACCCTTTAAATGCCACCAGCTAAGTCTGTGCGCTGGGATGTTGTGGTTCGGGTCTGCTCACAACTTACTTACTAATCTCTTAATGCCCACTTAATATTTCCGCTCATGTACAAAAACTGTGCTAGTGATTTTTATTGATAGCTGTGCTACATGGAATTAAAAATGAGGTATTGAATAAAGATGACACGGTACTAAACTGATATATGAAATTCCAATTAAGAGACCACCAGATCAATTTATCAGCCTGATTTTATAAATGAATAAGGTTAAAAGTTTACACCTAAAATTCAGAAATTTGTGTTCAATGTTAAAATAAAGAAGAGAAAAATGTTTGTGTGTTGAAAATACTTCATGACATACAAGAAAATTACAATAATAACTTTTTGCATGCAATGCTTTTATTTGATTCCATATACCCCCTATTGTACATCATTAATATAGACCCATTATATGATGTATAATTACTTTGATAGAATTATACGGAATCCAACAGGAAAACCTTTAGTATTCCTCGGTATGCAGTGGACCATGAAGCCTGAAGTCAGTTACAGGTGCAATACTTCCCACGTTGGTTTTAAACATTTTATTAGGCTTTTATATGTATATGTGGTTTATGAGGCCTTATAATTAGAACAACGTTAGCATTCTAGTGTCTATAACATTCTCTGTTGTTGTACATCAGCGACCATTCTTTCTATGGAGATGTCAGTACCAGTACCAGTGCTGTACACTAGAGAGCAGCAGCAGGTCGTCTTATGTATTGTATTCTGTGTCTGTGCTGGGCTGAGAAGCCGCATGGTGTTCAGACACTTGTAAAATACAGTTAATTCCTCTATATAATAAAACTTGCTGGTGAATTAAGTTTTATATTTTATAAAGTGAAATTTATATAGATGAAGTTATTTGTAAAAGAACACAGTATAAAGTTGTATATGGACACATCCTATACATAATATTTATAGAGACCACAGTGCAATTATAAAGGCTTTTTACAGTTCTGGGTGGTGTCTATCTTTCTAGTAAGTATTTTATTCCAGAACTTCAGCCAAATGGAAAAATTGCATTGTTTCCAGAGACACAACTGTCTTGTATCTGCACTAATTTATCACATCATTCACCCTCCAACTAAACATTGCAAAAGTAAACTCATGAATGGGGACACGCAGAGTGTAATCCGTGTGGGTTAAACCACAACAAACTCCCTAGCAGGGGTGGGATTCAAATTTTAACAATCGTCTCTCTATTCTGGGAGCGATAAAGTCTGTCCCATTGCTCGACGCAGGAAAAAAATGACACCTACTCTAATCAACAGTTCTAATATTTAAAATGCACTTTATATTAATATGCAATTTTAATTTTGTATAAACTCGACGTTCCACATTTTTATGCAGATTATATTTATCTCTGATTTTTCCTAAATGGTCGATGCAAATGACAGTCAGTGTAATACGTCTTCACCCGTTAGAATATAAATCTAATTTTATTGAACAAACCTTCCCAATGATAACTGTATATGGCAGTCTCCGTAAAGAGAACTCTTACTTCCCTCTCTCACCCAGCCAAACCAGTTCCCTATACTGTACTGAAATGACCCAACCAGGTGGAAACGGTGCTGTCTACAGTTGGGAGTCTGTTCCTTCTGTAATAGATATACTGGTTTGGGTTTAATCCCTCATCATGTCATAAAGCCTCCTGTAGGTCATCAGGTGGTGGTTACATCAGGTCCCATCTAGTAGATGATGGACACCCAAAGTCAGGGCATAAATAAAATGATATGTCTTCCAAGATAAAAGTCTGATGGTCCTTATAAAGAGTATTATAGGATGTGCTCATATAGAACTTGATACTGTGTTCTTTTAGCAAAAACCTCATCTTTATAAATTTCACTCTATAAAATATCACTTTATAAAACAAGCTGATGAATTATGTACAGGAATTAACTGTATTTTACAAGTGTGTGAACACTATGTGGCTTCTCAGCCCAGCACAGACACATGCCTGAGCAACATACAGTACAATACATAAGACGACCTGCTGCTGCTCTCTAGTGTACAGCACTGGTACTGACATCTCCATAGAAAGAATGGTCGCTAGATCGACCCCCGCCCTCCTTGGCAGATATCTGCTCGCGCATACGACACATGGTCGCTGGAGTATATGACTGCTTCTTTACATGAAAAGATGGACCAGTTCTGTACAACCTTGGCCGCTTGGGATGCTATAGGAGACAACCTCCCTTAACGGTATAAACCTCACTTTATTGTTGGGATATTGAGTGATCAATGGGTAGTTTTTTCTTATCTATTGTTTTCCCTTTGGAAATGTTTGTGTTTATTTCTTCAAATTGTTTAAACGCTACTTTACAGAAGAAACAGCCTATATAAAAACTAACAACATGGATTAGAGGTCAGAAAGCAGAGGGTGCTACATGAAGTTCCTATTCTCCTGTTGGTGACAATCCTCTACTGGGCCAATTCATTGTTTACCTGCTGTGTCGCGCTGATACTATTCTTGAAGATCCTACATGGCTTACTGGATTTGAGCTTATGTACACTTTACCATGATTATATTGTTACTATTGCATTGGATTTCGTGAAAATTTCCATTTATTCAATAAAGTAAGTTGAAAAAAAAAGAAGAAGCAAGCAGAATGAAGGTTTTTCTGTTGAGTTAATTATATCAATGTAATCAAACATAATGGGGCAGTATTTACTTACCCGGTCCGTTCGCGATCCAGCGGTGGATTCGGTCCGGCGCATTCACTAAGGTAGTCCTCCGCCGTCCAAGTTGGCGCTGCTGCGCTGAAGTTCCCGGAGGCGCGCTGGAATGCCCTGAATTCACCGCCTATACCTGGTGAGGTAAGTGTAATTTTCGCGGACACAACTTTTTGTTCTTAAATGCGGGCGTTTTTCCGAATCCGTCGGGTTTTCGTCTCGGCCACGCCCCCCCCCGATTTCCGTCGCGTTGCATGCCAGCACCGATGCGCCACAATCCGATGCGTGCGCAAATCCGGGGCAATTCAGGTCACATCGGCGCAAATCGAAAATATTCGGTAACACGTCGGGAAAAGCGAATCGGGCCCTTAGTAAATGACCCCCAATATGCGGTGGTGAACCTATGGACAGCGGTGGTAGTCTTCGCTCATTGACACTCTATAATGACACTTCACTCTGAGAGCTATATTACAGCTATAATGGTTATCCATGTATCAGACACAAGCGAACTGGCTTGGCAATTCACAAGTGCTGATTCTTTGGGTACAAACTTAATGACGACTTCTTGATCTGCCTCATAATTGCAGAATTTACCAGCAGATGCTCCTGCACATGGATTTTACCAGTGGGCCGTGTACAGTCTGATCGGTCAGTGCTGATAGTATCACAGTATGCATGAAAATACAATTGGAACACCATGTGGCTAATGTTTTAATTTCTAGAATGGTAAAAAAAACAGCATAGACAAGATATCCAGTGTAGTCATTTATGTAGTATTAAACCATATTAGTTAAAACAGCAACAGAGACGTGGTGGCGGAAATCCATTTAAATTACTAAGTTTGGTTCTGAGATCAGCCTAAAGCACTTTTGCTATGTGTATGAGCACCATAGCCACCATATGGGTAAACGAAACCTTCATGCCATCCCATAGTATGGCCACACAATATTCTAGTTAAGACATCAATAGAAGCCATTTCTAGACGCTCAATTCAGGATATCTTTAAGAAGGCTCCTGTAGTCTTTACCACAACTGCACAAAAAGATTTCCTGCAAGCTAGATATTGTTTAAAAAAACTCTTCACATTGATTACCACAATTAGGCAAAAAATACATCACCAAACTTCTTTCATGCGTCCATAGTTTATGGTAGAACAACTATGAGCAAGCGTCGAACAGTCCATGGGGTCAACAGTCCCACAAGGTGATTCACACCTGTTTGTTCTTTCATGAAGCCCCATGGACTGGTTAGATGCTATACCACTGTTGGTACTATAAAACTATGGACAAGGAATGAATAGAAGTTGTTATGTATTACCCTGTTTTTTTTTTACTGAATTGTAAAATAAATTGAAGATTTTTAAATGATATATGGCTGCAGGAACTTGTGACACAAATATTCAATCCCTGCCCTAGACCACAGTCTTCTACTCTGAAAGGGAAAAGGCTTGTAGGAAATGACTCCTGTGTTGCTTTGCCAGAATTTCACAGTACTAGTTTGGGAGATGAAACAGCAAAATCTACATGGGGAAGTTATGGCTGTTACTGTCATCATTCACTTTAGATAGTAGGTGTTCCAGTAATAGAAACATGAGAAGATTACGATATCTTGAAGTCAGACTCGATAGTAAGATGTAAGATGGAAGATAAGCAACAAAAGAGCCAAATGTCAACTTCCTCAAGGCGAATTCATTGTACTCTGACTAAAATTTCACATGATCTGTGTTAGACAAGGTCAACACTTTGACAAATCCTTTCTAATTATTACACAAATTGTCTTTAGTCCAAGAATATGTGGATGGTAATTGCGTCTGAAGCATCAAATGGAAAAAAAAAGGTAGAAACCTGTGGTAATTTAGTTTCAAAGGTTGAAGCTTTGGGGCCTCACAGAGTGTTTGTGTGCTGAGTGCCAAATGTAAAATCCTATTGGAATTCTAAAGAAACAACTTTATTCTGTTTTTAAGGGCTTGCAGGAATGAATAACAAACAGCCTAGTCCCCAAATATTCCCCATCTTAAAGCCTTGCTAAACTGAACACAATCGAGTGCCTTGTGGATTCCCAGACTTCTCGGACAGACCACCATACTGTCTCCACCTGGTCCAAAACCCATTTCACTCCCTGCCTTGCTGTTGAGCCCTCCGCTGTAAGTGTCTAAGAATGGTGTGGTCAAGGTCCTTTTCAAATGGTTTTTAGGTCGTCTCTTCCAGATTTGTTAGGTCACACGCACACGATATCAGTGAGTAGATTATTCTAGCGGTTTTTACCGTCACGTTGATTAATCATATATTTAAAAGAAATTACCATGACAATACACAAATACTACAGGTACTCACCTACACTCCTCATCACAATCCGACACTGGTCTGAGTTAAAGAGAACCTGTCAGGCAAATAACCCCCAAAACTAAAATGTTCTCAAACTCTATGAGAAAGCATTGCCCCTTCCCTTCATGTCCTCGACATGCCTGTAAACTAAGCAATCAGGTACCATAGCTGATGCAAATGACTTAGAAAGGTCCAATGGATCATTATCATATCAGATGTTCAAGCAGATTCAGGAAGGGAGGCACAGCCACACCCTAGTCAAAAAAACATACTGACACGCCTGAGGTGACACTCTTATACCTAGTCTCTCTATGGCTATCCGGTGGCGGTGGGCCCCCGGAAGCTTGGGGTGCTAAGAGGACTAGCCATAACACATGACGACAGTCGTATATGATATGCACAGCAATCCTGGTGACTGTCTCCTCTACTGTGCTTCATGGTGTCCGGTGGCCATGCCCCCCCAGCCTGTTGTGTAGACATACTCTATACACGATTGGGACAGCCTTAATGAATGTGACACTCTGGTGCTCCCTCTCTATAGGCCTTACCTGTGCTGCGGCCACACCCGCAGACCTGTTGAGTCAGATACTCTATACATCATCACTGACACTGATACATGATGCACTCATGGCGCTCAGTTATGTGTCTCGCCCATGCGTCCTGGCCTGCGCCGACACCACCCACTGCAGCTGTTGTGTAGTGAGATATACTCACTATATCCATCACTAGACAGCATAACGGTGACAGTCAATGGGCATACCCAAGAAGTCGCCCGTGGCCAAGCTGCTGGAAGTGTGCCCACAAAGTCTCGTGCACATAAGAATCCCTGGGGCGAGGGGTTGCTGGATATAATACACCCTGGGATTTACGGGGTGATATAAAATAAAATAAGGTTGTTCAATTAAACCAATTTCATATGGAACCAAGACCAGATACCGTTTAGGTCCTCTGATTTTCACAGAAATGTGAGTAGACCGATAGCAGCCCCAACTGAGCTCGTGCTCCGTAGTTGGAACACTATGAATCAGGAAGGGCGACCCTATGACAGACCTGTAAGGTGTAATACAGGCTGGCCCATGTGACCTGGTTGCTGTGCACCCTAATGCTGTGCATAAGATACCAAACATATGACAGCCATGCGAGGGTAGACAATCTGAGGCGGCTTAACCCCAGTGTAACCCTCCCGGCTAAAGGGCATGAAGCGGTGAATAGTCGCCTCACTAAAAGGTCGCCACAAACGGGAGACCGGCATCACCGAGTCCGATGACGTGACCAGGCGAGACTAGATCGGAAAACCGGTCTCCTACTAACAGGTTTGATTACATGAATGAGTACGTGAAAGCTAGAACTAATTAAAGTGTAACTGGATTTAGGACAAACTTCTAGTCTATGTAGCATGGTACTAAGCCGAGCTCTGTCTCTCTCGGCTTACTGAACGTCGACCCTGACTAGCTTTTATGTGACTTCTCCTGGTGCGTTGGCCCCCATCTCGGGCTTGGTCACACCTGAAGCCTTGTGTGTATGAGATACTTCACTTATCACAGACTTGACAGCCTGCAATAATGATGCTGGAACCCTGACGGGTGGCTTATGGTTCCTCCTGGCGCTGGTGCCCTGTCAGAGGGTATTAGAACTCCTATCACATGACGATACTCTGGATAATGATTGTGCCAGCGGGCTCTCATCATATGCTTCCTGTCGCTCTTTTTGGTGAGTACTAGGCTGGCCACCTCCCTGCAGCCTGTGTGTGTTGAAGATATCTTCCTATAACCATGACTGCGACGCTCATAATGATGTGTACATACACTGGTGCTGGCCTTCACTGAGCCGGTATGAGATATCTATTCCCTGCGACAGCCTGTGTGGCCACGAACCTCCTCCCATGGGGATTAATCTGTGCGTCAGCCCACCCTGCAGCGATGTGTATGAGACCACATCTGACTGACAAACCAAAGTGAATTTTGGTCTGGCCCCATTACCCATGGGACGACCCCTAGTGTGTGTATACTCCAGTCCATGTGTTGTAACATGCTAACATAGCTAAGTCGTGTTAGTGTATAGCAGAACATATGAGCAAACATGTGTAGCCTGAGTGGGGGGGGGGGGGAGGGGGGGCTGTGTTTTCACAACATGTTCTAGCAGAGACATGTCATCTACATGTGTAGCTGTTGTCTGTGTCTCCTCACGTGTATTAGGAGAAATGTCAGGTGCGATTGTACTAATGTCGGTCTCCACATGTTAAGCAGAACATGTCAGGTGCTGTGTAGTGATGTCTGTGTCTCTTACTGTATAGGAAACATGTCAGGTGCTTGTGTATCTAATGTCTGTCTCTCATCGTATCTGTGTATAACAGAAACATGTCGGTACGTGGTAGTCGCGATGTCTGTGTCTCACCTTGGTATAGGAGAACATGTCAGGTACTTGTGTACTGATGTCTGTGTCTCAACTTGTGTAAGATAGGACCCGTCAGCAGATAAAGCACAGACACACATAACATTTACACACAAACATGAGCAGGGGAGGAGAGGGGAGGAGTAACAGGGGTGACTGCATCTTGCTTCATTCCCGTGCCGCTTTATTTACCATAACAAAGAAAGAATGATTTTAAGAATGATTCATGAGCTACCGCCTCCACGCCGCTCACTGACATGTTGGCGACGTGCCCAAGGGGGAATCACATTAACCATGTTATCCAGACTTTACCAGAGCGCCATGTATTGTAGATCCAGAATGTCACAATTCACTACGACGAACTGGTAGTAAGGGTCAGTCAGCTTCACCACAAGGCTACTATAGAGTGAGTGGAACGTGGATGTTCTGATATATGTCAGGGTGCTGACCAGTAACTTTGAGAGTCAACACAGATGGTCAGGTGCGATGGCCGCCATCTCAGCATCACACATCCCGCTTCTTGGCCTGTTGGACAAAAATCTCCTGTCGACCTCGAAGGTTGGAAGCTTTACAACTTCACAAGAGACGGGGGAAGAAGAATTCCCTTGTTGTTAGCCAGAGCACCTCCGGTCTGTTTTCTCAGCGCGTTTAAGAGGGGGGTGGAGGGGGGATGGGAGGAGGAAAGAGGAGAATGTTGCCGACACAGAAGAGGGCCATGTTCAGTCCTTAACTGTTCAGCGTTGTAGGGCAGAAGAAAGGAGTTGGAGGAGGAGAAGGAATATGGGAAGTCAGCCAGAGAGGGGAGTGAATTGTGGCGTGGGGACTCGCGGGCGCATATGGCAGATTCATGCTAGGCTGACTATCCCGTGACCCTCATGTTCCAAGAATTTTTTTCCAGCACCGAGTACATGGGGTTAATTAACTCTCCTGGACCGCTGTACAAGGCAAAATCTTTCCACTCTCATCCCTGAGAGGACAAGGATGGATGAGAGTGCATAATACCAGGCCCTGGGCTCACAACTGAACAGTCTTTCCCACACATCTGACACCCCGCTAGCGCGCAGAGTGCATAACTTCTGGCGGTGAGTATGTATCGAGGGACGAGTAGGTGAGCAGGCACGCTGTCCAGCATAGCGGGTAGAAGCTTTACAAGGCCTCTGCCCGTTTTATGACTCACCCGCAGCAAGACACCTGTCACTGTCCCCAGTCTCGAGAGTAGGGCTGATCTTACAGAAAGATGGTGAGTGAGTAGCCCAGCTCCCTACAACTATCTGCGGTTTCAAAGCTGGACATGGCCCGAACTCGCGCTGTACCCCTGGAGGTTCTTAGCTACCTGCCCGCTAGCGTGCTCGTAGAGGCGGGTTTCTACATGCGCCTGGTGTGCTCATCACCGATAATCGTCGGATGACAACCTACGCTTACAAGATGAATCAGCATGGATGTTCTCATATTTCCATTCTCAGCAGTGAAGCAGCTAAATCCTGAAATAAATATCTCAGTATCACTACTCACTCCTCATTCTCCTCCTTCTCCTCTCTCCTCCTTCCTTATACCTTCTCCTTGCTCCTCTCGTTTGTACACTAGCAGAGGAACTGGCTATTTTTTGCCAGGCCAACTGGACTCTAGCTGAGTATCTCTATGTAATTTAATTTTCTGGAGGGCACACCTAACCTGCTCCTCTGTTTGAAAAATAATGTGGAGTGCCACCATACAGGCACTATCCAAATTTACAATGTTCCATAGCAGCCTCCACAGTCGACTCGCTACTTTAGTCTGCCTCCACAAGGTGGTATCCATTGCTGCACTCACAACGTTGCGTCAATTGCACCTTCCACATGTCATCCTCCATAGCTCGTCCCCAGCTGCCTTACAGTCGTCGTCCCTTAGCAAACGAGCTGTGGCCGGCAAATCTAGCGTTGTTTTACGGCTTCCACATGCAAAACTGTTACTTGTCTCGACCCTGCTGTGTTTCCACAAAATATACCGCCCAAACTTTTATACTATGAAGGATATGATTTCAGCACGCTACTTGTGGCAATCATCTTACATTCCCTCCCTCCCCAGACAGGCCAAACTTATAAAACAGTGCTACACTGTGATCTTACACAAAAGGTTTTTAAAAGTCGTTTGGTCTAGCTGAGTACCTCTCGGTTATGTCGACTGGACAATCGCCAGCCTGGGCTGCGTTGCTGCCTCAAACGTGCGTCCACAGCGCACTCTCCATACATCGTCCCCTTAGCAAACAACTGTTAAGCATGAATTTTCGAGTGTTCCCAGATAACGTAATGGACTGCGGCCCATCTGTCGCCGCCATGGCTGTAGACTTAAAGTTTTCAATCATAGCGCGCATATGGATTCCCAACAAAAAACCATAGGGAACCATTTCCGAAAAAAAACAAAAAATAGAACCGCAATGATATTACCTTATTGCGTAGATGAATATTCAAAACGCCCCGCCGCTTATAAAAATTCTAAGTAAACCGTGATCGGGCCCCCAAGGTCCATTATTGGTGGGGAGGAGCCGTGAGGCGGGCTTGTACAGCAATAGTCTGCCTGGCAGTGGACCGTCAGCTCCATCCCAAATCCAACTAACATCGTTTTAAACTGCAGCACTTTAATCCACTACTAATAATAATTTGCCCTAATTTGGCATAATGGTGCGATAGGCAGCCTCAAGAGGCATCCATGCATGGCTGCCCCTAGCTGTTCCTGTCCCTTTCCGTCCGGGGTTTCCATCCTTTTGGTCTGGGTTCCCAGGTGTGTTGGCCAAGCTCCTGTGCAGAGCCTTGGTCCCCTTGAAAATGCTCTGAGTCTCCATTGACTCAGGGGGTCGCGTATTTTCGAAACGAGCATGTCGAGATCGAAAAGTTGACCTCAAGTAACGACCCCCGCCCTTTTAATGCTGTCTCATCCTCCTGTCTCTAACTAAGAATGTTTTTTAGGCCACATAGCACTGGTGTTACTAATCGGAACGTTGGAACCTAGAAAAGTTCACTACAGGGTAAATCAAAAAAAACCATATGGAAATGAGGATATTGAAACTGGACTGTTGTGTTATTCTATTTCGTAAGAACTACTCTCATTTCCTGTTCTTCATCCGTAGCACATGGAGGTCTGTCTCTGTGCATTGAAGTGCTAGTTTCTGTCCGTCTCCTGGGCACCACATCCATGCTCCTCATCACCACACCTGAGAAATGTTGCTTGCTGGTAGTTTTTTATGTTTAACTACTTTTCTATTGAAGGAACACTCTCTACTGTCCAACCATGGTCTAATCTCTGTACTTACACATTTACCTGTTGCAATAACGTGTTCTGAAGGTTCCTGTGACCTGATCACTAATTCTATATGGTATGTTTCTACTACAATGACTTTTCAAAGGGACATATATATACAAGTATTCATACCACCACCACACACATTATTGCACATATTCACAGAAGGGTTAAATAGTGATATATTGCATCTATTGCATGCTTATACCGCCATGCCATTGTATATAGTAATCAAATGACATGTGACGGGTACTTGGTACCTGAATTTCTATAATATGTGCATATGTAAATAGCTGATAGACACATCAGTTACCCTTTTAATGTATTATTACCAACACAAGGTAAAGGATAATAATAATAATTCCCGTTATTTATATAAGCGCCACAGTATTAAGCCCTACACATAGCTTCCAAATCGTTCCCTTCCCAATGGGCTTACAATCTAATCAACCTACCACATGTTTGGGTGGTGGGAGGAAACTCGGCAGAAACTGGGGAAACCCCACGCAAACACGGAGCGACATACAATACTCACTTGTAACTCTTTAACAGTGTATATTGGGTGTTGTCATATAGGTCCACATGACAGGACAACAGTAGATATACCAACTAAAGTAGTTGGCTGAATAACATTTCCCAGGAAGGTGTGCTGTAAACTTACATTTTTTCAAATGTCTGGATTATTATTTTTGACTGTCACGCGGCTGTACAAACATCGGTTTTCCCAAACTCTTCAAGGAGATGCCGAAGTACGACTTATTTGTGGATAGTACGTGTTTGTAATGAAATTGAAAATATGAATATATCATAACCCTTATATTAAATCCTCTTCAACATTGCACACCCCACAACATAGGAAACATCTTAGGAGATTGTAAACGTGTGGCGTGGGGGGGTGCGATCTAAACTGTGGTGGGGCTGTTCTAAACTAGTGTGGCTGTGTATATAGGCTGTGGAGGCACTGTCATATATAAGGCGTGGGGGCACATACAGTATCTAGTTGGCTTGGGGTGAGCTTATATGCTTGTGGAGCATCTATATATAGGCGTGTGGGGGCACTTTATATAGAGCCTGGGGCTGATATAGGCTGTGCGAGGCGGTGATAGGCACTGTGGTTGCGCTAATGTGGGGTAGTGTATAGGCGGGGGTGAGCTGTACATAACATGTGAGGGGCACTGTATAAGGCTGTGTCGGGCACTGGATAATAGGCTGTGGGGTGGCTGTAACATACACTGTGGGGGCACCTGGTATTCGGCGACTTATAGGCTTTGTTGTTGGGGGTGACAGAACTGGAGAGGGCCTGTGGGACTGTGTAATCATGGGTTCTGCTAGTGAGTGTTGCGCTGTAATAGGCGTTAAGGCGCGTGTATAAAGCGTGGGGTGGGCTGTATTAGGCTTTGGGGCGGGCGGTATCGCTGAGTTTTTGCCGTGGTTATAAGTGTGGGGGCGCTAATATGAGGACTCGTGAGGCGTGCTGGATATATAGGCTGTCGGACGAGGCACGTAGATATGGCTATGGGGGCAAGTTATATAGCTGTGGGCGGGCGTGCATAGACTGTGAACACTGTACTAGGCTGTGAGGCACTAACTATTAGACTGTGAGACACCTGTATATAAGTCTGGGGGCTGCATATATGGGGGGTTGTTGGGGTACTGTCATATAGAGCTGTGGGGCACTGTAGGTTGTGTGAGGCACTGGATTATAGGCTGGGGGGCCCTGTATCATGGGCTGTGGGGGTGGGCTGTATAATTAGTGCTGTGGGGGACTGTACATTACTGTGGTGGGAAACTGTAATAGGCTGTGGGGGTGGTGCTGTAAATAGATATGCAGGGGAATGTATATATCGACTTGATGGGGCACGGTCACATGAGTTTTGAAACACATTGAGAAAAAACAAATAAAATGATACATGTTATTAGGTAAAGGAAAATTTTACATTGATAGCATCTTTTAATAGTAAAGAAAAACCCCATGGGTACTGCATAAAAACCTGTACACAGAACTTTGTGGGAGGCGTTTTTTGCCTTGTGTGTTCGTCACTGAGTTTCAAAACACAATGCTAGGGTTCTGTATGTACGCATTGTATTATCCAGTGTGCACATTATACTGTAAGTGACTATGGTATTTTTATGGGCGCGATTGTGAGATGTGCTGAACAGGCTGATAATCCTGGAATGAATGGCAGCAGTGATAAACCATGGCGCGAAGAGTTGTAAGGCAGTGCTCTTCATCGGATGGATCAGAATTCGTCACTATAAGGTATTAAATGTAACTATGTATCCTGTTTCACAGACTGGCGTCCTTGTCGGCGGTTTTTATTAACATTTGGTCCTATAAATTAAGGACGAATATAGCAGGGGTACAGGGTGCCTTCTAGGGAGCAGCATTTAGTTCTTTGGCTCAATTTTTCTTAGGATCATATTCCACAAATTGAGCGGTTACTCACGTTCGTATTAAAACTGTATATATTGCTTACTGTCCAATCAAAAATGCAGGAATCTGTAAATGTGATCACGATCATAATACTGAGTTTGTGTTCTGTAAAGACTCAAGACAACTTTAGGTTCTGTATACAATGCTACAGTAAATCATGGAATTCCTCGAATCACTGAGTGGGGGTCATAGAACGGTTGTAACCTCTACCATTCCATCTGGTCGCAGACCATTATTTTCTTTCGTTGAGCTGGCAGAGGGTCATTTATATTCATAGACAAGTGAGTAGGATATGTCCCTTTTCTTGTCTTGTGCGAGGCAACTTCTTGAAACCTATGCCTGTCTGCTCTAGAGCCACATGACCTTTCCAACTAACATAAATCCAAAAATGAATATAAATATATGGAAAGAATACAGATACATGGAAGCGTTAGTCTACAGAAATTATTAGGAAAGCCCTTCTTCTAGTACTAACCCATTTTAAACCCAAGCAAGTGTATTGGAATCTTTACATTAAAAGATACTTTATACTTGTATTGGTATATGGCAATTTATATAAATACAAATCCAGCTGAAACTTAATATAGGGAGTTGATGGCTGGCTGTAAACCCATTGTATTAGGTACGAAAGGTGTATAAGTTTTGAAGTGTGACGTTCTAGATATGGCATAGTCTGTTCCTTGATCTTCTAGAGAGAAGTGGTACAGTATTATCCAGTACACACACTGCAATCACATCAAGATGTTACCATATATACTAAGACTATTGGCCGCTCATCCATAATTAATTATTTACCACATGAATAAACACGCACATAAATAATATATTGTCTCTATAATATAGACAAAAAGTACATTTACCTACAACACATCAAGTAGATACTGCCATTAAGATAGTGAGCACACCGGCCTGGCACGCAGGAAGGGACCTATTACTGTTAGCTGCGCAGATCTCCTCTAGTATTGTCCACTGTGGTTGCTCGTCCAGGGCACTTTCTTCCTGTAGTCTCCTCATTGTTGCCATCTACTTTCATCCATCAGGTAGGGAACGTTGCAGAAACCTCTCTCGCGCGGATGTGGCTCTGGAGGACCTCACCCCACTCTGTCCTTTAAAAAAATCCCAGTCATATCCAATGTTCTCCTAATAACCGCTAAGTCACCCTGCAATGCAGATATACATCTAGGATTCATCATATACAATAATTATATAATCCATAATCCAAATATGCGCCCCTTTAGACCAGTAGCCCAAGGTATATAGGTAGGCCCTATCCGTATGGCCGTAGGCTATAAGTAGCCACAGGCTCATGCCCCAGTAGGTTTATGTCCCCCTGTATATATTGCCAGCCCGCGCACTGTGTATCTATCGACCAGACGCCTGCTCCCCTTCCTGCGAGCACAGCCAGCGGTCGAGTTAGTTGTATAGCGCCAGCCAGTCCCCCCCCTATACACTACTGAGGGCCAGGACCGCTCCAGAGGTGGCATACTTACCCTCGGCCTACCCATCCGCCCTGCGGTAAAAATGCCTAAAAGGGGTTCCAGTTTTGTTGTTGTTTTATAATTAAAAGTGACCAAAATACTTCTATCATACCAATTTCATGGTTTTGCTAGACCGCTGGTGTCTTGCCATGCAACAGGAAGCGCCATTGTGTGGCTGTGGATAAAACCTATCCATAGTGCATGATGTGTCACACCGGTGAAACTCCTAATGGCACTCCACACACAGCTCTGAGCACAGCTCTGTGAATGAGCTGCACCGTATGGACATCACATGGGACAGATCTCTCTCAAGAAGTGAAACATAGAAGATCACCTCTATAGAACGCTGCCAGGATCTAGAAACGTGTATTAACATTTCATATGCAAACAATAAACATTTGTGTAAATTGAACAACCACTTTAAAGGGTGTCCAAGTATTTGTAAAAATTAGGTGCAGGGGTGAAGAGACTCTTTGTAAAAAATAAAAGTGACTCACCTAGGTCTGTGACCCAGGTATCCTTTGGAGCCAAATGCCCTTCGCCTACACTGAAACTGGGACCATGGTTATCGCGTGTGCGTGGCGGTGGCAGGAAGCTGTTTGAGTGGAGTCTTCTGGGCCCTTTAAACAAACAAGGGGATAGCTCCAATGGACTGGCCATGGACACTGTGAGCGAAGGATTGCGGTAAGTTACATAATTTTTATTGTTAAAAAGCCCTGCCCCTCCCGGCTGCCCGTAATATGTAGAATGCGTGTACACCCCTTAGCAACAAAGCAAAAGGAATAGTAGTTGGTTCCAGTGGAGTATCATGGTTTCCTAAATACCGACAATGTGGAATTTTTGCCCACTATTACCTTCAAACTGATGGGCTTGTACAAGGTCAAACTGTCTCGAGAACATTCATGTTGCTGGTATTTATGGTCATTTGACTGGTCTCATGCTTTAAAAAGACATTCGAGACAAGAAGGAAATGTTTATGGAGGGCAAGTTTGGCCTGTTGGGGGATATGATGGGCACAAGAAAGCTGCCGCACGGAATGTTAATGTATATTAATGGTTTTCAGCCGTCTGGGCATCTGGAAAGAAAAATCTGTACTGGCCGGAACCCAGACGAGAGAAGATTCTAAATGCTGAATAAGTTGTGGAAGACATCAGTGATCTCAACTGAAGCCGTACTCCTATGTCTTCGAACAGGCTTAATAATTGTGAAACATTCAGAAATTCTAGAATCGGTCAGAAACTGCACTGTGAGACCAAAAGTATCCAGTTAAAAAGTAAAATCATAAGATTGGTCAAACAATTATATTATTAACTCAAACATATGGATTAAAACAGCTATAGGCCCCTTCCACACTAGAGCGTGTGATCGATAACCGCACACACTCGCAATACAGCAAGCTGCCGGAACGCACGACCGAACGATGAGCCGCGGAGTGAACTGACATGCTGATTCACTCCGCTGCGTGCAGCGTTCGGCCGTGCGTTACCCGGCACTTGCGTTGCGAGTGTGATGAGTTCATCGCATCACACTCTTCTAGTGTGGAAGGGCCTAAATAGGGAAAAATTTGATGAAGACAATGGGGCAGATTTTTACCGCGTCCTTCCTGTGATCCGCGGTGACGCTCGCTTTGAGGTGATTAAGGTCGTCTTCCAGTCCCCGATCACTAAGGTAGTGCACCCAATGTCCCCAGGCTCTGCGGGCGGCTGGAAGCGCCCTAAGAGTCTCACTGCGATCACTTGTTTTGGCCAATTCCGCTTGTTTTGCTGATCGGGGGCCTGCCTCCCCGGATTTCGGCGGGATCGGGCAATCGGGCGAAATTTCGGTAAAGCGGGATAATCCTACAAAAAAAAAGCGGAGTTGGGCGTCCTTGGAGTCAAGACCCCCAATAGTGGTGGTTTTTTTTAAAAAAATTTTTAAAAGTTGCTCCAAGACACGTCCACTTGATGACTCTCTAGGATGGTCAATATTTGGGTTGGGTGGATCTGACCTCCAGGGAACTGGGCCCAATCAGCACCATCCCCACAGTCCATCACAGGACCCTCCAGCTGTATTGGATCATTAAACACCAGTGCGGGACCGACTGTGCAACACAGCTGACGGGCCGTGGCTTGGTGCAGCACCAAATGGAGATCTTGGGGGGCCATCTTCATGCCGCATCCCGCCAACATGACGGGCATTGACAAAAGAAAACACGCTGCGCTCCTGGGTGGGGCATCTGAGGCTTCATAGAGGCAAAAGTAGCAGCAGTTGCAGGCGGCACGTGGTTGGCAGAGAGACCCTAAGCAGGGTAACAGATGCGGGTGGGAGACAGAGTGATGGTGAGAAGAAGCTTTGGCGGCAAACACCAACTATGCTAGCGATGACATACAAGATATGGCCCATCAGGTGTGTGGCTTAAGTTGAATTTTAGTGGAAACCGTGATGATTGTGCTAGATTTGCCCCAGCTGAAATTGGGAGGGGCAAAATTTTGGTTGGATGTGGCGGAAGGACCAAGGCACCAGAGTCACAGTTGGGCTGAGGGGTCGCGCTGAACAGGGGGGGCGGAAGGCGGGTGCCAACGTGGGTACGAGATGGATAGATTATTATATAATGACCAACGAAAAATTGGAACCACAAGAGCTCCAACGCGCTCTAAACAATGCTGTCTACAGGTTGAGTGCTCTTCCGTTTGAGAAACATCTACTAGCATCGGCTAGTAGGTCCTGTCACAAGACTTTGCTGCCATCAGCATTGATGTTTAGGGAGCGCATTTTGAGGATTGTATCTTTTTCTTCCAATTCCTGATACATTATTTTGCATGTTCCTTATTCTTAGACACATAAACTAGAAGTGTTTTTATGTCACTTGCCTGTCACTATCTAGCAAAGTAGTTTATCACCTCCATTACCTTATTCTCCATTCAACTTAATTTTTTTATGGTTCTTATGCCTGGTTTTGTTGCGCCACTGCATCTATTTTCTAAAAAGCACCCTTCATTCTTTTCATAATTCTGGACGGCCATTTGAATTGCAGCCTTTTATGTTTTTGGCTACCACTTATCGTGCAGTGTGTGAACTTACTTCTTTAGCTTCAGCAACTGGAATACTGCCAGGTCAGGTTTTGTTCTATCCATTGCAGCACTCCTTACTGTTGTGGTTGCGGGCATGTGACCAGGCCTGGGGATGGGGGACGCAGACTACAGGGGCACATTTACTTACTGTCCGACGGGTTCACAGAAAGTACATGTCTGAGGAGATGACGCGATTCACTAAGATTGTGGTGTGTCGTTTCCCCCCTCAGGTACATCATCAGTTTACATTCTTCTTCCTGTGCATGTAAGGCATTGTCTTGCCGCACCAATCTGAAGTAAAATCCCGCGGCTTCGTCAGCATAAAATAAACTTTACCACTGCTTAGGAGTAGGTGGGTAATGATTAGTATACAATGTTCAGAGTGAAGGAGATTGGCCAGTCCTCAGGTGGCAGGTAATTAAACTCAAAATGCTGGCTGGCGCAGGGCAAATATGACCTAATTGGGTTACATAAATGGCTCTCACAAGGCAGCATGGCTTCTGAAGCTGCGATGAGAAGGAGCATGTTGAAGTGGATCGAGAGGAGAAGATCAGATCATAGAGTCATTAATATGAGCTCGGAGCTGTTGATTGGTTACTAAAGGCAATGATATAAGAACGTTATGTGGGAAGTAAGATGGATAGGGATAGAGATAGAAGCAGAGTTATCAGCAAAAGTCTCAGGGTAAAATATTCCAGTTGTTCATGAAAACCAATCAGCGATCAGTTTAATTTATAAACAACGTGCAAAAATGAAATTTGAGCTCTGATTGGTTGTCATGGGGCAACCAGAGCAGTCCGCTTTAGACACTACTGCTAACCTATGGACAAAATGACAGTCCCATCTTTCTCACTGAAAGAGACTGCATGCAACAGACAGTCCCTGAAGAGACGATGATGACAGACAGTCCCTGAAAGACAGATATCCTGTGTCTGATCTTAAAAAGATAATAGACACATATGTGAATGCCTAGTGGTGATAACTATTTCCAATCAAGAAGAGGTATATTTGACAATATAGTTACGTAAGGCCATGAACTAGAACCGACAAAACTGCAGTACAACAGTATTTCTATTCTGATAGAATCAATTTTATTTACAATATCACACATTGAGTGTCCTCATACGTGGTATAGCTTCCCAATGTTCTTCCACTGTCATCATGTCTTGAAGTTAAAATATTATGACTCGGGGCTCACGGATGGTATTAAAAGACCGATTGCTGCTCAGGGGCCCCTTTCACTGAAAGCTAAGCTTGATAGGTGTATAACACATTTACATGTTAGTGACAAATACACATTGGAAAAAGCACTAATAGAAATATATTTTCCAGATGAAGGCTAGATTTGAAATACAGCAGACCTAACGCTATATTATTGGGTACTGCACGCAATTATTAAACTTTTCTGTTTTCTGTTTTACTATGATATTTTATAAGAAATCTGCTTTCAGTAGTTACATGAAGGCTATTGTTAATCCTAGTGAAGAAAAAGGTTACGTACTAAACACGATTCATGCTCTGGTGAGGCATATACATTGAATGGTTTGTAAGGGAACTAGGAAAAAGGTTTATGTTATATATGAGATGAAAGTTTACCAAAAGGTTGATCTCTATCTCTACTGTACGTTACATTATTGAAAAAAGTGTTAAAACAATAATATCTGTAATTCAATGACTTTTTATCCCTACTGATGCTACAGTTCTGTTGTTGGATAGGTCTTCAGTAGAGATGAGCGAAATAATTGTCCGAGTTGATTGCTCGTTCGAGCTTAGCGTAATCGAACACTGGCTCATTGCTCGGACGAAATACTTCGCGCTCGCATGAAAATGCGATCCGCCGTTTTGCTTTTTTTGGCGGCCAGAAACAGAGCCAATCACAAGCCAGAGACTTGCACTCCACCCAGCATGACGTGGTTACCTTACACGTCGATAGCAGTGGTTGGCTGGCGATCAGGTGGCCCTGGGATTAGACTAGCCGGGCCCGCCGCTCTCGGATCATTCGTGTATGGTGCGCTAGGGAAGAGAGCTTGTGATGGTCAGGGGAAAAGCGTAGGGTGTTCTATTAGAATACTGTTAGGAGGAGTGAGTCAAAAAAGAACCCAAACAGCCTTCTTAGGCTACAATACGTTATACTTTTTTTTTTTTTGTTGCTTGTGGCTTGGCTTGCGGGCAATAGTAGTGGCAGCTAGTACATATTGTGAGGAATTTGCAGGGGTACCTGCTACGTTGGGGTTAGCTCTTAGTGACAAACATATCCACTCAAAAAACCCAAAGGGGAAAATTTATTAGGGGTTTGATTTCATAGGCACAGTCTGCCATGACTTTTTATTTTCTTTATTTTTTAATAACTCCGCGTCATCTATTGGCATAGCAGTGTGCTTTCATACTTGGCTAGAAAATAGCCCAATAGGAGAATCCAAAGGCTTAATTACGCTACACAAGCGTTATATATCTTTAGTTCTGTTGATCTGCTTGTGGCTGTCCTGCCTGCAGGGCATCTACTAGCCAATGTGAGGAATTGTAGTGAGACTGCGACCGCTGTGTTTAGCACTTAGTGACGCAAATATCCATCGCAAGACCGAAGTGGGAAAATTTATTAGGGTTGGATTTCAATTAGCAAAGTGGGCAGTTTCTTGCTTTTACAGTTATTTTTTCATAACTCGCGTATAAATCAGGTGCTTTCATACTTGGCTAGAAAATAGCAAAGGAGCACCAAGGCTACTTACGCCTACATAGCGTTATCTATATTTTATTCTGGTTCGATCTGATGGGGCTGTCCTGCGGCAGGCTTCCTAGCCATTGTGAGGAATTTGTAGTGAGACTTGCGACCGCTGGGTGTTTTAGCACGTAGTGACGCACATATCCATCGCAAAGACGAAGTGGGAAATTTATTAGGGGTTGGATTTTCAATTAGCACAGTCTGGCAGTTTCTTTTTATTTAAGTTTATTTTTCATAACTCAGCGTATCTCATTCAGTGTGCTTTCATACTGGTAGAAAAGCCAAAGGAGAATTCCAAACGGATTATACGCCTACAATGAGCGCTATATATATGTTATTTGGGTGATCTGACTGGTGTGTCCTGCTGCAGTGCATCTACTAGCCAAATGGAGGACTTGGAGTGAGGACTGCGAACGCTGTGTTTCGCTTAGTGGACGCACATCTCCATCGCAAAGGACCGAAGTGGGAAAATTTATTAGGGTTGGATTTCAATTAGGAACAGTCTGCCATTTCCTTGATTTTTAGTGTTTTTTCAACTCAGCGTCATCTCATCTGGCATAGCAGTGTGCTTTCATATGGCTAGAAAATAGCCATAGCAATAGGATAGCATCGTTGGTTTAAAAACTAAAAAAAACACAAAAAAAAACTAAAAAACACAAAAAAAACACAAACAAAAAGTTAAAAAAAAAGTAAAGTTCTAACTGTCATTTCACAATGTTTAACCCCCCCCCCAAGAGGCTGGGGTAGAGGAGGAGGGCGTGGGACGGGGGCGTCCAACTACTGCAGGGGTCAAAGGCCGTGGTCCTGGGCGGGGTGAGACCCCACGTGCTTATGAGGGAGCAGGGGAAGCGCCGCAGAGCTGACACTCCCTAGGTAGGTCGGAGTTATGGGGACTCGTGGATAGAGCACTGTTGAGGCCAGAACAGTGCGAACAGGTGAGTCGTGATTGCCGACACTGACTTCGAGCAAAATTTGTCCACCAGTCAGTCGTCCACGCAGTCCCCCATGTCACCGAAATCGGCATCCTCAGCTCCTGACACGCAGCCTCCTTCCCCCAGTCTGCCCCCTCCCATGAAAATGTGGCATTTGAACGGCAGATCTGAGGAACTTTTTCTGGACCTTCCCACGTCAACAAACCACTTGTCCGGTGCTTGTGAGCCACTTTTCCGAGCCCAGGTTTATCCACCAGTCGCAGTCTGTGGGTGATGATGACCTTACTTGATGTAGTGGAAGAAGTGTGTAAAAGAGGTGTCGACGATAGGAGACAGGTTGTCAGACCAGTGGTGAAGGTGTTGTCAGGGCAGGAAGTCCGAGGGGGAGCAGACGCAGGGATCGGAGGATGATGATGGTGGACAGGACCCAAGCGGGATGAGAGGGAAGGGGGAACACAGTGCGTATGAGACGAATCAAACAACAGGAGAATCAGGAAGGGAGAGAGAAGGGAGTGAAGGTATCAACTATATACAAGAAGGTACAGATCCAGGGGATACGTAAGTAAAGTGTGGGGGGGGAACGGTATGGAGGAACACACCAAAGGAGGCTTCCAATGAGAATACACAAAAAAAAGTCCCTTACCCACTAAACCCCTCTCTCCCCCCACCCCCATCACCCGCCTCCCATTCCCCCTACCTCCCAGCTCATTCCTTCCCCCGCAGCCCTCCTGGCTTCCCCGTTCTTGGACACCCCCCCTACTGCTGAGCGCTATGGGATATCGCCGGCTCTCCTCTCCAAACGCAAACACGACCGCCGCTCTATCACAAAACACTATGACAACTCCCACATTCTACGAATGACTTGGCGCCAAAGTTACACACCTCCCTCATTTCCCACCACCCCCAAAGACAGATCGCCCCCACTCCTACCTGGTGACTGAGGTCCCACCTTTACGGACCCACCGCATGACAATCACCCAACCCATCTTTCTGAATCCACCCTTTACTACCCCCTATTTTCTCCCACTTCCTCCCCCCTCCCTCCGTCACCCCTTCTAGAGAAGATTAATATGACAACAACCCGTCAGGCGCGCTCCGGAGCGAAAAAAAAAAAGAAGACAACACAAACCTTACGGTCCTCCCCCATGACGTAAGCACGAAATCATAAAAAGTAAAAATCGAAAGTTGCTACTACCGTCAAGCCACATTGTTCATTGCCCTCAGCTCTTCCGCAGAAATGGAAGAGTAATCAACCTTCCGAATCACACATAAATGAACTTACGATATGTACCCGGAATGTGTGTTAATCATCAAATAAGTGCAAACTCTTTTCCCTCCTACCAGCCCCATTTAAAAATAAACCCCTCTCCCTCGAGGGCCAACAATAATACCACCCTCTCTTCGAATAGAGCGCAAGAGTTTATCACGGGTCTCGGAAATTAGCCATACAAAAGAGATAGGGGCACGATCAGAACTGAGCAAGCAGGCGGGGCCAGATAAGAAGTCCGCAAACGGAAGGGGCTCTTGTACCGGTTACCCCTTCAGGAGGGACAGGGAAGAGGGGTCAACGAAGACTATTGAAAGACAAACTGCGTCTGATAATTGCAGTCGAAAAATCCTTATTATGTATTTAAGCCTGATGAGAAACAGGTGCCGCCTCCCCCGCCCCTGCTGCGGGGGAATGACAGGGCAAGACGGCCGCCCACCATGAGACACGTAGTCACCGGGCAGACATCGAGCGGAATTATACCAATGGACAAAGACCGGATGCCCATGTAATAGTCAGGACAGAACGCGTCCATCTCATAGGCCAACAGGGTCAAGTGCACCACGAGTGCTAACATGCATAACATAGGTAATGGGCCACACACGGTCATGTGTATTCCTGCTATGTCTGCCCGGAGGGTGACGACTTTCTTCATTTTTTGCAGAGTGCAGGCGCAGCCCTTGACTGTCCTTCCCCTCTGCTGTCTGGGATTCTCATCTGCATGTTATATATGTCTTAAACGTCATTAATAAAGTATTTTAAAAGGACCCGATATCTCCGGCCGCCAGTTCTGTGGGTAATTTCATGTAGGGGTGTTCCCTGTTTCCCCCTCTTTCCCGGATCATGACTTTAAAGCGCGGGAGACCTTTTTTTGTGATTGCGTGATAGAGTACGGAGAAGAAGGAGATCCACAAGAGAGCAAGGACCCACAGGTGGTTGAAAGAGGCGGACGAGACTGGTGGGAGAGCAGGAAAAGAAGGAGAAGCGCGAGGGCCAAAGCAGGTGCTGGTCCCGCCCACAAATGTGGCACGTAAGCGGAGCAACGCGTGTGAGAGCGAAGAGGATCCGGCGAGCGCGAGGGCCTGATTTTCAACGAAGTCTGGACGGGTTCTTTGGTAAACCCTATTCTCCTTGTTGGTGACAAATCCTCTACTGGGCCAATTCATTGTTTACCTGCTGTGTCTGCTCTGATATTATTCTTGAAGATCCTAAATGGACTTACTGAATTTGAGCTTAATGTACACTTTCCATGATTATATTGTTATCCTATTGCATTGGCTATTTCTGTGAAAATTTCCATTTATTCAATAAAATGTAAGTTGAAAAAAAAGAAGAAGCAAGGCAGAATGAAAGTTTTTCTGTTGGATTTAATTCTATCAATTTAATCAAACATAATATGCAGTGGTGAACCTATGGCACGGGTGGTAGACTTCGCTCATTGACACTCTATGAATGACACTTCACATCCTGAGAGCTATCTTACAAGCTATAATGGTTATCCATTGATCAGACACAAGCAGAATTGGCTTTTGGCAATTCACAAGTGCTGATTCTTTGGGTACAAAACTTAATGACGACTTCTTGATCCGTCTAATCATTGCAGAATTTACCAGGCAGATGTCTCCTGCCAATTGGATTTTACCAGTTGGGCCCTTGTACAGTCTGATCCGGTCAGTGCTGATAGTATCACAGTATGCAGTGACAAATACAATTGGTAACACCCATGTGGCTAAATGTTTTCAAATTTCTAGAATGGTAAAAAATACACAGCATAGACAAGATTATCCAGTGTAGTCATTTATTTAGTAATTCAACCATATTATTAAAACAGTCAACAGAGACGTGGTGGGCGACAAATCCATATTAAATTACTAAGTTATTGGTTCTGAGATCAGCCTAAAGCACTTTTTTCTATGGTGTATGAGTACCATAGCCACCATATGGCTGCAAACAAAACCTTCCCATCATTAGTATGGCACACAAATATTCTATTTAAGACATCAATAAGAAGCCATTTCTAGACGCTCAATCAGGCTATACTTTAAGAAGGCTCCTGTAGTCTTTACCACAACTGCACAAAAAGATTTCCTGCAAGCTGATATATTGTTTAAAAACTCTTCACATTTATTTCACAATTCAGTAAAAAAATACATCACCAAACTTCTTTCATCGTCCATAGTTTTATGGTAACAACTTATGAGCATAGCGTCTAACAGTCCATGGGGTCCAACAGTCCCACCAGGTGATTCACACCTGTTTGTTCCATGAAGCCCCATGGACTGTTAGATGCTATACTCACTGTTGTTACTATAAAACTATGGACAATGAATGAATAGAAGTTTGGTTATGTATTACCCTTTTTTTACTGAATTGTAAAATAAATATGAAGAGTTTTTAAATGATATATTGGCTTGCAGGAAATCTTTTACACAAATATTCAATCCCTGCCCCTTGACCACAGTCTTTCTACTTCTGAAATGGAAAAGGCTTGTAGGAAATGATTAGAGATGAGCGAGCACTAAAATGCTCGGGTACTCGTTATTCGAGACGAACTTTTCCTGATGCTCGAGTGCTCGTCTCGAATAACGAGCCCCATTGAAGTCAATGGGAGACTCGAGCATTTTTCAAGGGGACCAAGGCTCTGCACAGGGAAGCTTGGCCAAACACCTGGGAACCTCAGAAAAGGATGGAAACACCACGGAAATGGACAGGAAACAGCAGGGGCAGCATGCATGGATGCCTCTGAGGCTGCTTAATCGCACCATTATGCCAAAATTATGGGCAACAGCATGGCCATGACAGAGTGACAGAATGAAGCTAGATAGCATCTAAAACATCCAATAATTGACCCTGACACTATAGGGGACGGCATGCAGAGGCAGCGGCAGCAGGCTAGAGAGTGTCATGGCGACATACCCTAAATGGACTCAGGCTTCAAACCAATGGGTGGCAGAGAGGAACCAAAGGAGGTGAGCAAGAAGCGCTCAAATAATATCGGTACATGATAAAAGTTTGCCAGTATATTTTGTGGATTACACAGCAGGGTGGCGACAAAGTTAACATGGAAGCCATGAAAACAACCCAAAATTCTGCCTGACACAGCTCGTTTGATAAGGGGACCATGTATGCTCGAGCGGGCGAAGTATTCGTCCGAGCAACGAGCAGTTTCGAGTACGCTAATGCTCGACCAAGCATCAAGCTCGGACGAGTATGTTCGCTCATCTCTAGAAATGATCCCTTGTGTTCTTTGCAGAATTTTCACAGTACTAGTTTGGGAATGAAACAGCAAAATCTACATTGGGGAAGGTTATCTGCTGTTTACTGTAATCATTCACTTCTACATAGCTCCAGTAATAGAAATGAGAATATTACAGATATTCTTGAAGTCCAGAAATGATAGTAACTGATGTAAGATGTAAGATATGAGCAACAAAAGAGCAATCAATGTCAACTTCCTCAGAGGCGAAGTTCATTGTACTCTGACATAAATATTTCACATTATCTGATGTTTAGACAAGGTTACAACACTTTGACAAATCACATTTCTAATTATTTACACAAATTTGTCCTTTAGTCCAAGAATATGTGGATGGTAATTGCGTCTGAAGCATCAAATGGAAAAAAAAAGTGTAGAAACCTGTGGGTAATTTAGTTTCAAAGGTTGAAGCTTTCGGGGCCTCACAGATGTGTTTGTGATGCTGAGTGCCAAATGTAAAGAATCCTATTGGAATCCTAAAGAAACAACTTTATTCTGTTTTTAAAGGCTTGCAGGAATGAAAATAACAAACAGCCTAGTCCCCAAATAGTCCCCATCTTAAAGCCTTGCTAAACTGAACACAATCGAGTGCCTTGTGGATTCCAGACTTCTCGGGACAGACCACCATACTGTCTCCACCTGGTCCAAAACCCACCACTCCCTTCCTTGCTGTGAGCCCTTCCTCTGTAATTGTCTAAGAATGGGTGTGGTCAAGGTCCTTTTCAACCATGGTTTTTAGGTGTCTCTCTCCAGATTTGTCTAGGTTCACACGCACACGCATATCAGTCTAGTAGATTATTCTAGCTGTTTTTACCTTCAGCTTGATTAATTCATTATATTTAAAAGAAAATTACCATGACATTTAACAAAACTACTACAGGTATTCACCTACACTCCTCTTCATCACAATCCCGACACTGGTCTTATTTAAAGAGAACCTGTCAGGCAAATAACCCCCAAAACTAACTATGTTTTCATAAACTCCTATTAGAAAGCATTGCCCCTTTCCCTTCATTGTCCCTCTAAATGCCTGTAAACTTAAGCAATCAGGTACTAAAGCTGTATGCAAATGACCTTAGAAAGGTCCAATGAATCATTATCATATTCAGATGTCAAGCTTATTCATGACTGGGAGGCACAGCCACAACCCCAGTACTTCACTGACAGCCTGAGGTGACACTCCTTATACTAGCTCCTCTATGTGCTTCCTGGTGCTGGTTTCCCCTGCAGCTTGTGTGTATGAGATACTAGTATACACATGACTGACAGTCTGTATAATGGTGTGACATTCCTGGTGCTGTCTCCTCTATGTCCTTCATGGTGCTGGTGGCCATGCCCCCTGCAGCCTGTGTGTATGACATACTCCTATACACATGATTGACAGCCTGTATAATGATGTGACACTCCTGGTACTCGCTCCTCTATGTGCTTCCTGGTGCTGACTGCCACACCCCCTGCAGCCTGTGTAGTATGAGATACTCCTATACACATCACTGACAGCCTATATAATGATGTGACACTCCTGGTGCTGGCTCCTCTATGTGCTTCCTGGTTCTGGCTGCCTCACCCCCTGCAGCCTGTGTGTGTATGAGATACTCCTATACACATCACTGACAGCATGACCGGTGCCAGCAATGGGCATACCCGAGGAAGTGCCGTGGCCCAGAGCTGCTGGAAGGCCCACATAAGTCTGTACATTAAGAATCCATGGGGGTGAGGGGGGTGCTGTATATAATACATCCATTGGATGTTAGGGGGGCTTATATAAAATAACAATGAAAGGGTTGTTTGATATGTTAAACTAGGGAATATTTTAGGGAACAGAAGACTGTTTTAGGTTCTGAATTTTTAATACCATGTGAGTTTACTCCCAAGAGGCCCACTGAGGTTCTGTCGCCCAGGGGCCTACTGAAACCAGGAGCCGACCCTGACTGACAGCCTGTATAATGATGTGACATTCCTTTTGCTGGCTCCTCCATGTGCTTCCTGGTGCTGGTGGCCACACCCCCTACAGCCTGTGTGTGTATGAGATACTCCTATACACATGACTGACAGCCTGCATAATGATGTGACACTCCTGGTGCTGGCTCTTCTATGTGTTTCCTGGCGCTGGTGCCCCCTGCAGCCCCAGTGTGTATTAGATACTCCTATACACATGACTGATAATCTGTATAATGATGTGACATTCCTGGTGCTGGCTCTTCTATGTGCTTCCTGGTGCTGGCTCTTTTATGTGCTTCCTGGTGCTGGTGGCCACGCCCCCTGCAGCCTGTGTGTGTGTATGAGATACTCCTATACACATGACTGACAGCCTGCATAATGATGTGACACTCCTGGTGCTTATTCCCCCTGCAGCCTGTGTGTGTATGAGATACTCCTATTCACACGACCGACAGCCTGTATAATGATGTGACACCCCTCCCATAAGCTTCCTGGTGCTGGTGACCACACCCCCTGCAGCCTGTGTGTGTATGAGATACTCCTATACACATGACTGACAACCTGTATAATGATGTGACATTCCTGGTGCTGGCTCCTCCATGTACTTCCTAGTGCTGGTGGCCATGCCCCCTCCAGCCTGTGTGTGTATTCCCACTGCTCCAGGATGCAGCCATGTGTATAGCAGAGCATGCAAGATACATGTGTAGCTAATGTCTGTGTCTTACACATGTGTATAGCAGAACATATGAGCAACATGTGTAGCTGATGTCTGTGTTTCTCACATGTTATAGCAGAACATGTCATCTACATGTGTAGCTGTTGTCTGTGTCTCTAACATGTGTATGGGGGAACATGTCAGGCACTTGTGTAACTGATGTCTGTCTCTCACATGTGTATAGGAGAACATGTCAGGTACTTGTGTAGCTGATGTTTGTGTCTCTCACATGTGTATAGGAGAACATGTCAGGTGCTTGTGTAGCTAATGTCTGTCTCTCACATGTTTATAGCAGAACATGTCAGGTGCTTGTGTAGCTGATGTCTGTGTCTCTTACATGTGTATAGGAGAACATGTGAGGTGTTTGTGTAGCTAATGTCTGTCTCTCACATGTGTATAACAGAACATGTCAGGTACTTGTGTAGATGATGTCTGTGTCTCACACTTGTGTATAGGAGAACATGTCAGGTACTTGTGTAGCTAATGTCTGTGTCTCACACTTGTGTATAGGAGGACACACCTGTCAGCAGATAAAGCACAGACACACATACATTACACACAGACATGAGCAGGGGCAGGAGAGGGGAGGAGTATCAGGGGTGACATCACTTTCTCTCTCCCGGTGCCCAGCTTCATTTACATAACAAAGAAAGATGATTTTAGAATGATTCATGTATGAATTGACTAGATAAAGGCTGGGATGAGATGCTCCAACAGGTAGCAGTGACAGAAATGGTTACAGAGACCTGATAACAGGTGTCCTTTAATGTTGACACACCTGGATTGCCTGAAAAAAAGACTTATAATTAGCAGTCCAATGCGTGGGGGCGAGATGTCTGGTGCTCAGGCCTACTAATTATTCAGGCCTCTCACACCTCCTTCTCTCATGTTGGAGAGGGAAGTGAAGTCACTCACTCTCCAATAATATTCTCTAACAAGAATAATTAGCAGCCAGGAGCACCAGACATCTTGTCCCGACTCTCCGGCCTGCTAATTATGTCTTTTTTTAGGTGAAGAGGAGGGTAGGTGAGTATCTGAAGTTTGTTTTTTGTTATTCGTAGTGGTAATTTTCCTTTAAAGGAGTTTTGAAATGTCAATGAACAACCCCTGGAAGGCCACTCGTTAGCAACAGTGTTCACATGATCAAAGGCAGTTCTGGCCCAGCTAGCAGTGTAGACATTGAGACTAGGGCCCATGTAAGTAAAATTTATTTCTTTATCCCTTCGGCAGTTTCGAGGTTTATTTACGGTGAAAGCATAAAATCCCTTTAAAATGTACCTCTCTTCATCCTTCAATCCTTTCATGCATCAGTCGTACAGTGGGTTTACATGAGGAATAATGTTCTTTTGACCCGTAATCTACATTATTATACCCAGAGCTTCTATGACACCTCAGTGATCTTATGTCATAAAAACAGCAGTAAAGGCAATGACAGTTTTGTCAAAATACAGAGACCATGAGGAGAGCTAAATATGTGGATAATAATTTATTTCCTGGTTGTGTAATACAAATTTTCTTTAATTCACTGGCTCTATTGATAAATGCAAGGGTTTTTGACAAATTACAGAAGAGGGTGCAACATTGGGGAATCTTCACAAAATGTCTTAACTAGAGATGAGCGAGCATACTCGTCCGAGCTTGATACTCAAAATTGCTCGTTGCTCAGACGAATATTGCGCCAGCTCGAGAAAATGGCATCTCGCGACATTTAGATGTTTGGCGGCCAGAAACAGAGCCAATCACAAGCACTTACACTTACACGTCGATAGCAGTGGCTGGCTGGCCTGATCAGGTGACCAATGCCCAGGTTTTCCACCGGTCGCAGTCTGTGGGGGATGATGACATTGTTGACGTAGTGGAAGAAGTGTGTAAAGAGGTGTCGGACGATGAGGAAACGGTTGTCAGACAATGGTGAAGTTGTTGTCAGGGCAGAAAGAGCGAGGGGGGAGCAGACTGAGGGATCAGAGGATGATGAGATGACAGACCCAAGCTGGGTTGATAGGCCGGGTGAAGACAGTGATTCTGTCTCCGCCTAGGCGAGTCCTATACAAGAACAGGTTGGAAGAGGCAGTGGTGGGGCCAGACGGAAAGGCAGGGCCAGAGCTGGTGCATCAGCGTCAAATGTTTCACGTATTGAAGCTCCCGTGGCAAGGGCCAGAATTTCTGAAGTCTGGAGGTTCTTTAAAGAAACAGCGGATGACCAACGGACTGTGGTGTGCAACCTGTGCCACACCAGGATCAGCAGGGGCTCCACCACTACTAGCTTAACCACCACCAGTATGCGCAGGCATATGAATGCTAAACACCCCACTCAATGGAACCAAGGCCGTTCACCTCCGGCCGGGTACACCACTGCTCCTTCCCCTGTGTCATTTGCTGCCTCTGCTAGTTAGCCCCTTGCCCAGGACCCTGGCACAAACACTTCCCGCTCAAAAACCACACCTACACCTCCACTATCCTCCACAGCGTCCACCAATGTCTCCATGCGCAGCGTTCAGCTGTCTATAACCCAGACGCTGGAGCGCAAGAGGAAATACAGTTCCACAATGTTATCCAGACTTTACCAGCAGCGCAGAGTGATTGTAGACTGCCAGATGCCAACTTCCACCAGAACTGGTAGTCAGGTCAGTCAGCTTCCTCAAGTCTACAATGAGGAGTGGACGTGGATGTCTGATATCTGTCAGGTGCTGAGTAACTTTGAGGAGTCAACACAGATGGTCAGTGGCGATGCCGCCATCATCAGCCTCACCATCCCGCTGCTTGGCCTGTTGAAAAAATCTCTGGTTGACATGAAGTTGGAAGCTTTACACTCGTCACAAGAGAAGGGGGGAAGAAGATTCCCTTGTTGTTAGCCAGAGCACCCTCCGGTCTGTTTCTCAGCGCGTTTAAGAGGAGGTGGTGGAGGATGAGGAGGAGGAGGAGGAAGAGGAGGAGAATGTTGGCGACACAGAAGAGGGGACCATTGTTCAGTCCTTAACTGTTCAGCGTGTATGGGCAGAAGAAGAGGAGTTGGAGGAGGAGAAGGAAATGGAGAGTCAGGCCAGAGAGGGGAGTGAATTGTTGCGCGTTGGGACTCTGGCGCATATGGCAGATTTCATGCTAGGCTGCCTATCCCGTGACCCTCATGTTCAAAGAATTTTTTCCAGCACCGATTACTGGGTATTCACTCTCCTGGACCCACGGTACAAGCAAAATCTTTCCACTCTCATCCCTGTAGAGGAAAGGAGTGTGAGAGTGCATGAATACCAGCAGGCCCTGGTGCACAAGCTGAAACAGTCTTTCCCATCTGACACCGCTAGCGGCAGAGGGCATACTTCTGCGGGACATGTAGCGAGGGAGAGTAGGCGAGCAGGCAGCTTGTCCAGCACTGGCAGGGGTACGCTTTACAAGGCCTTTGCCAGTTTTATGTCACCCCAGCAAGACACTGTCACCTGTCCCCAGTCTCGGCAGAGTAGGGCTGATCTTTACAGAAAGATGGTGAGGGAGTACGTAGCTCCCTACAACTACTGGGTTTCAAAGCTGGACATCTGGCCCGAACTGGCGCTGTACGCCTTGGAGGTTCTTGCCTACCCTGCCGCTAGCGTGTTGTCAGAGCGGGTTTTCAGTGTAGCTGGTGGCATCATCACCGATAAGCGTCGGATGACAGCACTGACGCTTATCAAGATGAATCAAGCATGGATTTCTCATGATTTCCATTCTCCACCAGGTGAAAGCAGCTCAACCTGAATAATTCTCATGTATTCACTCCTCCTCCTCATTCTCCTCCTTCTCTTCTCCTCCTCTTTGTACACTAAAGCAGAGGCAACTGGCTATTTTTTGCCAGGGCCAACTGGCTCTAGCTATAGTACTCTATGTATTTAATTTTTCTGGAGGGCCACCTACCTGCTCCTCTGTTTTAAAAAAAATTTGGGAGTGCCACATACAGGCACTATCCAAATTTAATTGTCTTCATAGCAGCCTCCACACGTCATCTTTATAGCTGCCTCCACAAGTGGTCTCCATTGCTGCCTCCACATGTCATCTCCATAGCTTCCTCCAGCTGCCTTCACACGTCGTCCCCTTAGCAAACGAGCTGTGTCCGGCAAAATCTTAGGTTGTTTTAACGGCTTCCACATCAAACTTGTTAACTTTGTCTCCACCCTGCTGTGTTATCCACAAAATATACCGCCAAACTTTTATCTATGAAGGATATTATTTCAGCGCTACTTGGGCATCTCTTTACATTCCCCTCCCCCGCCATGACCAGGCCAAATACTTATAAGAACAGTGCTACACTTGATCTTACACAAAAGGTTTTTTAAAATGCTGTTTGTAGCCGGAGTACTCTCTGGTTATGTCGCCTGGACAATCGCCAGCCTGAGGCTGCGGCCGCTGCCTCCACACGTCGTCCACATAGCAGCCTCCATACATCGTCCCCTTAGCAAACAAGCTGTGTCAGGCAGAATTTTCGAGTGTTTCAACAGATACGTAATGGAACGTGGCCCATCTGTCGCCGCCATGCTGTAGACTTAAAGTTTCAATCATAGAGGCGCAATATGGATGTCCCATACCGAAAAATCATGGAACCATTTCCGAAAAAAAAAAATAGAACCGCAATGATATTCCATTATTCGTAGATGAAGTATTCAAACGACCCCGCCTGCTTTGAAAATTCTAAGTAAAACGCTTCGGGCCCCAAGGTCCATTTTGGGTGGGGAGGAGCCGTGAGGCAGGGGCTTGTACAGGCAACAGCTCGCCTGGCAGCGGACCGCCAGCTCCATCCCAAGATCCAACTAACATCGTTTTAACTGCAGCAACTTTAATCTACTACTATAATTATATGTTGCCCATAATTTTGGCATAATGGTGCGATTAGGCAGCCTCAGAGTCATCCATGCATGCTGCCCCTGCTGTTTCCTGTCCATTTCCGTGGTGTTTCCATCCTTTTCTGAGGTTCCCAGGTGTTTGGCCAAGCATCCCTGTGCAGAGCCTTGGTCCCCTTGAAAAATGCTTGAGTCTCCCATTGACTTCAATGGGGTCCGGTATTCGAAACGAGCATTCGAGCATCGGAAAACGAGCACCCGAGCCTTTTAATGCTCGCTCATCTCCTGTCTTAACGTAAAGAGATGTTTTATTTAGGCTACATATCCACTGGTTTACTATATCCCAGGAACTGTATGTGAACCTAGAAATATTCTACATAGCAGGGTAATATCACCATATGGAAATAGAGGATATTGAAACTGGACTTTGTTTTATGTCTATTTTCGGTAAGACTACTCTCAGTTTCCTGTTCTCATCTGATACCATTGAAGTTGTCTTCTGCTGCTGGTGATTGAAGTTATGTCTTCTTCCTGCCCTGTCTCCATCATCACCCATCCACCTAGAGAAATGTTGCTTGCTGTAGTTTTTATTTTTACTAACTTTTCTATCTGAATGGAACAGCTCTACTGTCCAACCATGGTCTAATCTCGGTAGCTTACACATTTTACCTGTTGCAGTAACGTGTCTGCAGGTTCCTGTGACATGATTCACTAATTCTATATGGTATTTTCACTACAATGTGACTTTTCAGGACATATATTATAAAATATTCATTACACACACCACACACATTATTTCAATATTCACAGAATGGATAAATAGTGATATATTGCATATATTGCATTGCCTATACCGCCCATGACATTGTATATATTAATCCAAATGACATGTGAGGGTACTTGGTACCCTGACTTTTAAAAATATGTGCAATATGTAAATATCTTGATAGAACATTCAGTTACCTTTAATGGTATTATTACAACACCACGGTAAAGGATAATAATAATAATTCCTTTATTTATATAGCGCACACAGATTACACAGCGCTACACATAGCTTTCCAAATCGGTCCCTGTCCCCAATGGGGCTCACAATCTAATCAACCTACCAGCATGTTTTGGAGTGTGGGAGGAAACCGTAGAACCTGGAGGAAACCCACGCAAACACGGAGCGAACATACAAACTCATTGTACAGCTCTTTCTACAGTGTATATTTGGTGTGTTGTCATAATAGGCACATGCACAGGAACATAGATTTACCACCTAAATTAGTTGCTGAATAACATTTCCCATATGTCTGCTTTAAACTTTTATAATTTTTTAAATGTCTGGATTATTTATTTTGATGTCACGCGGCTGTCAAACATCGGTTTTCCAAACTTTCAAGGAGATTTCAGAATTTACTTTTTTGTGGATCATTACTGTTTTTAATGAAATTTTAAATATATGATATAATAAACCCTCTATATATCAACCCATTTTCAAATCTGCACCCCACAACTTATGAGAAACATCTTTAAGGAAGATTGTTAACCTGTGTGCGTGGGGAGGCTGTATCTAAACTGTGTGGGGGGCTGTATCTAAACTGTGTGGGTCTTGTATATAGGCTGTGGAGGCACTGTATATATAGGCTGTGGGGGCACTGTATATAGGCTGGGGGCTGATGTATATAGGCTGTGGAGGCACTATATATATAGGCTGTGGGGGCACTTTATATAGGCTGGGGGCTGATGTATATAGGCTGTGGAGGCACTGTATATAGGCTGTGGGGGTGCTGTATATAGGCTGTGGGGGTGCTGTACATACACTGTGGGGGCACTGTATATAGGCTGTTGGGGCACTGTATATAGGCTGTGGAGGCGCTGTATATAGGCAGTTAAGGCGCTGTATATAAGCTGTGGGGGTGCTGTATTTAGGCTTTGGGGGCGGGCGCTGTATATAAAGTGTGGGGGCGCTATATATAGGCTGTGAGGGTGCTGTATATATAGGCTGTGGAGGCACTGTATATAGGCTATGGGGGCACTGTATATAGGATGTGGGGGCGCTGTATATAGACTGTGAGGGCACTGTACATAGGCTGTGAGGGCACTATATATAGACTGTGAAGACACTGTATATAAGCTGTGGGGGTGCTGTATATGGGTTGTGGGGGTACTGTATATAGGCTGTGGGGGCACTGTATTTAGGCTGTGGAGGCACTGTATATAGGCTGTGGGGGCGCTGTATATAGGCTGTGGGGGTGCTGTATATAGGCTGTGGGGGAACTGTACATAGACTGTGGGGGAACTGTACATAGACTGTGGGGGTGCTGTAAATAGACTATGAGGGGACTGTATATATAGACTTGTGGAGGCACTGGTCACATGATTTTGAAACACATTGAGAAAAAAGCATCATAAAATGTATACCTGTTATTAGGTAAAAGGAAAATTTGTTACATTGATAATCCTTATTATTAATAGTAAAAGAAAAACCCCATGTTGTTACTGCTATAAATACCTTACACATAAGCTTCTGGTGAGGCGTTTTGCCTTGTGTGTTCGCACTGAGTTTCAAAACACAATGCATATATAATCATTTTTATCAGGGGTTCCTGTATGTAAGCATTGTATTATCTAGGTGCCATTATACTGTAAGTGACTATGGTATTTTTATGAGCGCATTGTGGAGATGTGCTGCACAGAGCTGATAACATCTGGAGATGAATGCAGCAGTGATAAACCATGGCCGGAAGAAGTGGTAATGAAGTTCTCTTCCTGATGGAGCAGATCGTCACCAGTAAGGTATAAGATGTCACTAGTGTCTCTGTTTCACAGACTGGCGTACTGTGTCGGCGGTTTTTAAACATTTGTCTATAAATTGAGTGGACGAATATAGCAGGGGTCCAGGGATAGGCTTCTAGGGAGGCAGCATTTAAGTTTTTGGCTCAATTTTTCTTTGGCTCAATATTTCCACAAATTTGAGGGGTCTACTCACTTTTGTATTAAACTGTATATCATTGACCTTCTATCCGATCAAAAAGGCCAGGAAATCCGTAAATGTAATTCACGATCACTACTGGAGGGATGTGTTCTGTAAAGCTCAAAGTACAACTTTAAGGTTCTGATAGCAGATGCTACAGTAAATCATGGAATGCTCCTGACATCACTGAGTGCTGTGGTCATAGAAGGTTGTAAACTCTACATTCCACTGGTCGTAGACCATTATTTCTTTCTGTGAAGTGGCAGAGGGCATTTTATTATTCATAGACAAGTGATTAGGATATGTCCCCTTTTCTTGTCTTGTGGCAGGACTCTTAGGAACCTATGCAATGTCTGTCATCTATATCCACATGACCTCTTTCCACTTACATAAATCAAGAAAAGTAGAATAATAAATATATATGAAAGAATACATAACATGGAAGAGGCTTTAGTATACAGAATTATTAGGAAGCCTCTTTTCTAGTCTACCCATTTTAAACCACAAGCAGATTATTATTGGAATCTTTACATAAAAGATACTTTATACTTTATTGTGTATATGGCAATTTCTAATTATAATTATCAAATTCATCGCTGATAACTGAATATAGGGAGGTTAGATTGCTGGCTTGTAAATCCCATTTATATTGTACGAAAGGTGTATTATAGTTTTGAAGTGTGAAGTTCCAGATATGGCATAGCTGGTTCCTTGACTTCTAGAGAGAAGTGGTACAGTATAGTCCCATGTACAGCATCATGCATACATCATGATTTACCATAGTTACTAATGACTAGGCCGCTCATATATAATTATTTACCAGCAATGAATAAACAGCACATAATAATATATTGTACTTATAAATATAGACCAAAAATTAATTTACTACACAAATCAATATATACCACCATTAAATACACTGCACATTTGGGCTGCACTCAGGCATAGACATCACTTACTGTTAGGCTGCCGCTATCTCCCTCTATATCTGTGTTGTTCTCGTCCATGGCACTCTTCTTCCTGTAGTCTCCTCATTGTTGCCAATACTTCTCCATCAGGTAGGGAACGTCATGAAAACCTCTCTCGGCCGCGTGACTGTGGCCTCTGGAGAACCTCACCACACTCTGTCCTTAAAAAAAATCCCAGTCAATACAATGTCTCCTAGATAACAGCTAAGTGCCCCCTGCATATGCAGATAATAAACTAGGACTCATCATTATACAATAATATATACTACCATATAATTCCCCCCTCATTAATCCAGTAGCCCAAGGTATATAGGTTGCCTATGCCCTCAGTATATAGCCAGCCAATGCTCCCCAGTAGTTTACAGTCTCTCTGTAGTATATTGCCAGCCTGCTCCACTTGTAGTATATAGCCAGCCTGCCTGCCCCCTTCCTGCAGTATACAGCCAGCCTGCCTGTCTTAGTATATCGCCAGCCAGTCCCGCCTTATCACTACTGAGGGCCGGGACTGCGCCCCAGGATGGGGCATCTACCCTCGCCTACCTCTCCTCCTGGCCCTGATGTAAATATCCTAAAATGGGTTTTTTCAGTTTTGTCGTTGTTTTTATAATTAAAAGTTACACAAAATACTTTCTATACCAATTCTCATGGTTTTCTAGACCTCTGTGTCTTGCCATTCAACAGGAAGCTCCATTGTGTTCTGTGGATAAAAACCTATCCATAGTCATGTGATGTCACACAGGTGCAAAACTCCTTACAACACACAGCTCTGATCACTCTCTGTGATATAATGAGCCATGCACCTGTATGACATGGACAGATTTCTATTCACAGGATGTAAACATAGAAGATTTCTATAGAACAGCTGCCAGAGATCTAGAAACCTGTAGTATAAAATTTCATTATACAAACAATAACATTTGCTGAAATTGAACAACCACTTTAAAGGGGTTGTCCCAGTATTTTAAAATCTAGGTGCCAGGCGGTGAAGAGCTTTTTTAAAAAAATAAACGTGTACTCACCTAGTCTGTTGCCAGGGTCTTTTGGAGCCATGCCCTGCTCCTACACTGAAACTGGGACATGGTTATGCGTGTGCGTGGCCTGTGGCCGGAAGATGTTTGAGTGGAGCTTCTGTGCCCCTTTAAACATACAAGGGATAGCTCCAAGGGACCTTGGCACGGGACACTGTGAGCGAAGGATGAGGTAAGTACATAATTTTTTTGTTAAAAAGCCCTCCCCTCCTCGGCGCCTAGATATTTAGAATGCTTGTACAACCCCTTTAGCAACAAAGCAACAGAATATAGTATTGGTCAGTTGTGTATGCATTGTTTTCCTAAATACCACAATGTAATTTTTCCCCACTATTTAACCTTCAAACTGATGTTCTTGTACAAGTGTACAACTGTCTCCGAGGCACATTCATTTTGCTGGTATTTAGTGTCATTTGACATTTTCATCTTTTTATAAAAGACATTTAGAGAGAAAGAAGGAAAATTATTTTTATGGCAAGTTTTCCTTTTTGGCATATATTTCACAAGAAAGTGCTGCACGCACTTGTAATTTATTATTTAATTAGTGTTCAGCCAGTCTGGGCATCTGAAAGAAACATCTGTAATGGGCGGAACCCAGGGACGATGAAGAAGATCATAAATGCTGAAAAGCTTTGAAGACATTCAGTGATCTCAAATGAAGCCTTACTCGCTATGCTTCGAACAGCTTTATGATAATTGGAAACATTCAGAAATTCTAGAATTCTGTTGTCAGAAATCACTGTGAGACAAAATATCCAGTTAAAGAGAAAATCATTAAGATGGTCAAATAATTATATTATTTAATCAAAATATGGGATCAAAAAAGTCTTAATGTTAGGGAAAATTTGAGTAGAAGACAATGGGGCAGATTTACTTACCCGGTCCTGTCGCGATCCAGCGGTGCGTTCTCTGTCGAGGATTCGGGTCTTCCACCGATTCACTAAGGTAGTGCGCCCAATGTCCATCAGGTGTTGCTGGTGCGCTGAAGCCCCTCAGAGTTCAAGCGACACTTTTTTTTTCAATTCCGCTGTTTTTCCGATGGCCATGCCCCCAATTTCGGTTGCGGGGCAATTCGGCGCAAATCGGAAAAATTCGGGAAACCCCACGAAAAAAAGCGATTTGGGCCCTTAGTAAATGACCCCCAATATGTGTTTTTTTTTAAATTTTTTAAAAGTTACTCCTCAGAACTTTTACATTGATGACCTTCTCTTAGGATGTGTCAATATTTGGTTGGTGGGGATCTGACCTCCAGGAACCTTGCTCATCAGCACCCATCCCCACAGTCTCTAAATTCTGTGACAGTGATCACCCAGTGTTATTTTACTCTACTTTAAACAAATAGTTGGACTCCTGCCTTTGTCACATCTATGTTTCCAGCACAAGTTGGTATCTTTGGTGCCATCTTTCATACTGCATCCCACTTACATGACTTGCATTGTACAAAAGAAACACAGCTCTTCCTGTTGTGGCACTGAGCTTTTAGTAGGCAAAAGTAGCAGCAGTTTGCAGTCCACGGATATTTCTAGAGACCCTAAGCAGGGAACGTGCTGGGTGAATCCAGTAGTGATTGTTAAGAGAACTTTGGGCCAAACCCACTTATCTCATCTATACATACAAGATATGGCCCATAGGTTTGTTCTTAAGTTGAATTTGTAAGTTGAAACTGTATATTTTATAATTTTGCCCCAGTGATAATTGGAGTTTCAAAATTTTTGCCGTAATGGGGCCAAGGACCACCAGAGGTCACAGTGGGCTGAGGGGTCCGTCTTTAACTAGGGGTTGTCTGTAAGTCGGGTGCCCTTAAGTAGGGAACAGATATATATATATATCCAGAGAAACATTGGAACACAAGAGCTCAACTCGCTCTCAAACAATGCTGTCTACAGTTGAGTGTCTATTCCTTTTGGAAGAAACTTACTAGCATGGCTATTATTCCATGTCACAAGACTTCCTGCATCTGGCATTGATGTTTAGGGAGCTGCATTTTGAGGTATTGTATTCTTTTTTCCAATGCCTGATAACTTATTTGCATGTTCCTTATTCTTATACATCATAAACTAGAAATGTTTTTTTATGTCATTGCTGTCACTTCTAAGCAAAATAGCTTATCACACTCCATGTACCTTACTTTATCCATCACTTAATTTTTTATTGTTCTTTATGCCTGGTTTTTGTTGCGCCACTTCATCTATTTTTTCTAAAAGCACCTCTTTCATTTCTTTCATATCTCCTAGGAATGCCATTTGAACTTGCAGCCTTTTATGTTTTTTGGATACACACTTCTCTTGCAGTGTGTGAACTTACTTCTTTAGCTTCAGCAACTGGAATACTGCCAGGTCAGGTTTTTGTTCTATCCATTGCAGCACTCTTTACTGTTGTGGTTGCAGGGCATGTGACCAGGCCTGGGTATGGGGGACGTCAGACTACATGGGGCACATTTACTTACCTGTCCGACGAGGTTCACAGAAAGTACATTGTCTGACGAGAATGGCGCGATTCACTAAGATTGTGCGTGTGTCGTTTCCCTACTCAGGTCCCTCCTCAGTTTACCTTCTTCTTCCTGGTGCATGTAAGTGCATTGTCTTGCGACACAATCTGAAAGTTAAATCCCGCGCTCAGTCAGAATAAAATAAACTTACCACTGCTTAGGAGTAGGTGGGTAATTATTAGTCTACAATGTTAAGAGTGAAGGAGATTGTCCAGTCCTCAGTGTGGCCAGGTAAATATATTAAACTAAAAATGCTGGCTGGCTGCATGGCAACTAGACCCTACATTGGGCATCTCACAAGGCAGCATGTTGCTTCTTGAAGTGGATGAGAAGGAGCATGTTGAAGTGGATGAGAAGGAGAAGATCAGATCATCAGGTCATTAATATGAGCTCTGAGCTGTGATTGGTTACTAAAGGCAATGATTATAAGACGCTTATGCGTGAAGTAAGATGGATAGGGATAGAGTTAGAAGCAGATTTATCAGCAAAGTCACAGGTAAAACTATTCCAATTGTCCATGAAAACCAATCAGAGATCAGCTGTAATTTTATAAACAACTGTGCAAAAATGAAACCTGAGCTCTGATTGGTTGTCATGGGCAACCAGAGCAGTTCCGCTCTTAGACACTACTGATAAATCTCCTCATAGACAAAATGACAGTCCCTCTTTCTCACTGAAAGAGACTGCATGCAACAGACAGTCCCTGAAAGAGACTGCATGTGACAGGCAGTCCCTGAAAGACCATATATCCTGTAGTCCTATCTTAAAAAGACTACTAGACACATATTTAAATGTTAGTGGATTGATACTATTTCCTAATCAAGAGATACTATATGTGACAATATAGTTACTGTAAGGCCATTGAATAGCACCTACAAAACTGCAGTCACATACATTATTTCTATTATGATAATGATCAATTTTATTTACAAGATATAATACATTGAGTTTCATCACTACTTATTACTAGCTTCCCTAATGTTCTTCCACTGTCATCATGTCTTTGAAGTTAAAATATTATGACTCGGGGTCACGGATGAGTATAAAAGACACGATTGCTGCTTCAGGGGGCCCCTTTCACTGTAAAGCTTTAAGCTTGTATATGTTTATAACACATTTATCATGTTAATGTGACAAATACATCCATTGGAAAAAGCACTAATAGAAATATATTCCAGATGAAGGCTAGATTTGAACTACAGCAGACCTAAACTCTATATTATTTGGGTTCACCTGCACGCAATTTATTAAACTTTTCGTTTTAAAACCCAAGTGTTTTCTGTTACTATGATATTTTATAAGAAATCTGCTTTCAGTTAGTTACATGAAGGCGACTTGTTAATCCTAGTGAAGAAAAAGGTTACTGTACTAAACACGATTTCATGCTCTGTTTGGGGCATATACATTGAATGTGTTTGTAAGGGACCTAGGAAAAGGTTTTATAGTTATTATATGAGATGAAAGTTTGCAAAAAGGTTGATGCTCTATCTCTTAATGTACAGTTACATTTATTGGAAAAATTGTTAAAACAATAATACCTGTAGTTCACTGACTTTTTATCCCTACTGTGCTGACAGTTCTTTGTTTTGATAGGACTTCATGTCAAATGTTTGGCTGCGTAGCTAGTGATAAAACTATTTGGGAAATATTAATCCCACTAAATAGAGCTCTCAAGCTCTTTTACCTTACTTAGCAACGGACATCAATAAAATAGGATGATATGCTATAAAAACTTAAATTACTCAATCTGCATAGCCATAAGAAAATAGATTGGGGAAAAAATGGTCAAAATCTTCAGTATCTTAAGATAAGATGATACTTTACTAGTCCCACAGTCGGGAAAATCACAACGTTACAGCAGTAGAGTGCGGAGAGTGCAGTACAAACTATGGCAGAACAATAATATTAGGAATAAATGGACAAAAATAAAAAAGGTATTAAAAGACAAAAAGAAGACAAGCAATGATCGGCAGTTTGATATTCAGTCTGTGGATGGAACCTGCAGGGACTGCTTAGGTAAATATTCATGCAATGGTGGATCCTCATTAGACTGTTTTGGGTTGTCATCCAGGACCCCACACTCCTGGGGGATCCATGGCTGTCTAAACTACTTAGTTACTTAGAGAATCTATTTGCACAGACAGCTGTGGAGCAAGAGAAAGACACTAGGCTCTGATCCTCCCCCCTCCTCTTACTGATGCATGTCGGATTATGATGGGTGGGGAGGGGAGCGCACTCAGGACAGTCACAGTGTGTGTAAGGAGCAGGAAGTTGGAGGTGCAGTCAGGGCAGTTGGGCTCTCCAAAATTGGGACCCCAAAATAAAACTATTTTATCAACATTCAGTAAAATTGCTCCTTTAGCCCTGCACAATAACACTTTGTAATTTACAAACAGTAGTATGGTAAGGCAATCTGTAATATGGGTCTGTAGGAGAATTTTATAGGAGATAGACAGATGATAGGTAGATTGATGATATAAGATTAATATGAAAGATTATATAGAGTTATAGATAGATGATTTATATAATTATAGATGCATAAATATAAAGTAGATTATATAGATAGATAGATGATAGGATATATAAAGGACAGATATATGATAGATTTATAAAAGGAGATATATGATAAGCATCTTCACCCGGGCATACAACCAAGGTGGCAGGTAGTGCATGTGTATGTATAGCCTATGGTACTCATAACCTACCCCTTCAAGTAATTTTTAGTAGGAACATGTTTTAATAAGAAACTAAACAAGAACAAGAGGATACAGTTGGAAATATTAGAAGTGGTGTCACAAAATTTTACCAGGTAGATTTTTTTCTGCAATCAGTTTTCTTTGTTTCTAAAAAGGGCAGATATATACTAAGATGCTCTGACCTCTTATTAAACCCTGATCTCAGGGTAATTTCAGCCAGGTCAGGCCAGTTGAAGGTTAGCCTCTGTATGATGCTTTTCTAGATCTCTGCTTGCTGTCATTCACCAGGAAACTTAATTGATTTTCTGGATAGAGATCTGCCCATAGTCATGTCATGTCACACAGATTTTTATCCAATGGAAGCACACAATAAAGCTGTCTATCGGATGACAGAGGAGAAGACTGTCAGGAATTGATACAGAAAATATATTGGAAAATTGTATAACTTTTCTTTACACAAATAATTTCAATTATTTCCTGAAACTTGTCAACCCCTTCAAGGCAAGTCTGTCACATTTTGTAGGCTAATCCTTAATTATAACTCAGAACCTGATGCTGTCTTTTAAAAGTAACCCTGTATCTGTCCACATGGCTGGACCATATACTGTTATCTCTTGTTTCAGCCCTTATTCTTCTAAGATCAGAAGCTCGTGTGAGCAGGATCCTCTTACCTAATGTTTCAATTAGTGTGTTACGTCTTTGCCTGTATCGTCTTCTGTCCGCGGTATGCGGCTTAGAAGGCGTTGAGGTTATTCAGTGTTCCTGTGTGTGAACTGGGACTGAGATTGCTGCATGGTTTATTGTTGCACCACACCCTTTTCCCTGCAGTCTAGCAACGGTTAACCTGCTGTGAGTGACAGATCTCTCCTCCAGTCACCTTGAGGGGAGGTTCCCCAGTCACCTATATTACTTCCCAGCACAGGTTCCTCAGCGCTGGTAATATTCGTATTTTCAGCTCCCCAGTCCTTTCAGCGTTTTGTTCTTATATTGACTTCTCTGGCATTCTGACTTTGGCTTTCGTTACATACCTCGGCTCTCGCTTTCTGATTCTGCTTATATATTGCTCTCTCCGTTGTGACCCGGTTTACCTGACTTCGCTACCTTTGTGTATTGTTTGTTTGTCGTGTTCTTTGTCTGCACTGTGGCCTAGGAAGGGATCGTCTTCGTGGTTGTCCCGTATCAATAGGATACCGGAGGCAAGTAGGCAGGTGACAGCATTGGGGGGCTCAGACTTAGGGCTCACTGTCTGGTTTGTTGTCCCTGTATCCCCGAGCCATCATTACATAGTGATTCTATTATTACACTGTAATGTCTATATATGGCACCACATACAAGCTTCCATTTTATTAACTGCTGTGAGAAATGAAACCTGAGCTTTGATTGGTTGCCAGGGGTAACTTAAAGGAAACCTATCATTTCAAATGGTAGGGGTAAGCTGTAAATACCGAGCACCAGTTCGGGGTCAGCTGGTGCCAGTGCTTACTTTCGTTAGTGTTATTAACCGCTGTATTGCGGTTTTAACACTTTTTGAAGTTTATAGCCGATCATGCGCGCACCTACTTAGGAAATGCCGGAGACGTTGAGCGCGCACGGTTAAAACCGGGATACAGCGGTTAATAACACTAACGAAAGTAAGCACTGGCACCAGTTCACCGTGAACTGGTGCTCGGTATTTGAAATGGTAGGTTTCCTTTAACAGTTCTGCTCTCAGACACTTCTGATAAATCTCCCCAAATGCATTTATTATATAACAGTACAGAAAAGATAAATAAAGGCACCACATTTCTTTCACAAAGGATATTGGATTTATTAGGTCAAGATACACATATATAAGACAATGAAAAAACAACAGCAAAAAAATCAAAATGATAAACCAACTCTTGTCTATAATAATCTTTATGACAGTATATGGTGACTATAGATTTATTATAAGTTCTCTTATGGCTCTTGGGTTAATAGTAATAATGAAGGTTTGGCCAAACCATATGTTTATACTCAAATTCTACTTGCATCTATTGCATCTCACCTCACCATACATACTTGTCAAATGGTTAAAAACCTATAAAATTGCCAAGCAATGACCTCAATGTTTGTATCTTTTTTTGGCCACAGTTATACCAGAACAAATAGTGCTAGTGGATAAATAGCCGTCCATATATGGGGACTACAATCCGAACAAGCTTTTTGGACTGATACAACTCACAGTGTGTTGACTTGTGGCAGCTCCCAGTCCTATGTGCACTAGTTTTGTTCGCCGTACTGCAAGTTCCTTCCATGCGCTGATCTCCCAGCGCTCACTAGCCAGATCTTCTGCTGCTCATCCCACTCCAAAAGAACATCTGTTTGAGTTTATTAATCACAGAAGACTTGAATATGGTAAACCTTATTTCCTCCACAAGCTTTTTCTTGTTATTCAAATACTGGCAGCATTCTAGTGTTGTTCTTTATACCCAATAGGCCGATCCTTCTGGTATGTAATGCACATAGACTAGATGCGTTTCCGAGCTCTCAGCTCCTTTCTCAGTAGTCATGAAGCTACTAGGGACTTTGTTTTGCCATATCTAGATTTACCATCTATAGTCACCATATACAGCCATAAAGGTTATTATGGATAAGAGTTGGTTTTATTAATTTTATAAATTGTTAAATAATTAAATGATTTTAAATAATTTAATAAATCAAATATCCTTTTTGGGGAAAAAGTGGTTCCTTTATTTATCTTTCTGTGCTATTTCTAACTTTTTTAGCCAAATGACAAACAGCATATTTAGCGCACACCTTTATTGCGTCTCTCCTAAGTGCCGACTTCATAAGATTAGTGTTTGGTTACATATTTATTGTATAATGTTATTAGCAAGAGACTTAGATAACTGTTTCTATTACTGTGGAGATAATCTGCCAAACATCTAGCTTTATTTTAGTAACACTGCCTAAATGTTCAGGAACATCTTAAAGAGAAATTATACCAAAAGCTCTCTGATAATAAATTCCTAAATGCATTATCTTCTAACACATCCCCAAATTCTTTGGCTACAGCCGATTCATTTTGTGCTTGTAAACCTTTGGATCATACATCATTTATTTTGGTTTCACTTGCTGTGTTATATACTTCTATCATACAAGTTTATGTATTAAGGATTATGTATCTTTTATTTTTAATTATTATGTAGTAGCCCTTAAACTAATTGCTGTGGCTTTTGTCTAGAACACCTATATTTATCTACATCTTATTATCTTTTGTAGTGTAGCAGGGGATTTTTATTGGGAAATGTGAATGTATTTTTTATGAATATTTATTCATATTGTGTGTGTGTGTTTTTACTTTATATATCCCCCATAAAAACCCCTGGGGGACGTATTATTTTTTTTTCTCTTTTGCAAGTTTTTCCCATCTTTAAGAGCCCCAGTTACAGTTGGAACGAACACCTGTGACTGGGGATTCTGATCAGAACTGGACTGGATCTCATTAGACCCAGCAGCTCTGGTCAACCCCTTTGGACCTGGCAGTCATGTGCCTGCTGAGTCTATAGAGCCGGCGGCTGCAGCATCCTTTAACACGATGCTGTGAGGAGAGGAGCAGGGAGAAAAGGTACTGAACCGCATCTCCCTTCTCCCTCAGAGACACCGGAGACCCAGTCCTGCTCCCGCGGCTAGTGCAAGAGCAGTAGAAAACTGCAGCAACATCTAAAGTCAGTGTATGGTCCGTAGGGAGTAAAGGTGGCAACAACAAAACAAGCCTACAGTTATATTAATGGAGCCCAAACCTTAAGAAAATACAATATAAACAATCTCAGTTTTGCTTTTTTAAAAATGAAAAATCTGAGGGGGTATTTTGCAATGTTGATTTGTACATTACTTTCACCCCTTACCGACATGTAACACACTATTACATGTGGCTGTCTATCTACCGCCACAGCCTTGATGTGTCACAGGTAAAAAGCTTTAGGAACAAACATTACTCATGGGACAGGGCTGTGGTTTCAATTTGCCAGTCAGTCCTTGAATGGTAGTTACAAGACAGATTTGAACAAAGACCAAACATATTTCTCTGAAATACGTTTAATAAGACATGGCATGACTAATGATTATCAAAGTCCGTCTCACTGTATCTCGTATCTGTGGTATTATATGTCTAGAAAGAAAACAGATAAAATGTTATCTTAGGCAATAATTTTCATTGGCTGCAGATGAAAAACAAATTATAATCTTTGATTAAAAACTCCTAAACACAAACATTTTATCTACAGTGTCTTATCTATGAACTCTCCGGAGGTTAGGCACAGTTATATTTACAGGCATACCACAGGAATTATGAAAATGTTACAAATTTTCTTTTTACGAGTTAAATGTTTAGAATATGCACAAATTCTAAGCTTCATGGTAATATTGATAACTACAGTTACATGTAGAGCTTACTGTAAATGTGTGTGGTTGAGTGAGCTTGTATATGTTTGAGAATGGCATTCAGATTACTTTGCATTTTTATCACATTTTTAATGTTACGCCATAGACTTATTCTAAATGTGTTAAAATTATTTTGTGCACACAATAGTCCATAATGACAAGAAAAACCAAGCTTATAGAAATGTTTCTAAAGTGAAAATCTATGTTTTGTACTTTGTTGGAAGTCATTTTGCGGTGAAAGAAGTCTCAACAAGACTTTCTTTGGTATGCAACACAAGTTTAGAGAACTTTGGGAAATTCTTTAAAGCTTTTTTTAGGTTGGAAGATAACCATTGATCCAAAGCTATTTCCAAGTCTCTACAGAAAAAGATTAAATTAACTGGGGTTTCCTTTGGATACAACATAAATATTCAATCAAAGGTTTGAATTTTGATTTTTTTCTGGAGAGAATTTTGCTTTAGTCTTTCCAAATTTCATGCTTCACCAAATTTCTTTGGCTATTTTGTCAATTTCAAGTCAGATTTTCCACAGGTAAAATTATACAACTATATGTAGGAAATAAAATGAAGTAAATATGCACATGAGCTAATTTTTAGAGCCAACAAAAAGTAAACAGTTAGCTTTTATCCATTGATTTCAATGGCTTTTGTTGTGTAATATCACAGCGCAGTGTGCTTTAGATTTAAGGTAAGGATAGTTTCATCAGTACATTAATTTTTGTATGAATAAAAATTGCGGTGTGGCATCAGAGTCATGATAAAATGGACCAACTCCACAAACATATAATAAATTATAAAAAATTCTGGAGATTACATAGCAGGTTTAAAATATTGGAAACCTCCAGAGCATAAAACTACTGATACTGGAAACCCCCAGAGCAGATAATAATACTGGAGACCCCATGGCAGATAATAATACTGGACACCCCATAACAAAGTAATAATACTGGAGACCCCCAGAGCAGACAAAAAAAAACACATCTCCTTTTCTGGTTCTTCTCTCCTCCCTGCACCAGATTGCACCTTCTTCCCTCTTCCATGTGCTGCTCTGTATACCATCCTGGTTGTATCTGATGGCATCAGGAGCTGGAGCATAACTGCGCCAGAAGCAGGAAAGGTCCTGGGAGCAGTACAGTCCAGCTGACAAGTACTTAACACTCTTGGGTCCTCTCCTGCAGGTTCTCTGCTCCCGGTCCTGACCTCGACCAGTGTCAAGAGTCATGACAGAGTGGAGTGCCAGGGAAGACCCGGGAGCAGTGAGAACTTCCCAGGTGCACTCATTGCTACATTGCCTCCTGCACCAATGAAAGCTTCCATCAGTTATGTTAGATCAGTTATGAGAGTGCACATTGGGTGTGTACCGCAACTTGTGGCTTCATAAGCTGCATGTGGACTGTTGCCTCGTCTTGTGCACTCCCGATCCCCCTTTTAGTTGAGATGAATGTGGCTACATTTTACAGTGGGTACGGAAAGTATTCAGACCCCTTTACATTTTTTTGCTGTTTCGTTTCATTGCAGTCAATTGGTGCACTCTGCACACCATCTTGACAGACAAAAACAGAAATGAAGATATTTTTGCTAATTTATTAAACATGAAGTCTAAAATATCACATGGTCAGAAGTATTCAGACAATTTGCTGTGACATTCATATTTAACTCACATGCTGTCCATTTCCTTTAATTAAACTGATTAAACTTAATTAGGAAAGGTTGTCTATATAACCTGTCTTTATAAGACCTCACATAGCTCATAGTGCATGTCAGAGCACATGAGAATTCTGAGGTATAAGGAATTGCCCAAGGAGCTCATAGACAGAATTGGGACAAGGCACAGATCTGACCAAAGTTACAAAATTATTTATGCAGCATTCAAGGTCCCTGAGAGCACAGTGACCTCCATAGACCTTAAATGGAAGAAGTTTGGGTCGACCACAACCTTTCCTCAACCTGGCTGTCCAGCCAAACTATGCAATCGTGGGAGAACAGCCTTGGTGAAAGAGGTGAAGAAGAACCCAAGATCACTGTGGCTGAGCTCCAGAGATGCAGTAGGGAGATGGAAGTATGTTCCATAAAGTCAACTATCACTGCAGGACTCCACCGGTCCAGACTATGGGAGAGTGTGCGGATGGAAGCCTCACTGCAAGACATATAAAAGCATGCATACAGTTTAAAAAAAAACACATGAAGGACTCCCAGACAATGAGAAATAAGATTATCTGGTCTGATGAGACGAAGATTGAACTTTTTGGTGTTAATTTTAAGTGGTATGTGTGGAAAAAACAAGGCACTGCTCATCACCTACAAAATACAATCCCAACAGTGACACATGAGGGTGGCAGAATCATGCTATGAAGTTGTTTGTCAGCTGCAAGGACAGGACGACTGGTTGCAATTGAAGGAAAGATTAAATCGGCCAAGTACAGAGATATCCTGGATGAAAACCTCTTCCAGAGTGAACCTTCACCAGACTGGGTAAAGGTTCACCTTCCATCAAGACAATGGCCCTAAGTTCACAGCTAAAATAACAAAGCAGTGGCTTTAGAACAACTCTTTGACCATTCTTGACTGACCCAGCCAGAGTCATGATCTAAACCCAATTTAGCATCACTGGAGAGATTTGAAAATGGCCGTCCATAAACGTACACTGTCCAACCTGTGGAAACTGTAGAGGATCTGCAAGAAAGAATGACAGAGGATCCCCAAATCCAGGTATTGAAAAACTTGTTGCATCATTCCCAAGAAAACTTATGGTTCTTAAATCAGCAGAAAAAGAAGAAAGTTGGCACTCACCATCAGTGAATCTTTGTCAAGCATGCTCTCTTTCTGTGTCAGCGTGTTAGTACAATTTCAGAAGTCAGATGAAAGTGTATATACACCTGCACCCTGATAATTTAATCACATCGTCACCCCACAAAACTAGATGGGTCAAAATGTGTTTGCTAGAGAGGCCCTGCCCACATCCTGTGATTTTAGCACCAAAGACAGTGATAGGAGCACAAATTTTACAGTAAAGGGTTAAAATGATCTTTATTGTTTTAACATCACTAGGTGATTGAAATGTGAGAATTTTCTTTCGTGGGAAACCCCTTTAAGTATATATGAAGATGTTGTATTATCTGTGGAAAGGAACTCCTTTTGAATGATTGGAAGGGATGATTGGTCCTTGCTTATTGTAAACTTAATAGTAATTCATATTTTATAAATGTTAAAAATATAAATATGTTTTTCTATTTCTCTTTTCGCTTTCAGTTTTTGTTTTTATTTTATTATACCCTGCCCTAGTTGTGGAGGAACTTATGCTCAAAATAGAAGGGAGATCTTTCTTTGAATACTATTATTGGGAGTCTCGATGCTGGGGAAGCACCCTCTAATATTGAATGGTATGTAAATATGGTAATGTTAGAATTAAATTTAAGATGTATCGTATGGAAAGAATGATGCCAACAAGTTGATGCATATTTCTGATCTATTACTTAAATGCTTCTTGTAAAATCTGTGTACTGATTTTGTAATTATATGTGTTTTTTTTTAAATAAAGCAGTAAAATAAAAAATATTGTTATGATATGTAAAGCTGTCCCAAAGCAGAACAGAACTGCAAAAATTGACCTAATCATTCAGACATTCATGCACCATTGCACCAAAGTCAGACTGAATTTTTTTCAAACGGGGATTATCTATGCTGCTAATCTTACCTACTCAATAAAAAGTGTCAAGAAAGCACAAAAAGTTAAAAATTGCCTGCACAAATTTGGCTTAAGGAAAAATATGTTTTTTTTAAATGCCTGCCTAACTGAGACATTGGGGCACATTTACTAAGGGCTTCATGCTGCACTTTGGTTGGACTGTGCATGTTCTTCTAGGCTAAAACTACTTGCACACGCATTTAAGAAGTGTCTGTGGTGCTATTGTGTCCTTTTTGTGGCACAGCTGTGCTAGTCTCCATGCTGTCAGTCGGTCCCACTCATTCAGACCGAGCGCCGTATTTATCTTGCAAATTTTGTCGCACGCCATGTTAAAGGTGCACCACCTCTGTTGGGCCAGTGTGGGGAGGGACCCATTCATGATTTATGGCGCATGATCCTAGTCGCACCCAACATTATACAAAGAAATAAGCACTTTTAGTGCAGTTTCCGACTTTCTAAGTAAATGTATCCCATTATACTGCATATTGTGCCTTTCCAAAAGTAAAATTTAGAAATAAAAGTCCATAAATCATACAGTTTTTTAACATATATATAAATGCCATTCTTATTCTTGCTGGGGTTCATTTTGGAAACCTTTCTTTCCATTCTCAGCAATGACTTTACTAAAAAACACTTTAAAAGCTTTTTACATTAGAAGTGCAGAAATTTACAGTGCTCAGAGATTATTGAAAAGGAGACTCTCAAAACTCTTGCAACCTCTGCTTCTCAGTTGAATTATGGAGTGATGCTGAGTTGCATAGCAACTGCCTTAGGCAGAATATAGCCAGACAAAAATGTTTTCCTTGAATGAGGAAAACTTTAAAGAACTAAACATGATCAAAGGCTGTGACCGAAAAACGCATCTCCTATAATGCTTATCATATGCTTTACAAAGATCTATTTACAATGTGCATCGTCCGTTCAGGCAGATCTGTAATTCAGTTGCAATTGCTCAAGTTGGATAGAAGTAAATCACATAAAAGGTCACAAAACATACATTCAGAAGACTTAGGAGACGTTCTTAAACATACACATTACCAGCAAGTTAAAAAGCCAAATGAAGTCTATGGCTTGCTGTAACTTTTCCTCACAAACATTCTTGCTTAGTAATTATATCATAAAAAAACTAAAAAAAATTATGGAAATCATAAATAGTATTAGATTCCTGCATTAATATGTAAAATAAAAATGGAAAGAAAAACAGAATATACCTACAACTACAGTACAGACCAAAAGTTTGGACACATCTTCTCATTCAAAGAGTTTTCTGTATATTTATGACTGTAGATTGATTAGATTGTGAGCCCCATTGGGGACAGGGGCTGATTTGGCAAATTCAGTGCAGTGCTGCGTAATCTGTTTGCACTATATAATCAAAGAATTATTATTATTACAAAAAGATAGATTCACACTGAAGGCATCAAAACTATGAATAAGCACTGGTGGAATTATATACTTAACAAAAATGTGTGAAACAACTGAAAAAATGTCTTTTATTCTAGGTTCTAAGTAACCACCTTTGATTACTGCTTTGCACACTCTTGACATTCTCCTGATGAGCTTCGAAAGGTAGTCACCAGAAAAGGTCACAAGTGCCCTGTCAGGTTTAATACGTGAAATTTCTTGCCTTATAAATGGGGTTGGGACCATTTATAGTGTTGTGCAGAAGTCAGGTGGATAAACAGCTGAGTCCTACTGAATAGACGGTTAGAATTTGTATTATGGCTAGAAAAAAGCAGGTAAGTAAGGAAAAATAAATGGCCATCATTACTGGATGGTGTGGACGGGCTTTGCTGGTGACACTGTTCGGGAACCAGCACGGTTACCACAGCTTTTTGCAACGGCTGCTATTCCATCCAGTTTGTGTTTAGTTGCACCCCAAACTCACCTCCAGGCTGTGTAAAAGCTATTTGACCAAGAAGGAGAGTGATGGGGTGCTACGCCAGATGACCTGTCCTCCACAATCACCAGACCTGAACCCAATCGAGATGTAGCATTCAAGCTTGGTGCATAAAAGTACAGACATATTGCTATTTTGGCATTTAATATCCCTACTGGACTGTACAGTAATATTGCTATTGCTAAAACAGTCAATGGCATTTGTGTCAAAGATGCCATTGACACTCTGTACACTCGGGGGGGGGGGGGGGGACAGTTTATGAATGTACTGGAGGTTAAGGGGCACAGTGTTTGAATAGTGAGAACCATTTGTATTTGTACTATGGCTTAGGGCAGTATAAATGTCCTGGGTGTTGGGTAGGCACAGTGTATAAAGGTATTAAGGGATGGGCACAGTGTATAAATGTACTGGTAGTGGTACAGTAGAAAAATGTACTGGGTGGTGGAACCAGTGTAAAAATGTACTGGGTGTTTGGCACAGTATATAAATGTATGGGTGTCAGCACAATGTATGAATGTATAAGGGTTGTGCACAGTGCAAAAGTGTGCACAGAGCTGCACATAAATAATGATATCCCTTTAAAAATTGATCAGCAGGAAAAAGCTTTATGGTCTTTATGGTGTACTGGACCCAAAAGAGCAGCCCATCACCTGTGAGGTACTAAATCCCACTGCAGCCTGCATCTTATCAGTACAATAATCACTAGTGAATCCAATGAGGCCCTGCATATTCAGGGGTTACTGCATTGTCCTGCCTCCATGCTACTGATTGACATGTCTCCCTGCTAAGCCATGCTGCTGTTTAACACATTGAGAGAGAGCTCTTTTACATCATTGGGCACTTCATGCCATGTGACCTGTGTAATGTAATCTAAGGTCCAGGGATTCTTTCATTTTAAAGAATACCAAACACATGTCATGGTTTTAGGGACAATAGAACCGAAGACTAAACTAAAAAATGACTCTTCTCTACTCATTCCCATGGCTTTGGAGAAGATTTTTTCTCATGTAAAATATATGGGCAAGATTTTACATAATTCTAGAAGGGACATTTCATACCCTATCTGAAGGGGCTAATAGTTAAATGGGGTAAAATGTGGTGACAAAGTCCCCTAAGACACATTTAAGTCACAGGACCTCAATATACAGTGCTGTAGCGGTTCAGGAATTTAGGCCTGGACATGTAACTAGACTATTGTGGCCCGTTTACATGGACTATTTATTTGCCTGGTTGTTCGTCCATTACTTACTTTCGTATTCAAGAAATACAGTAAGTTTTACATAATCTTTTGTACTTAGATGTGGTCTGATCTTTAGGACAAAAAATTTAATAGACCATTAAAAATACAATGGCCCAGATTTATTAAACTGACTTTGCACATGTATTTATAAAGTGTCTGCGCCAGTTTTGTGTTACGGCTGCTCTGTGTCCGACAAGACAGAAAAAATCTGCAGCTATAGGGGCGTAGTGCTTTGTTGGAATTTGCGAAACATTTAATACAGCTACTCAACAAAATTGTGTTGCATGGTGTATGTTAAAGGTGCACCAAAAATAAAATGGTGCACACTTCCAGAACCGTGCATGGTGCATAAGATCAATTAAGACCTTGCGTCCGTATTTAATAATCTTGCGCACCCTGCACATTCGTTAGGAAAACTGCACTTTGCCTCACTTTTGATAAATCTGGGCCAATGTTCTTTGATCTCATTTCTTTTTTTAGGAACGGCAGAAAGGTCATCTATTTTGGCTCCCATTATGTTCAATACTTTTTTAAAGTCATCTATGGCTTCACTTTCTTCAAAACTGTTAGTGGCTTATGCTGAACCTTAAATATTTCCAGACCTAAGAATGTTGGTTAAAAAGAATTCTGCAGTAATTCAGTTCTTTGGCATTAGTTATAATGCAGTAAAATTATACATATTTTGTTCTGTAGATAATCTATGGAGTTTATAGAGTGTTAAGTAATATGTATACATAAAGGTGTGGATGTCATGATAAGACGGGGCTGCTTTTCTGTTTCATAATGGCGTGGGTGACCATGAATGTAAAATGTTATGATGCTGCTTCACTCACTACAGTAAAATCACATTGAGCAAAGAGCTTTTGATTTCAAAAGTATTTTTTTTTATTGACTGATCGATATAGTGGTGTACTTCACAGCTGGAAGACATACATTGTAAGTGATGGCATCTGATAAGCATTACGTGAACAAATCTAATGCAGAGCTAACATGCAAACGTTTTACAGTGCCTAAAAGACAAAATGGCATTTAATGGTAACAGTTCACAGAATAAAGTCTTTATAGAATAGACTTTGAGTTACACGATAAAGACATTTTTCTGCTTGTCCTAAAATTCTATTGGAATGCTTGAATCTTAAAAACTTTTAACATTGTAGGTGCCACGCTTTTTACACAAATTCAAAACTATTGAAGTTAATACTACTTCCAGTAGGTGCTGTTTTATCAGCTCCTAAATCACCCCACAAACAAAACTAACAGCGTGTTTCACACTTTATAAGTTTTCCAGATATATACAAAGACCCAGTATGAAGCAACAAACCCTGCTGATAAGAGGAATGGTAACGTCAAATTGTAAATAACAGATAAAAACATAATCCAGACTTGAAAGACTGTATAATCAGGGCCTAGACCTGTGGCAGGCAAGTACTGCAGGTTCATGGTATTTAAGCAGATTTGAGGGGGGGGGGGGTGGTAAAATAAGGGCTAAACATATTAAAAGATGCATTTGCTTGCATCTTTACCATAAATGTTGGATTTGGTGGAGCTTACTTATATTTGACAATTCTATCTATCTCACACTGGTCACAATAATAAAACTTCTGTATAATAAGTAAGCTCCTAAGAAGTAAATAAACTTTCTACAAGATGTCATGAATCAAAAAGCAACAGATAATATTAGTAAACTGTAATATACTTTATTAAAGATAAATGTTCCTGTTTTTTTTGCTTATTCAAGCAGTTTGTGTAACTCAGGTTTTTGTCCTATATCCACAGTGCAGAGTTAAAGGAACATGATAAAGTATCCGATAATGTAAGGAAAAAATCCTCTTGGTATGAAATACTTAATAATTAGCCTCCTTATCTGTGTTAAGTGTATGGAGTCCAGAAGGTTTTCTCCTGTTTACTGCAGGAGAAAAAGTTTCTTTGCTCAAGTGTATAATAGAGTTTACTTTTTTTAGTGATTTCTGAAGTTGAAATTTGCATCAAAAGTTTAGTTACTCTTTAAAAGGGTTGGCCACAAATAAGAAAGTTTATTTAAGTGGATGTACAGGAAAATGTACGTTCACTTTAACTTTTGGTATCTGGGGTTAGAAATATGTTTTGTATATTTTTGAAATTACTCACCAAGGCATACGCAATGATGTCAAAATATGTGAAGTGTGTAGTAGATGTTCTAGTACTAGATAATACTAGACTATCTGCAGAAGATAGTATGCTGTTAAATGACTTAAATGAACTTTGGTATTTTAATATTACTCAATGAGCACCTAAAAGATTTCTATTTTTCTCAGTTTCAAGTAATTGTATTCATTTGATTATATTCCTTTGGTTTCATAATGATTTTTAATAAATTATTGTATCTAATTTTCCCTTTCAAGACAAACAGAATAATGCCAATTTTGTGTTGCTCACTACTTTCTTTCTAGAGTTACGGAATTTTTTCCTCCCTGAAGCTACCTGTCAGAAATCTGTCTTAGCAGCAGAGAAGTGGGTGGACTCTAACCTCTTCACTAACAGTTGACAGCTTCACTGACGAAAATGAGTACTGGGTGGGAAGAGGCTGTAGATGAGTGAAGAACCTATTATACAGCTTGAGGAGAAGAGAGAAAAACAGAAAGCGGTGTAGGATCACATCCACAGAGCTGCACAGTCTCAAGACACCTGGATCTACTCCAAACAACACAGAGACCTCCATCACATGGTCTCTTTTTCTCTCCAGAGTGAGCAGGCAACAGAAATCTCTCCCTTCAGTCCGAATCTATTGAGTTGTATACACAATCTATGGTTTCACAGAGATAACGAGCACAGATGTGACAAGCTAAATGGAGGAGAATAGCAAAGAAACCACTAGATGTAGCTAATGAAGGTACTGAGCAAAGCTGTCCTACATGACAAAAGCAAGGACAGGGTGGAGATCGATTGTGTATCCTGGTTGTTTATTTTTGAACATCAACCATAGATGACTTTAGATATTATGAATAGACATTAATACATATGGAAAACTTTCTCAGTCATGTAGACTGGTAAGTAGAAGGCACAATAAAAAAATGTACATTCATGGAGCACTCCTTGTGTTTATGTATACCTAACTTTTTTTATCTGTTATTGGCTTGAGGAGGCAATTCCAGCCTTGAAACGCATAGAGATGTATAAGATTTTATATATGCATCAAACTTTTATCGATTTAATATATTTTAGATGACTGTAAATATCCCAACTTTTATGAAATAAAAGAAGCACCAGAAATATTTTTCTTTGTATACTTTTTATTGAGAATCGGGGGATTTCATCAACACAAAAAGCGCTCCTTGAATGTCCATTTTTTTATCGTGCCTACTACTTGCCAGAAGGACCCCACAAGGAATCCGGGGAGAAGGAGCAAACTGTGTTTCCGGACTCCATCCTCAGAACAAACCTACAAAGTAGCTATGCACTTAGCCTAACTATATCAGGTGATCAGGTGATAACTACCATGTGAGTGCTTTCGTCCTTCTCTTTTAGTTTCATCTTCTGTAAAATGGTAAAGCAAAAGCTCTAGTAGCCCCTGGGATTGCATTCAGTCAAGAATTTGATTTATATGTACCACCAGTAGTGGCATAAACCATTATATACTCATATCATGCATTCAGTAGCTGATCACTATTTGGAGTATTTATCATTCAAATTAGCCATTTTCTAAAAAGGTATTGTGCCATGGAGCTGCATCCATCGGCATCCATCGGCATCATGCATAAAAAGCTAGACAGATAGCGGGAGCCTTGTTATAAATTTGGGTGCATGGCTTTGCTGGCTCATTGATTATCCCAACCAGTTGCAAAACTGTCCCAGATTGTTTATAAACTTTACACAGAAAAAAGAAATTCCATTTTTATGCAGGGTCCTTTGCTGGGCTACCCGAATATCTGAATGACTACATGATTACAATCAGGAATGCTCTTAAACTTTACCCCATAAAATGTTTACTCTAGTTTTACCATAAAGTGATGACTTGCAAGAGGAACACAAACAATACCTAAAATAACTTTATTGGGCGTTTTAATAATTTTCCATATACAGCATTATAAAAGTTTTATATAAACACACATATTTTATTCCCATAGATAAAGGAACTTACTTTTAACATAATAATATACAATGTAAGTTATTTTAAGAAAAATAACACCAAAGTATTATGTTTACCCGTTTTAATATAAAATGTATTTGAACAAATAAAAACTCCATAATATATGTGACACAAATACATTACATACCAGCTGTAGTCCATTGTTGAACTACTGAATATTCTTATTACTACAAATGATGTAATATTTTAATTTGTTTTAGAATATATAAATATTTAGCACACCTTTTTGGCAACTTTTTCACGCACTGCATGCAGAAAAGTGGCCTAATGGCATGATACATTGACCCCATAGTATCCGTCTTTTATCAATTTCACACAGAAAGCAATTATTTGTAAAATAACAGCTTATAGCAAGTGAGACTAGTTATTTATAGTTTTGGTCTGGTGCTGACTATTTTGTTCAAATAGCATAGAAATATTTAAGTTTTTGTTTCATAGAGAAATACTAATTAATAACATCCAAAGTAAATACAAAGATACTTTACTGTTCTTTTCAGTTGATTTTAAAACTGGATGTGACATACAAACGTCATTGCTCAAGAGCTGATTCAATACTTGAGTTGTTTCCTGTGTGGTTGTGCTTTCATTCATGCAACTTCGGACGAAGACCTTTTATGGAGAACTGATGTCTTTGACAAACGTTTTGGGCATATTTCAACCACTGTTTAAAATTACATTGATATATCTTCAGTTTCATGGAGAATGGCTTTGTTTGCTTGTTGAAAGGTCTCGTAAGCATGATCATGACCATTGAACTTGATGCATGACTGTTTATCTTCTAAATCTGACAAATCTTTGGGTTGACACCAACAGCATAAACATGACTGAAAGAAAATATAAAACATTAAAAACATTTATGTACATACAGTATGAAAAATGAGGTCCAGCAGGGAAGGGGCCAGCACACCTCTGTGTTAGGGCTTTTTATTATGGTTTTCTGTTATAGAAGAATATAAAGAAACCAAATATGGGAGGTGAACGGAATGTGGTAAGTTAGCTAATAAAAGGAGTAACATATTGAGAACTGTCAATATGTTTTCCATAAAAATATCTTTAACATTACCCTGAACAAGCAGTCTGTCAGACTTGGGCCCTACCATTCAATTTATCATCAATGGTAGGTCCAGCAGTCCGATTCTTGTGATCGGTTGGAGTTGCCAAATTCTTGAACCCTTTTCGGTAATCTTATCAGCCCATATTTTGTGAATAGGGGATATCAATACATTTTAGTTTTTTCCTATGGTGCATAAAATATTTGTAAATAATTATGAATGATGCTACATTGTTACTTACCTTGAAGCAGTTTTTATACTTTGTGCTGACCAAGTAAAGTGCTATTGGGTTAATACATGAATTTAAATCAGCCATATTTAATGCAATGTAGTTTGCTGGGATCATAAAGCTGTAATAGAAAGATACATGCAGTATATAAGTACATACAGTATTATACATTACTATAAAACTAAAATGAGGTGACTCTAATTATCAATGGCTCCCAATATGGTGGACCAGAAAACCTATGCATTGCAGAGAAGATGATTAATGGTAATGGTTATACCAATAGAAGAAAAAGAGAGAGGCTGCGGTCAGACGTTGCGTTTTATATCATGACATGTGTGTCCCCTTTTTTCAAGGTGTTCTCCAGTGACAAAAAGTTAGACTTTAATTACACAGAATAGGGGCTACCTTGCTGATAGGCAGGGCACCCTACGGATCACAAGAATGGGGGTCCATTGTTCCCCCTTGTACCCTAGATAAACAGTTACTCAGCTAGTACAACACAACCTGATTCTTGTCATCCATGGGGTCCCATCGATCAGCAAGTTAGCCTTATCCTGTGAATAGGGGCTAACCTGTTATCACTGGAGAACCCCTTTTATTTTTTTTAAATAAAATATATTATGTGTTATTCTTTTCAGGTATGTTGCTGATAATGTATACATCAATTTATAATTGAAAATCACTAAAACTGATTGCATGTTGAAGAAAAACTAAAACTCTATTATATCATGGCAAATGGAATTAAAACCATTAAAACCATAGAAATTACCTGAGAAGTTCACAATGCATTGGATATCCTTTGTAGTCAAATATAAACTTGGTCATTCTACTAAGATGCAGAGGTAGCCAGCAAATGGCAAACACCAGCACAAGGCAAAATACAGTTTTAGCCACATCCCGTCTCTAGAAAGAAAATATTAATATATGTCATGTAAAACCATTCAGATTATGAATTTTCTTTTTCATTTTTGTTATAAATATAAACAATGTACTACTTTTTTTTAAATAAAGCTAAAACTTGTTTTAAATGTTTCAGAGTAAAAGTGGAAATCATTTAAGAAAAATGAGAACAGCTTTACAAATGATATGCATAATATGTAATACTTTGATATTACAAAGGTAGTACTGTACCTGTTTTAAATGGTCAGACAGTGAAATTGTTATTACACTTTTCTTGCGTAGCAACTCATATGTCATCAGACTATAAAAAATTGCAGTGACAAGCAAAGGAAGGCAGAAGTAGAAGCTGAAAAGCCATGGGTCTTTATAGGTCTTGTAAAACTGAAAGAAGTAAAATGTAATATATGAAGTACATATAAAGAAAAATTAATTAACAGATTGATCTGGCATTAACTACATCCATTATGCATGAATTTTAAGTCATCTTAAAATCCCCTCTGCCAGCACTCCGGCGCCCATATCTACTAAGAGTCTGTCCTCTTAGTAAATTGGGAGCAGCCTATACCAGTTTGGATCTGTATACCAGGTCTGATCTGGCAGAGTATTCAGCTATATTGGTACCATTATATAAACTGTATTGGATACTATAATAAATGCGTCCGAATGTGTATCCACACCCATGACCTCCCCCAGCCCTCTCCCACATGCCCAAACTGGCATTTAGGTTGGAGAAACCAGGAAACTATGTGCCTTCTCTGCCATAAAATTGTCGGATAAGGTAAAATGAATCTCCCCAGTGTGCTCACTGTACCGTAACCATGCGTGACCACTACGTGAGCCTTGAGCTTGCCACAAATTTGTGTGGCTTGCTCACAGACCCAATAAAAAATTGTGTGCATGAGGCCTTAATATCTGAGTTGCACTGGCCCAATAAAGGATCATTCCAAGGAAACATGGCTATGAGACAATCACAGGTAGACATAATTCAGGATTTAAAAATGAAAAATCAAAGAACTTGGCCATTTCTGTTTTTCTGTTTCCCCTTTTTACGGAACACATTGTACTTCCTAATGGTACAATTTGATATTCCTTCTAAGCACAAAAGAAGAGTCCAAATGTGTTGGAACCCCCCCCCCCCCCCAAAAAAAAAAAAACCGCTGTTGCTCCATTCATTTGCAAGCCTTCACTGTTAAGTTCAAATGACACATCCCATTTGTTCTTTAGGTCAGTATGATCACTACAATATGACATTTATATTCTTTTGTTATGTAATAACACCTTAAAAATGTAAAAACTTTGTGAATGAAAATGACTTTAGAGCTCCATATTTTGACATCTTTAACTTTTAGTGTATATGTGTATATACTGTACGTTTTGGTGAAAATTTCCATTAACAGATTGATAAATCTACTACTTTATGTTCTCTTTATGTAGATTTTATTTATTAACCAGAGAGATCTAAAATGTAATCCTACATTAATACAAACACAATTTAGGTGCTGTAAAATCCTACTTACCTCCATGAACCATGAAGTTTGAGTTGGGTCAAACATGCAGGTCTTCATGTTTTGTCCATTCAAGTTAATAACATTAAAGCCTATGGCCTCTGGGATTGCCAGTATCACTGATATCATCCATATTAATGTAATTACAAAAATGGTCCATTTGGTAGAATTATTCCCACCAATGTGATTCCAGGATGCAACTGCTCTGTACCTGAAATAAAATGAAATAATTATTTACATTCATATTTACACAAGTATTTCTTGTAAAGTATTTCTTATAAGCTTTATGGATTTCCATGCATTTTTACAATTTGATGTTTTATATTCTTCAAATTTGACATGGATTACATCTCCTAAAGACTTTAAACACATACCAACATTATTATAGTACAATCAATGCCCCAATATTAACTTTAGCCATAGTTAATTTTTAAAAGCCATGCAATGGGGCTTATTGACATAGTTACATAGATAATAAGAAAATAAATATGATACAGATTATTTTGTGCCACAAGCCTTAATATTCTAGACCTGAGAACCTGAGGTCTAAAAATTATGGAAATAAAATAAAAATAAATAAATAAAAATGAAACAAAAAATGAAACTTCAAACAGCTCAGTACACTGAAGTATGAAAAAGTTATTAGCATCAGGCAAAACAAATTTCTTTTTGTACACATTCATTTAATTTTTCAAAATGTATTAAAACACAATAAAACCTAAATAAAATTGGTATCACTGTGATCATACCGAATCAAAGAACAAAGCAGGAAAGTTGTAAAAACTAAGAAAGTGACGCAAATGCGGTTTTTTCCCCAAGATTACCACATTTGCAATTTTTTTCCAGCGTCCCAGTACATGGCATGGAATAATAAATAAAAGTAACAATAACATTTCTTGCACAGAAAATAAGCCCTCACACAGCTATATACAAAAATGAAAGTTATAGATTTTTGAAGGGAAGGTGGAGAGTGAAAAATGAATGAAAAAAACCTGCCTCCTTAAGGGGTTAATAATAAAATGCCCAGCAACACCCCCCTTAAAAATAATAAGGTTGTATACTTATCCTCCAACGTTTACTCCCTGCATTCTCTTCTCTGTGTGGCTCCTCCCAGCACACTTTATGATGCAGCGCTGTTGCCATCCGCTGGCATCATTGTGTGTGCACGGGCAGAGCGCATAGACGTTCCTCTGCCCGCACTGCCAGGAGGAGTTGCAAGATTCCACAAAGAGAAGAGGAGCTGCAGGGGAACACAAATACAAGTTATTATTTTTATATACTCCTGTATAAGCCGAATGTGGTATTTTCAGCACAATAATAAACGCTGAAAAAAATTGGCTTATACCCAAGTATATATGGTCCATCTCACCGCACACAATGGGCCACAAAAGAAACATTATCTAGCAGGCGTTAATTTACCTGATGTCAGGGTGCGGGATGTGTGTATACACTGGATCACAGCGGGAGGTGGTACTAGCCGACACCTGGGACCGGAGTCTAAGTGGCATCCGGTCTTCACCAGAGCCTGCCGCAAATCAGATGGACTTGCTGTGGCAGGATACCACTAGATCGTTCCACAGGTGCGACTAGCCTGCGGTGGCAGCCGAGGTCGAGGTACCTTAACGGAAGAGTCTCGAGGTTGGGTCCAGGCACAAGGTCAGGGCAGGCGGCAGAGATGTAGGGTCAATTCCAATCTGCGGTCAGCAATGGGAGGTCCAGGCAGATGGGAAGAGGAACACAGGAACACAGCAACATAGAGGAACACTGGCAACGCAGGAACATGAAGGGATTCAGGACTCAGGAGCAGGAACACACCGGAGCGCAGGGAAACACAGGAAAACGCATGGATACACACGAACACACAGGAACGCAGGAGACACAGGAACGCAGAATAATCGCTAGGGAGATTTCTCTAAGGCTGTGAGGCACAAAGATCTGGCAAGGGACACAGGAAGTTGCTGGTATTTGACAGAGAAGGCAGCTGACCAGGCGCCAATTATCGGCGGACATTGCGGGGACCGCCATTGGAGCCGGGACAGGTGAGATAACCCCCAGAGCCTGCCTGTCTGCTACATAGGGCACACGGGTGCACCCATGACCCAGGATATGGGTTACAGGAGCACCCATGGCCGTGACAGTTCTTATGATCTGTGTAAACACAGACTGGATGGCGAGCTCCCTCCAAAAGATATCGCCATTCTTCCAGGGCAAGTTTGATGGCCAAAAGTTCTCTATCCCCAATGGAGTAGTTCTTCTCTGCGGGAGAATAAGTCTTGGAAAAGAAGCCACATATGAGCATTCGGCCCTTAGGCCCCTTCTGGGTGAGCACCGCCCCTGCACCTACAAGAGAATGCGTCCACCTCCAGGATAAAAGGCTTCTCTGTATTGGGTCTAGAGAGAACTGGAGCTGTGGCAAAGGCGGACTTTAACTTTGTGAAGGATTCTTCAGCCACTGAAGACCAGAGGCGTGGATTAGCACCCTTCTTGGTAAGCGCCACGATAGGAGAGACCAGAGTAGAGAAGTGTGGGATAAACTGCCGGTAGTAGTTTGCGAAGCCCAGGAACCTCTGAAGACCTTCTGGACCTGGCCACTGCAGAACTGCAGATAGTTTAGCAGGATCCATCTAGAGACCTTTGTTGGAGATTATGTAGCCAAGAAAAGGAAGACTCCGTTGGTGAAACAGACACTTCTCAAGCTTGGCATAGAGATAATTAGCCATTAGGCAGCCAAGAACTTCACGTACGTGAGACTGGTGGGTCTCGAGGTCTGGAGAGAGCACTAAGATGTCATCTAGGTATACCACAACACACATATACAGCAGATCTCTGAAGATGTCATTGACGAATTCCTTGAAGACAGCTGGAGCATTACACAGTCCAAATGGCATCACAAGGTACTCGAAATGTCCATCTCGGGTGTTAAAGGCTGTCTTCCATTCGTCACCCTTGCGGATCCGTATGAGATTGTAGGCCCCGCGAAGGTCCAGCTTGGAAAAAATCTTGGAGCCACGCAGGTAGTCAAACAGCTCAGTGATCAACGGCAGAGGGAAGCGTTTTTTAAACTGTGATCTTATTAAGTCCCCGATAATCAATGCAAGGACGCAAGGAGCCGTCCTTCTTGGTAACGAAGAAGAATCCTGCGCCCACAGGAGAGGAAGACTTCCATATGAAACCTCTTTGCAGGTTCTCCTTGATATACTCCAACATGGCTGTGGTCTCGGGAACGGACAGCGGGTACGCCCGACCTCAGGGAGGAGAGGTACCTCGCAACAACTCAATAGGGCAGTCGTAGGGACGATGCGGCAGCAAAGTCTCTGCCTGTTTCTTGGAGAACACGTCAGAGAAGTCCCGGTAGCACATTGGTAGACCTTCCAAGGGCTTGGGAGACACGGAGGAGACCAATACGGGTACTGGTAGAGGCGCCACCATACAGCGGGACTGGTACTCCGGACCCCAATGAAGAACCTCCCCTGTTATATCATTGAGTACTGGTGCATGGAGCTGCAACCATGGAAGGCCCAAGGGGATGGAGGACGTGGACCGAGGTAGCACATAAAAGGACAGTCTCTCCTTGTGCAGAACACCAACCTGTAAGAACCTGTAGACATCTACATAATGTCATATGTCATATGATTTATCTTATGTAATAGTCTCACATTATTTGACCGAAATGTCGTAATTTTGATCTGTTTCTCAAAACCTCACTGATTTGTTGCTTCATGGTGAAGGCTTTATCTTGTGAAAAATTTGTTGAAAAATAAAAAAAGAGGAATAAGAATATAGAACGTGTATGCCATGTTTTCCGATTGTCTCTGACCTTCTCCGTCTCTGACGTTCTCCGTCTCTGACCTTCTCCGTCTCTGACAATCTCTTTGAGTGTCTATCAGTGATCATCTCTTTGAGTGTCTGTCAATGACCGTCTCTTTGAGTGTCTGTCACTGACCATCTCTTTCAGTGACTGTCACTAACCATCTCTTTCAGTGACTGTTACTTTGTCTATGGGGAGATATATCAGATGTGTTTGAGTGCAGAACTGCTCTAGTTGGCCATGGCAACCAATCGAGCTCAAGTTTCATTTTTGCCCAGCTGTTTATAAAATTACAGCTGATCTCTGATTGGTTTCTATGGGCAGAACAGTTGAACCTCAGACATTTCTGATAAATCTCCCCCTATCTCTGTATCCCTATCCATCTTACCTCACCCATAAGTGTCTTATACTCATTGCCTGTAGTAAACAATCACAGTTCAGAGCTCATATAAGGACCTATGGCAGAATAGTAACCAATCACTGCTCAGCTTCTAACTGCCACAGCAGCAGCAGCAGACAATGGCTCCTGGTGGTTAATAACTGTATTTTGAAAAGCATGGGGTGAAAATATTTGCTCAAAACCTATGACGTTCCCTGAGTCACAGGGAGGGGCTGTGCAAAATTTTGTGACTGTAAACGCAACGGTGCAGATTCCTTGAGTGGACATACATACATACAAACAAACACTCAGCTTTATATATTAGATAAGGTTGTTATAGATAAATAAGAACCAATTAGTTTGGTCACATACAAGTTTCTTATGTAAATTATGATATTCTTCAACTAAATGCCATAACATGAATTATTACCTGTCAATACTAAGTGCACACAGGCTCAAAACTGTGATCCCAACTGAAGACTTTTGCAGGAATGGCATCAGTTTGCAGACTTCAACTCCAAAGGGCCATTGCTTTGATAATAGCTTGAAAAAATTAGAAGGAGTAAAATTAGTTATTTTTTTATGTATTTGGAACCGAACATTTATATATTACAATACACAGCAACACAACTGTTCAAATACACTGCTTATTTCCATAACTGAAATATCCTGTACGTACAGCAGCTGTTTCACATTACACCAATATAAGACAAAGAAACATTCTGTAATGAGGACACTAACTTTCTTACAAGTGATAGACCTGCCAGTGTCTGCATGTCCCAGTAGGCAAGATTGTTTCAATTATCATGAGAAGGAAGTTTCAATGAACCTGTAAATACTACCTAGAAAAATTTTGTCTCAATATAGCTTCTCTAGACTTTGCAAGTGCAGTCAGTTTAAAAACTGAAATATTTATTTTTTATATTTAATGTCCTAGTAGGTGTAACTACCACTGAATCAGCTCAAATGGGGCTCATGGTGTCACACGTCTCGGCATACAATGGTGTTGAGTGAAGGATGCATAGCATTACTCTAAGCAGAGCTTCCTCCAAAGCCCTATGGTTGTCTTTAACCCATTATAGGGCCAGTATGTAATACATCATTGTGGTGGTATATGCTTGTGGATTACCTCTAGTTACCTTATCTTCTTGTACTTCTTGTACTTGTTTTGTATATTGTTTCAATAGCAATCTGACTGGGTTTTAGGGTGGTATCACATTCACATTTTTTTCACTGGAAAATCACTGAGCCCATTTTGGTTATGGACACATACAGATTGGTTTTCTCTTGGCTTTAGACATTTTCACTGATGTCTTACTGACCCATTTCTTTCCATGGGCTTTTTCACACTTCAGTGATCAGTTTAGAATCTGTTCTTTTTGAATTGACTGACAACAACTGATCAATAAAAAAAAGCCCATTGAAAGGAATGGTTCAGTGAAAAATCACTACTTATAAAATTCCAATGTGAAAAACCACCCTAAATTAAAGTCCCTATTCTGTATATGGACATGCAGTCATGTGCTTTTTTCAGAAGCTATTCATGTTGTTGTTGGAGGAAGGGTGCAGCTGTAATTTCCTATGGTGCCCAAAATGACTCCTCCAGCTTTTTCTGAATGCTGCAGCGAGGCTAATCTTTCTGCCAACCTGCTAAACCAATGACTACACCCCATTCCAGCTACTGCTCAGGCCTGGGGGCAGGCTGTATACTACTGGGGGCAGGCTGTATACTACTGGGGGCAGGCTGGGGCAGTGCTGTATACTACTGGGGGCAGTGCTGTATACTACTGGGGGCAGTGCTGTATATTATAGGGGGCTGGCTGGCTATATACTGGGGGGGTCTGTGACCAATGCATTTCCCACCCTCGGCTTATACTCGAGTCAATAGGTTTTCCCAGTTTTTGGTGGTAAAATTAGGGGTCTCAACTTATACTCGGGTCGGCTTATACTCGAGTATATACGGTATATGTATTGATGCCATTGAAAAATATAAATCATCTTGCAAAAAGCTCAAGGAATTAAGGCTCAGTAGTGTGTGGCCTCCACGTGCTTTTATGATCTCCCTCCAATCCCAATGCTCCTGATGAGCCAGTAGATGTTCTCCTAAGGGATCTCCACCTAGACCTGCATTAAAGCATCAGTCTACTCCACTGAGTCTATGGTCTAAAGTTGCATTGGTGGATGGAAAGAGATGTGGGCCCACATTTATTGAAGCCTTTGCAACAGTTTTCTGTCTGACTTAGCACTAGAAAGAGTGTGCAAACTGCGTGCACATGTATTTATAAAGTTTTTGCGCCAGTTTTGTGTCAAGCCTGCTCTGTGTCCGAGAAGACATAAAAAGTCTGCACCAAAAGGGGTGTGTTACTGCTTAGTCGGACTGTGCGCCACAATTCTGTCTGCATCACAATTCTGTACCTTGAAGTGCACCACAAAAAAAAGAATGGTGCATTCTGCCAGAGCAGTGCAGATTCATGAAGAATGTGTGACATATTTCCTGAACCTGTCGCACACTGTACACTACAGGTAAACTGTAAATGTGGGCCACAATGTCCCAGATTTGCTCAATGGATTCAGGTCTGGGGAACACATAGGCCAGTCCATGGCATCATGCAGGAACTGCTGACACACTGCAGCCATATGAGGCTTAGAATTTTCCATACATCAGAAGGAACCCAGAGCCCACTACACTTGCATATGGTCTCACAATGGTTCTGAGGATCTCATACTGATACCTAATGGTAGCCAGGCTACCTCTGGCTAGCACATGGGGTGTGGTGTAGTCCTCCAAAAAAATGCATCCCCACACCATTACAGGTTAATTACTGCCAGAATGGTCATGCTGGAGGATAATGGAGGCAACAGAATGTTCTCCACTGCATCTCCATCTCCACTGTGATGTTGTTGTATCTGTTCTGCTAACATGTTTGCTGTTAATGTGCTTGCATGTTCTGTCCAGCAACAGTGAGGTGCTAAGGAGGAGGATTAGGCTGGTTTGAGCCTGCAGTCCAGTGATCCAGTGTGGGCTCCTTCTACATGATATGGGTTTCTACCACAATATTACAACTGGTGACCCTCACTGAGTCTATATGAGTGATTTTTAGCAGACACATGGATAGTAGCAACTTGCTGGAGGTAGTTTTGCATAGGCACTACTTCTCCTGTTCCTCATTGCACAGGAGGAGGCAGGGGACCTACAGCCTCCTCCATGTCCCCTGGTGTACTGGCAAGTCTCCAGGAATCTGCTCCAAGCTTTGGATACTGTGCAACCTTCTTGCCACAATTAGGATTCATGTGACATCCAGGATGAGCTGTGCTACCTTCTGGGTAACTTCTGTGGATTGTAGACACTGCCTCATGCAACTTCTAGGGCAGTGATGGCGAACCTTTTAGGCACTGAGTGCCAAAACTACAAGCAGAAAAAAATATATTTTGACAAAGTGCCAAATGGCAATTTAAAGTAATTCACAGGTTTCAAACGTATTGGCGCCCTGATTATACCAATACAAGAGAAGGAAGGAGAAATTTGGATTGTTATTGTAGTTTCCCTCTAAAGTCCTCTTAACAGGATGAATCATGGGTCCGGAGAAGGGGCTACAATGATAATCAAGCTCTGTCCACACCTCCTTGATTCAGGTCTTGAGTCCTGAATGTTGACCTTTGTGCTGGGCAATGCCCTGGGTGCCCAAAGAGAGGACTCTGAGTGACACCTATGCCACCACTCTTCTAGGGGTATGAAAAAATGTGAAAGTGACCAAAACAACAGCAAAAAATGATGAACAGAAAAATGACCAGAGTTGCTCCTTTACGGAGTTGTCTTGCTAATTGCAGAAGAAACTGATTCACAATCAGCTAAATTCATAAATGGACAGGTTGATTTCACAGAAGTGTGATTGACTTATATTATGCTGTAATGGTGTTTATTTTTTAAGCAGCCTATAATATGCACATTATAACTAATGTAACAATAGTTTTATCTCTTGTATAGTGATCATTGCTTTTATTGCATTTTTTTTCTTTATTTTCAATAAACACAACTGGAGCTTTTGATATTAAAAATGTTCCCATTGAAAGCCTGCAGCAAAATGATATAATGTTACCCATGTGGCTACATAGTGGCTGCACGTGGCCTCTGGTTCATCAATTGGACATCTTGCACAGTTTGTTACCAGACTTTGCTGTAGGATATTTGAATTCCACTCCTTTCCATTACTGGCTAACCATAGCATATGTGCTAATAATTATATATTATGATCATATCAGCATGCCATTCTAAAGAGATAGCTATCAGTGTGACAGCATAGCAAGGAAATGACTACAAATATCTTCAGGAACATGTTTTAGATTTGCACAGTTTTTCTGGGTAATATCTTGGATTTTACGGACTCTGCTTTTAATCCACTTTAAATGTATCATTTATCATGGCAGACCATACATGTGTGTTAGATTTTATTGTGGTATTAAACAGTAGTTTGCTATGATGAAAATGTTTGCTATGCCATTACCGAATCTGTCATATAAACCTTACCCTTTGAGAAAACTTGGATCTTTAGCTTACTGGGTGGTGTAACTAAGGCCGCACTTAAAGGACATCTACCAGCAGGATAGAGGGTTGTATGCAAATGAGCCAGAGGGGCTCCAAGCTCCAGAGTTATTAATGGAGCCTGGAGCAACTCAGGCTCATTTGCATACAATCTTTCATGTGCTTTAAGGGCAGCATTATAAATTGAACAAGGTGAGCCATAACATAGTGATCAAAAGTATTGGGACCCTGCAACTCTGTCCAGAAAAAATTCCAGAAAATGATTGCAATCACAAATTCTTTGGTATCCATATCTTCATTTATTTTGCTTGCAATGAAAAAACACAAAAGAGAATGAAAAAAGTCAAATCATTTGATCATGATCATTGATCATTTTACACAAAACTCCAAAAATGGGCCAGACAAAAGTATAGGCACCCTCAGCCTAATACTTGGTAGCACAACTTTTAGACAAAATAACTGTGAACAACCGCTTCCGGTAACCATCAATGAGTTTGTTACAATGCTCTGCTGGAATTTTAGACCATTCTTCTTTGACAAACTGTTCCAGATCCCAGAGATTTGAAGGCGCCTTCTCCAAACTGCTAGGGATTCAGGTCTATGGGATTCAGGTCTGGACTCATTGCTGGCCACTTTAGAAATCTCCCATGCTCTCTCTCAAACCATTTTCTAGTGCTTTTTGAAGTGTGTTTTGAGTCATTGTCCAGCTGGAAGACCCATGACCTCTGAGGAAGACCCAGCTTTTTCAGTGCCAGAGGCAGCAAAGCAACCCCAAAACATCAGGGAACCTCCGCCATATTTGACTGTAGGTACCGTGAGGTTAGCCACAGTGTCATGGGCTTTAAACTTCTTGATGACACTGTGCAAAGTAGACACAGGAACATTCAGGTCTTTAGAGATGGACTTGTAGCTGTGAGATTGCTCAGGCTTCATCACAATTTTGATTCTCAAGTCATCGGACAGTTCTTTGGTTTTCTTTCTTTTCTCCTTGCTCAATGTGGTACACACAAGGACTCAAGACAAGTCACCAGGTCCAAAGGGTATATACCCCTGGGTACTGCAAGAATTTTTTTACTGTGATAAATGAACCTTTTTTTAAAAAATATATTCCGTAAGGAAAGGTTCTGTTCCACAGGACTGGCACATAGCAAATGTGGTGCCAATATACAAAAAAAGATCAAAAAGTGATCTTGGAAATTATAGCGAGTTTAACTTCAGTTGTTCAGTTGTTGTAGATGATATCCTGTAGTTCAGTTTCCCACCATGCATAACCTTATGACCCAGCATCTGCATGTGTTATTGAGGGATTTGTCTTGTCAGACTAATCTGATCATCTTCTACAAGGAATTAAGTTCTAGACTGGACCTGGTGGAGGTGGTGGATGTTTTATATTTTTACTTTAACAAGGCATTTGATACTGTGCTACATTAATGCATAAAATGAAGCTGCTGAGACTAGTTGAAAATCTGTGTATTTGGGTTAGAAATTGGCTTAGTGAAAAAAGAGGATGCTTCTTAATAGCAAACTTGCAGTTATCAGTAGGGTGCCACCGGGGTCAATATTGGTCTACCTTCTATTAATATATTCATTTAATGACCTCATAGAGGGTTTATACAGTAGTGTTTCAATAATAACAGATAATATTTATCTCTGTAAAGTAATTATTACTGAGATCAATAGTTACAGAGGTATTTGTTAAAGTTGGAGGAATGGGCAGAGAAATGGCTGATGAGGTTGAATGTAGATAAATGTAAGGTTATGCACTTTGGCCATGGAAACAAAAAGTACAATTATGTTATAAACCAGACCTGGGTATTGTATTGCTCGCAGTCCACATCCAGCACTCTAACTATCTTTGACCGGCTCTGAGTTCTAAGGATATTAAAACCATTCAATTTTCTCATGTGGCTCCATCACATTAAAATGAATTGCCCACTCCTTGGCCAGTCAATTATTTGGTAAAACTTCAGCTGAAAAAGACCTGGGGGTATTGGTGGATGGGAAACTTAAATTGACCAGAGCCAGGTAGCTGCTGCTAAAGCAAATAAAATTATGTTTTAAAAGAGGGATTGATTCTGATTAAAAGGACATAGTTTTGCCCTTATACAAATCACTGGTCAGACCACACATGGAATATTGTGTACAGTTTTGGGCACCAATGTATAAAAAGAACATGTGACCAGTACATGGTTTGAGGCGATTCTACCATCACCATAGACAAAGGTTCTTTACTGTACGAGCAGTGAGACTATGGAACTCTCTGCCGCAGGAGGTTGTTATGGCGGACTCTCGTGTACAAGAGAGGCCTGGATGACTTTCTGGGGAGCAAAAATATCACAGATTATGGTAAAATATTTCGTTTGATTCGTATAGCTTGGACTTCATGGACCTGTCTTTATCCTACAGTGTGTTTTTGCCCAAGGTTTGTACCTTATCTTTTATGATACTATTAAAGGGGTTTGTTAATTGCAAACATTTATTGAATTTATAATTTATCTATAGAGATTAAATGTGTGATTGTCCACTATGACCACTACCAATGACAGTAGCTGCTTTTCATGTACTGTGGAAGACAATGGAGGACAGCAATTGGTAATCTCTGTTGGTCTCACAGATATTGAAAGGAGAAATTGTGTGCATGTGGTTATCATGGGATATATAGAACCTCTGTTCTCATTTTTTGGAGTCTATTGCCTCTTTGTCAATCTCTTTGGGATCAACAGAGATAACCAAGAGCAGCCTACTGATTATAGTGAATAAAGTACATGGATGACATACATTTCTATATGAATTTATAGGGTAGTAATATAGTAGTCTAGACACATGATTTACCCCTCACATATCTCATGAAACTGTTTTTAGACATAAAGAAGAATTCGGAATTGTATAACACACCTCTGGCTTTCTTGTTATTCTACATGGTTCATTACATTTACCAGCTCACAAATACAGTAAAATGCATTTTTTATGGCTTACATAGTGCTGTTAGGTACCAGTAGTAGAAGGTGAGGGGTATAGTGTGACACTACTCATTTTTCAGTGTCAACATTGAGTAGTAAGTTTAAGTACAATACTGCACATGCTCTTTACTAGAAGTCAAGGTTTGTGTTGGTAAGGGGGGTATTATCCAGTTGGTCAACATCTCTTTCCTATTAAAGGTTAAATGGTGATAACAGAGATAACATTAAAATTTCAAAAATATATATTTTTTAATGTATTTAATATTGTGATGTTTATATTTAACTAATATATTGATTGCATCAGGCATGGTGAACTTTAGAGTAGAAATGAGAGAACATCCAAGAAATAAATCGTACAAGATTCGGCTTGTGTCTCTGTCTACTTGATCTGAGTTGTTGCTCCAACTGTCCTGGAAATCAGTTTAACCCCATTTTTATTCTAAAACATAGGTTTTCCATGTTATTTCTTTCTTTTATTAGTTTTTTTTAGATACAGCAACTTGAGCTTCAATGCAAAGGTGCATTTGTTAAACTTTCAGAATGTCTTTGAAGTCACTAGATGTAAATGTATTATGTTTGTACTTTGCATGAGCATTTTTGATATTTGGATTTTTTTCTCTTTGGTTATATATTATGCTGTCATCATATATTTCAACAATTGAATTGAAATTAAAACAACTTTGCATTGAACCTGTAGTTGTCCTCTTGGTTGTCATGATTGAAATTTAGACAATAAAAACACACAACAAATAAGCTAACATTTCATATAAAAATGGAAAAATATTTGCTTTTAATGATGTTTTCTTTAGTTTAATCACTGCACAAACGCAAACTATGCATGCATGTGTGAACCTAGCCTCATTAAACTTTCCAAAACTCAGTGAAGTTGAGCCAAAAGGCAGCTAAAACACTTCATCTCTGAGAGTGTTTCATTATAAGAAGCCGTGACATTGCTAAAATATGTCATCATTTCATCATTTGCAACTTTAAACAGCAAAGATTAGGGCTTTGTTATAGTAAACTGAGAAGCATATGCATAGCACTACCCCCGGGCAGGGCAAATCTGTCACAACACTTAAAGCCAGGGCAGTTTAAACACAGAGGTGCTTCCGTTCTGAGGGTCTAAAGTGAGAAACCTATTTACCCCTAAGGAAAACCATATACACAGGGTACGAGTAGTACTACTGTATTATCCCAGTATATACAGGATAAGAGTACTAGTACTGTGCAGTGAACATATGCTGAACATAGAATACAATGATATATACTGTGCTGTATTCATATATATATATATATACAGGATACAAGTAGTAGTAATTAATGTGCTGATTCCAAATCTATGCAGGATAAGAGTACTAATACTGTGCAGTGCCCATATATTGCACATAGATTACAAATAGTAGTGCTGTGCCAAATATGCAGGAAAAGAGTAGCAGTGCTATAATGTGCCAATACTATATATGCAGAATAAAGCACAGACAGACACGGGGGAGAATTTATCATATGCCTTCGTGGAGGTGGCATTGTCACAATAATAATTCAGTGCTGGCGTAGAAGCACTGATGAATCTCCCCCACAGTGTTAAAGTTGGGATTGACAGGGGTAACCCTACTGCTGTTGAGGCTTTTGCTTCAGGACCATCTATGGTTAAAGTGACCTTGTTTAGTTTGAATCTATCAGGTGACTTTTCCCTACTGATCAATTCCCAGAACTCACAATATGACAGAACTGTGGAGCAAACATAGTCAGGAAACATTTGTCAGAAATCAGATTTATCAGCTTTGGGGATAAGTTGGTAGTACTGAGCAGCTAAATGACAGACTCCCACCAAACAGCATTTTGGGCTCTTTAACTTATCTTTATGACTGGTTGAAATCCGACCACCAGTTACATGTCATCACATTGTTGTATGTATTCATTTTTGGCTTTATTTTACTTTAGAGCGAGAATATTCATGTTATTAATATTTTATTAATTTAGACGAAATACAGATTTCTATAAAATGTATCAAAATATAAAACTTTATTTCAGTTCGGTTAGGAAGTATTTTCATACAAGAGGCAAAAACTTGGCTCATCAAGTGGAACGAAATAATTAATGAGAAGCTGATGGGAACTGACATTCTATGCACCACTAACTCCATCCATTTACTACTGCTGTGCAAAAACAAGACAAATGTGCGCCAAAAGCTGGTGTCAACTGTGTTGTATGATAGGGAAAAGTATTAGTGTCAGAGAGAATCATTATTACTAAGGGACATGTCTGCAGTTGAGAAATAGCCGCCCTGTATGCAGAGCACAAAGGTTGTGCCAGAGCACAAGTGTACAATTTGAAAGTCATTGGGGCATGGTGGTGAAACACTGCATAGAATACAGCAAAGCAGATGTGAGATAGCAAAGAGTAGAAGTAACAGCAACAAGCAAACTAAGGAGAAAAATGCATTCACATTCTGTAGTGAGAAGGGAAGTAGTAATATAAAATAGAGCAGCGGGTGGAGGGGAGGTTTAGACAGTAAGAAGCATGAATCTAATAACGGATCCATTAAGATCCAGGATTTAGGGTGAAAGGGACAGTGGAAGCTGTGGAAAGAAGTGTAATAAATAGCTGTACGAATAGATGTACATAAATAATGCAAATGGATATGGAGCACAAGGGTGGAGAAAATTAGATCATGCCTCTACATCTATTCAATGATATATCATAAAACATGAACGATCAGATTACTTCATATTTTATATGTTTCGCAAAATACTTAGTTTCTGTCATCAAATAAAAGTAACATGGCGCTCCTCTATTAACCATTCATTTCATTAATCCACACTTTTCATTTACGGATGCTTAGCATAATAGCTAAAACATTGCCTATTACTACTATGACACTGAAATTGGCAGTCTACTTCTACCGTCAGAGATTGCCATGCGGCACAAACCTCTGCTGTAAACGATTGGCTAAAACTCTTATCTGTTCTCCGTGATTCAGTTTTGACCCACCTTCTACAGCTGACCAGTTATAACAATCAATATGAGCAGAATGTCTAGCAACATACAGTACAAATGTATGTTTTTTTTGGTTGTTAATTGTATGTGTTACATTATCACACATCATTATTTTACCAATGCATTGACCCTAACTAGATACTATAGCTGCAATTTATTAAGGCATATCCATGATATTTTCATGTAAAACAGGTTAAATATTGAAATTATTACAAAATACATTAATAAGCCACATGATCAATGACATCACTGTTTACATAACAATTCTATGCATAGTTACCCCTAGTTATCCTCTTGTGTAATAATGTTTGATTCATGTTCAGCATTGTAGATGGCTTGTCTAACAATACAAATTGCTTCCTCTTCAATTTAACCTCTGTGTCAGTCCCTTTAGTGTTTTTACAGTATTTACTCCACATTTCTTCAAAGCATGTCATTTTTGTGTTGAATAAATGGCTTGCTTAAGGGAGTCACCTAACCTAACAAACTTAAAGGCTTCAAAGACTATTAGTGAGATCAAATCTTTGCATTCATTATGAGTTATAGCAATTTTATGGTATCATAACATAAAGGTATATATTAAAGAGGTCTATCTGGGGGCAATGGGCGTTTTCCTAAGGACCCGTGGTGGTGGAGATGGGGTCAAAAAGCCATCATCCTTTGCCAGGGGAATAGATGCATGACGCAGGTTTAGGTAAATATTCATTAAAATAAGTTGTTACTTTAAATGGTAGATTTACTGAACTCTCCATAGTTTGATGCCTGGTCCTGGCAATAAATACACTCTTTCACAATTGTTATTGTAGATATTATCCAACTGAAAGTCAACCCAAAATAAACTTCACTCCCTTCCTTAATTTCTGCATAGAAACTTAAATGGATATTAAACAGTCATGGAGAATAGCAGATCAGGCTTCACCTTTGGGAACACGTTCCTCATTCAAAATTGTGAAACCACATCTCTAGTTTCATTTGCTTAATTTACTGTTGTCTTCAGGGAAGCTGATTGATAGAGCCTGTAGATAATCTCTAAGATACAGTATTACCCCAGAATATTTGCCTAATTTTATTTTTTAGGTCATTTCGTAGTGTGTGAATGTCTGCATGGACTTAAGTGGTAACAAACATGTGACAATGAAATTAAAAAATGATGACAATATAAAAGGACTCTAATTTGCATGTATAAAAGTTATTTTTTTCAGTTTTAGTTCATAAAAACTTGTCCAGGATTGAAAAAAAAAAAAAAATAAAAGCAGGAAACATGGTCATATAAAAAGTAAGTTATAGATGATAAATACCCCCTGGCTCCAACACAACCCAATTTCTGATGGCCCATGTCATTCTCATTGACCTGTTCTGCTGTCCTGATGTCCCATGCATGAACACATGGCCACAGTAGCCATTCAATGGCTACAATGGTACAATATACAGTATACAGACATTACTGCTGAGGCTAGTATTTGGCTGCCATGGTCATTTGTACACATACTGTTTGGCACCACATAACTGCTGGAAAATTCTAGACTGGCAGGGAGTTGAGCAGTTTAAGGGTGGTTGGTTCAACTTTTCCCAAGTTTATTATAATATTCTATGATTCTTTTTCATGAATGTATCATGAAAATTAAGCAATTTTTTTAATAGACAATTCTTTATATTTTTTTACTCACAGTTTCCTGTCAATGGATGAAAGTGTAAGCTTAGAGACCAAGGCTTCATGTACTTAAACAGCCCAGCTTTATTGATTTTTCATGAACCCATTCAATTCAATGCAGAAATCGGTCAGTGAAATAGGCCCATATGTCCTGTTCACAAAGAAATACTCTACTGCATGCACTATGTATTTATGGACCATGAACCACACACAGATACAGTGCTGTTGGTAGCCTGGAGTTATAGTAAGTGTATACAATGTACCAGTCCACATTTAGCAAATAATTAGAACACCAAGTGAGTGTTTAGCTTAAAGAAAATTCTGTTCTAAGCTCACAGAAGCCCATGTTTAGACATCACAATGGAATCATAGTAATTCAGCTTTATATTTCTAAAACTGGAAAAATAATGAAATATCCATATACAAATCATAATTTGTAGATATGAAATGAAAAACTGAGCCACAACTTACCTTATATGTGGTGATTGGTATGTCGATTATGATATGGAGCAGATCTCCTAAGGCCAGGCTGGCAATCAGCAGGTTAGTCTTATTTCTCATGCTTTTATTTTTATAGATTATCCTTAATAGGGTTGAGTTCCCAATAATCCCAACTATGAATATCAGGCATGACACCACCGTGTTAATATATTTGAAGGTGTCCTTAATCTCTAGCTGATGTCCACACATGGGATATCGCCTCATTATTCTTGTTTGATAATCTTTATTTTGAGTCAAGTTTTGCTTTAATAAATGAACAAGGTCTGAAGTCTTGAGTTCATGTGGTTTTACTGTTGTGGACACACTTCCCAACAATGGAGGCTCTTCATTAGTCAATGGTTCAAGGGAAGGACTTGGTTCTTCACCGCAGACTGCAGCTGCATAAAACAATACTATTGCCAAACTTATATGCACCAAACCAGTCTCCATGATGGGCAGGGAAAATGAAGTTTTTTGTATGTACTAACAACTAAATGAAATAGCTTATGTATTCACCTTTATGACCTATTAAAAGACAAAATATTACCATTTACATTTGCTTAAATAATTTTTTAAGAAAACTAATAAATATTATGAAGATATCCATGATCACTGGATATTATGAATATCACATGGTCACAATTTTGATAATCATGTGGAATATACTGTTAATTTGCGAAATGTTTATAGTGCACATATTATTAGTATATATTTAATATATGTATATAGTTGTGCTGTACATGGGTTGCTTTGCTTGCAGAGTTTAATTTTGTGTCCTATGTAAAACCACCTATTGTGATTTTGTACACATATATTACACTCTATACAATATACATAATATTTAGCTAATCCAAATAAAGACATAATAAAAGCAAAGGTTCTATAAATACATATAAAATGATGTCAAGTTAACTTGAAAAGTAAGATAAATTGTTTTACTGCAGAATACCAAAAAGTATTGTATAATAAAAAGCTGAATTGGCAGAAAATAAATATATGGCAATTTACCTTAATTTATCCCAGTAAGGAATAAAGCTGTAAAGATGGTGTGAGGTAGTGACTGTTCTTCAGCTAGTCCTAGAGATTTACATCAGGCTGGGGGTCTTCTGAAATGTCTCAGTGGACATGGATGTAGTGAATACTTCAGACCTTTCTTCTGGTATTTGTGTGTCTGAAAAGCACTAGTCAAATACTTGTACATCAGTCAGTGACAGACCCCGCCTGCTTCCTCCTACAGCAACCTATCCCTAGACCACTTTTGTCACTGTAGTCTGGACAGCATCATTGAAACACATTAGAGATCAAACCGGACTACATACATAGACATGTTTTACTTGAGAACACGTTACCACATAGGATGAATCACTTACAACATAATTCTATAAGCCCTAAATGAGCAACTTTCTTCTAGGAAATAATTCAATATCAACTCTTGTGTCCCTTCATAACACAATAGATAAGTTAATTACAGAAATAATGTTTTATAAATACAAACTGTAATGAATCAATACTACTGAGTTGGGTTTGGACTATTATCACCTATGAATTGACTCCTAAATAAAACTATGCTACCTTAGTGTTAGGGCTCATGTGTACAGCAGGGCGGGACAGAGGAATTTCTAGTGCAGCATGTAAAGCTGTAGTATCTCCTTACACTTCAGAGTGGTACCTCTGTATAAGGTATTTTCTCTCACAGTAAGTTTGTGGCAGAAAGCAAAAATGGTAACATTGTGGATAGGATTCCCATTAGGTCTACAGTTCTATAGATACAATAATATTTCATCACATCTTGTTAAAAAAAAAGATATATGGCAATAGACAGATATGAGATACTGTATATAGATAAATAAAAAAGACAGATCTCCAGATGCATCAGTAATCCCAACAGGTGCACATCCCAGGTACATCCCAAAGAAGCTTAAATATGCAACGTACAATACATAAAATATACAAGAATAAAGTACTCCTTTTATTTCAACTTGATACATTGGAAGAACTGCCTATTTATTGCTTGTAGATAGTTACATAGATCAGATATGAATGAGGTAGACAGATAGATAGATAGATAGATAGATAGATAGACAGATAAAAATATATGACAGATAGCTATATAATAATTAGACAATATATTGGTAGAAAGACTCCTACCGAGCTGGAATGTCACCACTTGTCACTATAGAATAAAAATATATGTATATATTAAGAGGGATTTAGCACAGCTTGTACAAGTCGTAATTAAGTAATAGTTCCCTGCTCATAGCCCCATATTTGGACCGCTTTGCCAATTGGAGTGGAGCTGGCGGTCTAGGGCATTGCAGTGGCCCGCCCAATGTCTGGGCACTAACCGTAGCCTCCCCCAGGTTCAGACACAGACAAAAGTGCAATTCCACAACTGGTGTAGAACTGAGCCGGGCACATCCCCCCAAGTATGTATATATATATATATATATTCATATACATATACACAATAAATAGGCTGCACATCAATAGTTGAGTGGAGGAGGGCACATAGTTGCAATTGACCACTGCATGGCATAGTTCAAAGAGTAAAGTGCATAAGATGTACATACATCAAAATAGACCAGCCAGTTCATAATAATTATATATATATATATATATATATATATATATATATATATATATATATATATTACTATAAATGTGTAGTGTGCAAGACCTTTATTGCACCCAAACATTCCATTTATCCAGCGTAATGCTGTTAAAGCCACATCAAAAACCTGTCTCAAACGGGGTTGTGGATATAGCCCCCCATCGTGGATTTTGTATATGAAGGACCTGTTGCCCGGCCCTACATAGAGTGCAATCATTTTTGTCATTTTTCATTCTATCAAGTACATTTCTGGTGTTGCTTGCACTTTTTAGTTCTCACTCTAGTTCTAGGGCTCTCAAACTAATTTTTCTGCTATTGTGTGGGGAGAGCAGGGGGTGATAGAGAGATAGAAATATAGATAGATTATGTATGGGAAAGTCAGATAGCCGAGGCTTAAGAAAGGCTTCAGTGATGGAAAGTAAAACGTAGCACTTGGAAATATATTGAGTTCTGCCATTTTTCTATTTTCTACATTATATGGATTCCTGCCTGGCTCCCTTATTTTGCAACCTCTGTTTGTAAGTTTTTTCTCGATAGATAATTAGTTTTGTCAGCAGAAGCTGGATTTGGCATTGTAGCAAAGCTGACTGTGAATTTCTCTTTCTATATTTAGTGTGATATTAGGTGATTTAGTAACATAACTAGGTTGTACGGAGTGTCTTGTGAATGGAACTGAATAAGACTATTGTAATGAAGTGTTGTGTCCTGTAAAGACACAGAATGGAATGCTATTGAGGATATGAAGCAGAATGCAGCCCCCAGGGCACAGATTGACATCTGTGTGTGTCTCTGTTAGCATCCAGATAAGCTTTGCGAGTCTGCATTGTTTTTCATGCCTAGTAACTATTTTATTGATCTTAATATTATTCTCTTACATATATGATATAAATGGTGTTTAAGACAAACAGCGATTTTACACTATATAATAGAAGGATTTACTGCAGCCCTTAAACAATTTATATATTATTGTTGTTTTAATGCATTTAACAAAATTCTTCTGTATTGCAATATTCTGACACCTGCAACTTTTTAAAATTTCCATGTATGTAGGTATACTTTTTTGCTGGACCAGCTGATGTTTTGACTAATACCATTTTAGGACCTATATGATGTTTTGCTTGCTTTTTATTAAAATAAACAAATATATTCCATAGCACTTTACATTTCATGTGAGATATTCATTTAAAATAAGATATTACAGAGAAATAACAAAGTTAGATGAAACATTATCAGTAACAGTAACATTATGAGTGATGACTCTGCTTTCGAGAGTTTACAATCTATCACAATTTTTGTCCCATTCCTGTCTCCCAGTAGTGCAAGAAGCACCAAGCGCTCCTTGTAGTAGTTTGAGAGAGGAAACTTTAAGGAGATGGTGAAATGCTAGGCGTTCCTCGACTCTAAATGACACTAGAAATCTTTTCGTACAACCAGGAGGAAAGTCAGGATTATCCACAATAGAAGTGAGAGGGCCATCATGTAATTTCAGAGGACCAGAGAGATGTCGTTCAAGCCTGCAAGCCTTCAGCACTTAACTGGCTATAAGAGGGAGCTTCTCAGCATAGTGCTCAAGTCGAATATAGTTGAGAGACCATGAGAGTGAGGAAAGTAATCAGTGGGCTAATGTTTCCTCTAGGCATACTCAAAGTATCATCTTGCTGTTCTGAAACCAGCCTTCTGGCTAACATGAAGGCTATATAGAAATCCCAAGAAATCTAAAATACCATGTTTCCCATAAATCTTCCGCCTGATCAGAGTGGTTCTGGCAACACTTGGTGGACAGGAGGACCAGAGAAAGCTGCTGATTTGCCTTTGTGCTTGTGAGAAAAATGTCTTAGAGATGGCCAAAGGGATTGTCTGGAACAAATAAAGCAGTCAGATCATCATCTTAATACAATTGGTGTGTTCTAACCATGAGAGACACATATATTTCCAAAATGCAAAGTCTTATTTCAAAGCAGCAAGAAAGATTAAGTAGTTCATGGAGTAAGTAGCGCTTAAAGAAAACCTACCATTTAAAAATGCACATTCTGACCCACAAATACCTTTAGACAGGTCAGGTTGAGCTGATGCAGGAAGATGGCTTAAATAGTCCCAGAAACTCTTTTCGTCTGGAAATCGATTCTTATATTATGCGGATTAGCCTTTGGCGCTGCTGTGTCCATCACACAGTGTATACCGCATAATTATTCATACCCTTTGCGTGCGTCATCTCTGCTCCTTTTACTCCATTTCACTCTCCAAAAAGCCGATGACGTCATTAAGCTTTCGACAACACGCAAGCATGCTCATCTTCACATGGTAGACAAATCTGTGCCCTATATTTTGCTTATGAAATAATACTAGAAATGTATTGAGAAATGCTCTTCTCAAGTGCATTATCTGCTCCTTGATGGCGTGGAAATGAACTTGACAGATGATGTCATAGGGTCTTGATGGATCTGCATTGCAGGCTGGTAGCACATGGTGGGCCCTTTTGAACTCAAGCCGCGGTCTCCATGGGCCTTTTCAATAGCATATTGAAAATACCTGTGGATGGGATGGGAAGAAGATGGGAAGAAGATCTGAGACATGTGTAGCTTCTGGAAGACCTCTTATGCGGATGTTGTTCCTTCTGGTATGATTTTCTATGTCATCCATTTGGGAGGCCAGTTGCTGCTGTTGGAGGGCATGTGTTCTGATTTGGCTTGTAAGTCTCGTAGGACAGCAGAGACTTCAATGGAAAAAGAGTTCAGGTCATCCATCAGCTAATGCAAGACCTCTGCCTGTATTTTTTAGGGTGCCAAAGTGGTACTCTGTTTAAGTTAACTGCAAGGCTGTCCATTTTGTCTTTGGATGGCAAAAGAGCTAGATGCCTGAAGCTCAGAATGACTCCTGAGAGTATTGACTGCTTCATTTGGAGGTGGTAAGTCGGTTTACTGAGGACTGGAGCCAGGTTGGCACTTGTGAGCAACAGCTCCTATCAGAGGAAAGCTTCTCCTGTGTTCTGTGCCAGTGGTGAGGGCTGTGCTCTGGGCTTCTTAGCAGGTAAAGAAAGGGGACTGGCAGGGATGTCATGAGGATGATTGTAGGGAGGATTGTCAACACCCAGCTGCTTATCATGTGCAGTTGGTACACTGTTTAGCCAAAAACATGTCCTGTAGTGAAGTGTGACACACTGCTGTGGGTGAGGGAGCTGCAGACTGTGTGTTCTGCAAGCTCTGTTGCACATGGTGCTTGTAGAGAGCGCAAGGTCTGGTTCGGTGCAACTAGCTCAGGCAACAGGAAGGGAGCCAAGGACTCCCTTGAGCAGCTGACACTGGAACTCTGCTGGGTGCTCTCCAGAGATGTGGAGAAGCAGTGCTCACTGGAGGATGGCGTGGTGATGGAGAGGAATCTCCCGCAGGTGTGAACACAAGATGGAGGGATCACTATCCAGCAGGTCAGTGAGGCGATGAAAATAAGTAAAAATTGCGGTGACGAAGGCAGGCTTACCTTGTAGTCATCTCGAAGATTTGATAGTTTTTTTTCCATAAGAAGTGGGTGTGCAGGTCCTTTCAAATGAGTCCTTAGACGAAGATCCTCACACAAATGTCCGCCCGCCATTGTGGTCAGGAAACACCCCCACAATTATTTCTATGTTTTGATAAATCATATGGGGGATACCTTCCAGGTTGTTAACTCACAGGTTGAAAATTTTATTGTTTTTAACATTTATTTTTCACTTTAGTAAAAATAAATTGATTGTCCCTAGATATACTGCAATACTACTGTAACATGCAACTTCTACCTTGTTTCTCCAAACAACATGGTCTATTTTCAGGGGACGTCTTTTTTTTCTACCAAAAAAAATCCCCAGGTATTCTTGAACTAAAGATCAATGATAATAATCGCCGACGAAGGCAGCGTGCCGAAACGCGCGTCGGGGTGTTCATCTACCTTGGAGGCTATATACTCTTGGTGCTTAGGTAATTGCTACACATGACTCCACCATCTATTACTACCTTTACCTTACTATGGCTTATGTTGGCACTTTAGATAGACTTCATTTATTTATAAAATACTTTTCCATACTCCATGCCTCCTAGATGTTTTTAGACCTCCTCCTCAGCATTAACTGGTTCTCTCCTAGTGTGTAAATGTCTGTTCTTTGTATTTTATTCCTTGTATGAATTTTTATCAAATATCCAATAAAGCTTTTTGTCTTATGCTTTACAGTAACGTTTTTCTGTGCAAATCTGTTTTTTCCTTTGAGTAGGTTGTATATATTTAGTACCAGTTACAGCTAACCCCCAATTTTCATTTAGAGGATTACGGGATACCATTCCACCTCTGTTTCAATTGTTTTTTGGTATTGTTATTCCTACATATGGTACTAGAATCAAACTTCTTGGAGAATGCAGGGTACATCCCATCTACCTGATTTCTATTTATAGGTTCAGAACCTTTGGTGGACCTTCAAAGGTTCTGAAATAGCTCTTGTGTACATGTTTATTGAGAGCATGAATTACAAAAATCACATGGGTAGTATAAAATTTGGCAGGTGATTTGGGTAGCCATGTGAAGGCCCAAGCCTAGAAGGCTTGGGCCCTGGGCTACTGCCCAAACCCACTATATTTGGGTTATCAATATCAACTATTTGGTTTACTAAACCATTTTGTGGAGGTTTATTTTTCTTTACTTCTCCAGGCTTGCTATGTCACTCAATCATTTACAAAAGCTGGGGTTTGATTTGATAATTTTTTCATTCATTGGAAAGTGTCAGTGTTGTGTAATGAAAACTCTTGTGAGTGCCAACACACTGGCCTACATTTTCAAAACTAGTGCAGTCTGTACTATGTGTAGTTTGCCTGTGGAGTGTGCAGAGAGCATGAGATTAATCAAAACTAGTCTTCATTAATTTGTTGCCCCCTATGCTGTAGAATTGTGGCGCAGACAGAGTTATGGTGCATGTCAGCAATAAATGTGGCACAAACTCAGACTAAGCACTAACTTGGCACATGTGGTATGATGAGTCAAGGTGGAGCAAGTATTTAATCTGTAGACTGGTTAGAAAGATATATAGGGGTCATTTGTTATGACCTTTCAAACTAAAAACTGGCGGCCACTTGCTCCTTAATATAGTGTCGGTGCCACAAAATTCTTGACTTATTCTATTTTTGGGCACAACATTTTGGAGCCTCACGTAACTCCAACAGTTTTCTTGCGATTCTATTTTTCTGACTCATTTTTGTCGCAATTTGTGGCGCAAAAAGAGAGCAGCTAAAAGCTGGTCTAGGGAGTTCTAAACCTGTGTGTCTATTCATTAATCCCTGGCACCACAAACTTACATCCCACTGAAAAATACAGCACTGTAATATATATTGCACAGTTTAGCCCATGCACAGGGCACTACCTCACTTCTTGAACCCTAGCTACCTTCTAGGATCAAGAAACACTGCTGAGGTCCCTCCTCAGCTCCCTGGCGCAATCAGTCAAAGTCCCATTCTGGATTCCAGTCCTCTTGGGACAGACCACCTGTCTGTCTCCAACTGGTCCAAGTCCTTCTGCTGACTGCAGGACACACATCACTGCCTTGTTGTGAGCTCTCCCTCTGGAGTTGGCCAGGGATGGGTCCTTTTAAACTTCTTCTTTACAGGCCCTACTTCCTACTTCTTTACAGGCCCTACTTACTGTACATTCCAGTGTTATTAAGCAGGGTGCAACAAATCCCAAATCATTACTACACAGTAATTTGTGAATAGAATATCTTTTATACATGATGTATACATGCTGTATTACAAAGTTATCTCTTTTTTTTACAAATGTATTCTTCTCTTCAGCGGCCTATTTCTAGCTCAGTTGTAACTTCTATAATGATAAAATTCTTTAGTAATATTGCCCTCTGATTGTGATGAGAAACTGTGCTTGACAGAAATTTTAACCTGAGGATATAGCTTATTGTACCAATAAATGCAGAACTTCCAAGTATATTTGTTTTGAATTCTAGCTTCCTGTAGTAAAGTTAATATTGTTCTTCTTATGGGGTTGCCTTCCGTCAGCATATAAACTGTGGATGGACATTCTGAATTCTGACCTCCCCTCGAAGAAACACATCTGGAAGGATGAAGGTAACATGGTAGGAAGCTCATGCTCGGAAGATTTTGGATATGTTCACAGGTGCCAATATTTACATTTCTAGTAAATCCATCTCTTGGCAAAGAAAAAGCTTTATACATCATAATCTCAGTGAGTAGAACACATTGGGGCAGATTTATCGAGTGTCTGAAAGTCAGAATATTTCCAGTTGCCCATGGCAACCAATCACAGCTCCCCTTTAAAATATTCATGAGCACTGGTAAAGTGAAAGCTGAAATGTCATTGGTTGCCATGGGCAACTGGAAATATTCTGACTTTCAGACTCTTGATAAATCTGCCCCATTGGGTAGAATATTTTACCAAACAATGCTATTTGTCTAGCATAGCCATTTTATGGAATGTAGAGTATTAAACCCAACTATAGAATGAAAAAAATACATCAGGATGTAAATGTCAAAATTTCCACATAAGTATTTGTCTAAAATAGTGTTTTGACTGTTTAGATGAGTTGGCCTGGAGCTATATTGTCAATAGAGAAGAGAAAAAAATGGCAACAATCATTCTGCTTCTCAATCTGCAGTATTAATCAGATAAATCTTTTGTAAAGAATTTTTTAAATAAACTGCACTGGAACATAACATTTACAGTAATTGATTTTGATTTCTTACACAACTTTCCTTTTGTACACATCAACCAAAGTGCTAGTTCGGAATATATCAACTCCTAGAATCCAAATGTCTCTAACAGTTCAATAAGTAGAAAAAGCTTAGTCTATGGTATGTAATTCATTACTTTAAAGTATGTAAAAGTATATTGGGAGAGAAAAGTAATAAGAAAAAAGTGTACCATATTATATTAATTCACTATCCACTACTAGTGAACAATGACAGTTTTATGCTCATGTTAATAAGGTTAGCTAAGTCAAAAATGCTTGCATTATTTCCCAAAGGTTTTACTAAAACTTTTATAAAAACAGTTAACCGCTGCACATTGAGCATAATGAGTTCTCAATTAATTTTTATTACTTATATTTGGGATTTTCTTCCAGTGCATTTAGTATGGCCAAAATACACATATGACAATTATTTCGACTGTGCATGTTCAGTAGAAAGGATATTTCATACTAGCATATATATATCCGAGTATAAGAGTATAATTTTTGAGCACAAAAAATCATCCTATACTTGAGTGTTTAAAAAAAATCAACTCAACTTTGCGATGCCCCCCCCCTGGCGTCTTTCTTTCGATGTTCCGTCACCGGGTCCCTAAACGCTGCCATCGCACACATTATGACATCAGCCAATTGCTGACATCATAGTCTGTGCGACAACGGCAGTGGACACACTATGGTGCCAGCTATATATTAGGGGGCATGTGCTGGCTATACACTAGGAGGCATGGGCCGGTTGGCTACATACTGAGGGGATGGGCTGCTGGATATATACTGTGGGGCATGGGCTGGCTATATACTAGGAGGCAGGGGCAGGCTGGCTATATATTGGGGTAGGGGTTGCTGGCTATATACTGGGGTGCATGGGTAGGCTGGAAATATACTAGGGGGCAAGGGCTGCTAGCTATGTACTAGGGGGCATGGGCTGCTAGCCATATGCTAAGGTGCATGGGCTGCTAGATATACACCAGGATGCAAGGGCTGCTAGCTATGTACAAGGGGGCAAGGGCTGCTGGTTATATACTGGGGGCATGGGCAGTATGGATATATACAGGGGACATGAGCTGGCTGGCTATATACTGGGGAGCATGTGCTCACTGGCTGTATACTGGGGGCAGGGGCTGGCTATATAGTAGAAGGCTTGGGCAGGCTGGGTGGCTATATACTGGGTGGAGGCTGTGCCAATGCATTTCCCAGCCTAGGCTTATAATCGAGTCCGTAGGTTTTTACCAGTTTTGTTTTAAAATTAGGCACTAAGGCTTATACTCGAGTATATAGGGTATATGCATTAACAGAAAGCTTTGGTCTTCAGAAAATGTAGAAATTAAGAAATTAAACAAGGATGACCTTTTTTCTCTTACTATGTCCTTAATGTGCATAGAAATTAAATTAAGAAATCAAAAAAGGATGACTTTCTCTAACTATGTCTTCAAGATTGAGCTCCATTAACATGCTTGTAAAATCAATTAGAGATCAAGGTGTGGTGATTTTCCCAGCTGGACCATGGCCATTGGACAATGGATAGACTCTAACGATGAATGGATGCACTCAACAACACTATGCAAATGCCCAACATTGCTCAGTTGGTATAGAATGGCCAAATGCAGGCAGAAAAAACATTCTTCTGAATATTTTCAGTCTGAAGTGCAGTGTTGGTAAGATGGATGCATGGACTTGTAAGGTTTTTACCTATCTTTTACTGCAGGGAAAAGTATTTATCAGTTGTATGGGTGACTGTGAAACAAACATGGAGAAGGGTATGTCAACCTGTTTGTCATATTTCTGGCAATAAAAAAGTAATAAAATAGGGCTCGCGGTTCATATGCACAAACATTTTATGATATTTTACAATTTTACGATGTTTGTTTCACTTTTCCCATATGGGAAAAATTTGTTATAAAGATGATTGCAACAAAACTCAATTAGTGGTGATGTAAAAACTAGAGTAACATCTCAGGACACAAGTTTTTGTAAGTTTGGCACACATTATTAAAACAGAGACTCAAGCCAAACTGACTTTAAGAGATTAGCTTGTGGTTATATGACAGTCACTTCTATTATCCAATGCTTTTCTCTGCAGTAAGGGAAACACTGAGGGGCATGTATTAATTTGGGTGCAAGGAGGAGCAGTAAGCATACTCCAATTTTTAGTGGTTTGTGGTGCAATGGAATTAATGAGTTGGCGCACAAACCAAAAGAACTGTCTCAACATTTATGAAGGTGAAATAGAATTGCAAAAACTGTGCTGCAAAAACTATTTGGAAGGATAGAAGTGTCAGAAAAAGGTTCAGATTAACAAGTAGCGCCACAATTTTGCTCCCAAAAACAAGTTGTGAGTGTCGGAAAACCACCGACTCTTCATGAATGGGGCATAAAAGGCACAGCAAGAGAAAAAAATTCAACCAGTTTTCAACTTGAAAGGCGAAGATAAATGCCACCCCCCCCCCCACTGTCTAAATTGTATAAATATATGTATAATTAATTGTATTATTATATGTGTTATTATATTTTTGTGTCATCAGTGAATGGATTAATCAGCTCAGGGTGCAGTGTCGTCATTGTTTCTAGTCTGTCCTGACTGAGAATGCGTATTTCCTTTGTTATTCCTATTGTAATAAGAGGTCAGAATGATAACTGAGTCTCTGAGTAAGTTTAGTGGGTGTGGACTGTGTCAAGGATAAATTGCAGACAGTTCAAGGTTCTGGGAATGTTACCTGGGATCTGGGAGCACATTGAGATTCTGCAGTTGCAGGATATGGACATCCTGTTTATTCTCGGTTTATTCTTAGTATTGATAATCTATTTCTAGAATAACTAATATTTGCGACATTCAACTTTGTAATAGACCAATATTTTCAATTATTTCTTTACATCTATGCTAAGCTAACATTGTAAAATAATATATTTCATGATAAAGACCAGCACTTTATATGTATTTTTACTCCATATTTTCTCTTTATGTACATTAATGCTAGAAAACTACTGGACACATAAGATAGCCAAATATTCAGTTGATTCTGTGGATTAGAAGCATAATCTATATAGCTCCTTGTAGAAAAAAAATTATTTGTGTGTGTGATCCATTTATGTATTATACAGGACATTGGCATCTCACAGCTCTTCGCTACAAATTATCTGAAGGACTCTTGAAAGTGAAATTAAACAACTACTAGGATTGGGAGATTGGCAGGGTTAATATTACAGGCGGTCCCCTACTTAAGGACACTCGACTTACAGACAACCCATAGTTACAGACAGACCCCTCTGACCTCTGGTGAAGCTTTCTGAAAGCTTTACTATAGTCCCAGATTGCAATAATAAGCTGTAAGGTTTCTGTAATGAAGCTTTATTGATAATCCTTAGTCCCATTACAGCAAAAAATGTTTAAACTCCAATTGTCACTGGGGCAAAATTTTTTTTTTGTTTGGATCTACAATTATAAAATATACAGTTTCGACTTACATTCAAATTCAACTTAAGAACAAACCTCCGGACCCTATCTTGTACGTAACCCGGGGACTGCCTGTACTTCTTTTGTTATTAATATGATAAGACAGTTACATAAAAATTGATGAAGCTTGTCTTTTCTTATAGTGCAGTCCAAATGTCATCACCTCAGGATATGGTTCTGTTACTTAGTAACTCCGAACCACAACACTTTGTGGCTAACGTTACCACTGTAATCATAGGTCTGTTGGCGCAATGTCTTGTATTTGTTACATATGGTTGAGGGGACGTGTTCCATAAACAAAATTGTGCCTGGCTTGAGTCTTGTCATATTATTAGGCTGTAAAACAGAAATAGCTCCATAAAGATTTGCTTTTAGAGCTTAGTTCAAAACTAAACTGTGTAGTGAGCCTAGGGCACAATGAAAAATTATATAAAAATTTCTGGAGCTTCTATGAATAAACACAAATGTATTTCATCCTTCCATTGTGTAATATGTGTATAGCTCTGTTCAGAGTAATTAATAGAGAGCAGCATCCAACTAAGCAAATAATATGAGCAGATTCCACAGTGACCTCAGTGTCAATGTCCCCAATCATTTATGGTCAAAGAGTTCTAAGAATTCTCATTAGAACAAAACATATTCTGCTCAGATTTGGCCTTTCTACTTTTCCTTTGTACTACATGATTAAGTATGTAATTGGTGAGTTTTATACTTTGCAGATGAGTTTGATCCAAAATGGGAAATTAGACCACATTTGGTATTATCTATTTTTTTCTGTTTAAAATAGGAGGTGTAAAACAATATTTGAATCAGAGAGTTCCCACAGTCTAGGGAGACATTTATTCATTGCTGTTTTTTCAAACAGATTTTTCAACAGGATGGTGATTGGTTTTAACTCATGTTAAGAGTTGTACCCACTCAAGAAACAGTCACATATTCCAAGCATGTGCCATCATATTCAGATATTTAAAGACCCAACTTCAAGGTTTCGGACCAATTGTGGGAATGAAGATTACTACTTGAATAGTGCTGGACATACAAATGCCATCCACATGCTCTGAAAATTGTAAAACCTAAAATGATTTTTACTGTTGAATTATAATCCCTAGCAGTTCAATTACTGCTCTGGATGTTCAATGCAGATTTCAACCTTTGTGATGCAAACATAGAATTTTGCAACTCTTGGCAGAAAAAAGCAATTTTCGCCCTATATCAGTTTGTGTGTGTGGGGGGGGGGGGCAATTCATCACCATTTTGTCTGGTTTCCTGTTCTACTTTTTGTGACTTGCTTTGTCCCAGTTGAGACTTTTTTGACAAAAAAATAGTACAAGAATAGCCCAAACTGATGACAATACCCCCATAACCCCACAGCTTACTGGTGTTTTGGGAACATCTTAATGTATGCAGTATAACAGCCCAACTGAGTGCCTTTTTCTTTTATGACCAATCCCGACAATATTATTTCTGAGACTAATGATATATTAACATCTGGTATTAAATTGCGTGCTCATTTTGTTTGTTACGAGAATACAGCATTAAGATTACCAAAAATATGTGTAGGAGGGAAAACTGTTCAACCTTATATTATTTTTGTGTAATTAATAAGAAATATAAAATATGTAATATTCCCCCAGTATTATTTTTTTTACCACAAATAGGTTTTGTTATGTTAGAAAACTTTTACTTTAATTTACTTTCAAAGCAGCCATTCCTTTGCTATTCTCCACAATGTAGCCCATCAGAGCAGCAGTCTGTGGTTCCTAAACCTCACACTCAGTGGCAAAAAGGGAGGGGGAGGATGTGAGCTACACAATATGATTATTAGTCTATTTGTTTTTAAAGGGAAAGTAATTTGTAGCATTTGCAGGTATAGATGAAATATGATGTTAGAGGCTGTCACCTTCGGCTGATAACTGGGGATATGATGCTCCTATTTATTTTCTAGTGATGGCTGGCTTTACTTACAGTTTTTCATGTATTATTAATCCATTTAATGAAATAATGAATGTATTTTCTTGTACTTATAAGCTGTACTAACATACTCTATTTATAGGATCATGTATTGTATACAGATGCATATTGCAGAATACCTAAGATATCTTTTCCATATATTGTAAACCATTCAAGCATTAGTTTTAAGAACATGCATAAACGAAAAACCTAGATCTAAACATACTTATTAAACATTGTAGAAACGTCTTCTTCTTATGTAATCTTTTTGTCATGTTCAACTTTGCTCTTTTTACTATACCATTAGAGAACATAAATATTTAGACAATTTACGTTGTTAACATATTGAGGGGGCAATAGCCACTTTGGACATTCTTTCGTTTGGTCAATCACCTTTTACAAGGAAATAGAGATTTCTTTAGACGCCATTAAGTAAATAAATAAAATCCTATACATTCTTATTCTTTTACACATGCAAAGTTTGTGACTTTTCCCAGTAGTAAAGTTCATTTACTGAACAAAACAATCATTTACTTTTAAATGCCAATAGTACCATCAACATCATTACTTTACTAGGATCAAGGGTTCATGTCCTACCAAAGTATCATTAGCACAAAGTATGTAAGTTTTTTCATTGCTCATGTGACCTTCCTCCTTGCCTTTGGAAGTGATTGTGCAACTCTATCCCATTACCCCTTGTCCAGAGCAAATTTCCCGTGGCAGATCATAAAACTCACTATTTAAATATATTATGGGTAGTTGGAGCTCAAATAAGGAATGGACTGAGATAGGTGAGGGTATAGGTGAGGGTAAGGCATTGAGTGCCATCTCACCGCCGGCAAAGGGTTGCACTATTTGTTTGTAGAAATGTGTCTGTTTGTATAAGTGTAATACACCAATCATACGTCTAAATTAGATATAGCTTTTATTTGTAGCTCAATAAAAAAAAGGCTTTATAGCACCCAGCATAAGGGTTATGTTATTGGAATAGAGTAATGAATCTAATGCACTAAACTGGTTAACCAACCAACACTTTTAACTACAAGCATAATCTCAGTAATCTACAAGCATAATCTCTATTTTTTACTTAATCTTTATTTTTTATTTTTTTTAAAACATGTTTTCACTTTTTAAATTTTTATTTTACAGCTGTTCAAGCACCCATATGGTATTTTATGCTCATACCATATACTACAATACAAATGTATTATAGTGTATTGTACAAATACTGTAAATACCGATTTTATGGAAGCGTCCAGATGCTTTGCGGATCCCTAGAGGATTAATCTTGTATTTCTGCATCCCCAGGCACCAGACTTCTGACGTCACCATACAGCTCATGAATGAAAATAATGGACGGGATTTCTCTTTGGACATTGCAAAAGCATCTTTAACAAGCTTGGCTCCATCTCCAATAAACATTTAGACTAACTGAGGACCAGCAAGTTTCAGGAAGGTGGTCTGAAGGAAAATAAGAAATGTCACGGATTCCTCCCAACCAACTGATTCGGAGCAAGCGTGGGATTTAAAATTCAAATTGTGTCGCAAGACAAGCAATCATATACACCGGGAAGTAGAAGGTGAACTCTGGTGGACCTCAGCGGGGAAGCGACACATGCAGGATATCAGGCACATGATCTTATTGAATCGTGGCAGACTTCATCCTTGTCGGACAACGCACCTCGGGGATTGCGCAGGGACCGGGTAAGTAAATGTGCCCCAATGTACTTATTTCTTGTATGGCCCAGTGTGATGGCCAGAAAATAAACTTTTAACTTATTTGCATATAAGCTGTATGAAGTCACAGAGGTGGGGAGCTCAATGCTAAAGACAACTTCAGAGGCCCCCTTTGCTCTTACTGATGCTTATTTTCCTTCAGAACATCAATCACAATGGAGGGGGAATTCTGCAGTTCTGAGCATTCATCCACTGTGACTTCATATAACTAATTTATTAGCTTCATTTTTGTTGTGCTTTAGGAATACTACTATATTTAGTAATATGAACTCAGCTGACACTCTTCATTTCAATCTTCTTTGTGTTCATGAAGCTACATTTACTTTTCGGTTACAACTCTTTCATGAAAGCAGCTCAAATCTTTCTTTCTATGTTCACATGTTCTATGACTTACATGATTGCTGCAGTCTTGCTTTATGTCCTGTTCCACAAAGATTGTCTTGTCTTTGTAGACTGTCTTGAGTGTTTTTGGCATGCTTGTCTCCAGAACTTTTTATGTCCTAGAAGTCTAATTGAATAGCTTTGTGGTCAGTATAATTAAGCAGTAATCTGACTGGTTACACAGTAAGACAACAGAAATCTGGGAGAAAAAGGTCAAAGATCAGTCATTAGGGGATTGCTGTCTGGCAGAGAGTTCCAAAAATGGGTGTTGAGTATCCTTTGAAAATAAAGGAGATGAAGTTTACGTTCAGTCGCTTATCAGTCAGGTTTTCAGTGACACAATATTATTTTGATTTTATGTTACTATTTAATATTTAACAGTTTTATTCCTGTATACAAAAAAATATAAAATGAATATAAATGCATCAGTGAACTCTGCTGCCGAGAAAATGGAATCCAAATACATCTAAATAACCCAGTGTTATGTCCCTGTGGGCCCAGAGGCAATTGCCCTTCTGCCATTGTCATATCCTTGTCTTAAAAGATAAAGGGCAAAAATGATTTACAATATTGAAGGCCTATGATGTGAACAATGTCCCAGTATGTATGCATATGTATGGTCCAAGGGAAACAATAAAGAAGTAGAGCCCCTAGATCAGCTTTTGACCTCTGCTGATCTGATATCTTATACTAATGCTGTGTACTGGGAAGCAGGGAAAAATACCAAATGCAGTGAAATGCAGTGAAAATACGCATTTCCGCTGGTTTCTTGTGTGCTTGGATTTTACAGCTTTCACTGTGCACCCCAAATGACATGTCTTCTTTATTCTTTGTGTTGGTGCGATGACAGGGATAACAAATTTGTATAGGTTTTATAATGTTTTCATACATTTGCAAAAATTAAAACCTCTTGTACAAAATGTTTTTTTTTTTTTTAATTTTGCCATCTTCTGGTGCTTTTTTGCGACTTTTGATGGTCTTATCAATCTTACCTTATACTGCCATTATACAGTATGGAAGTATATGGCATTCTTTCTATGCACAACATGCCACATCTCAATATCAAAAATTTACAAATAGGTACTATATTCACACGCAATTATGAATATTAAATACATTTTATTAATTATACAAAGAGATTAATAACAACAAATTCACATAGCATGGCACATCTATTAAACTGGCTGTGCCAGTTTTCTGTCTGACTTTGCACTAGGCAGAACATCTTTGGAGCTTGCACAAGGGGACAGAAGTGAGGCGGCCTGGCTATATGTGACAGCCAGGCTCAAGGGGACAGAAGTGAGGCGGCCTGGCTATATGTGACAGCCAGGCTCATGAAGTAAAAGCAGAGATCACGATAATTGTGACCCCAGCTGTTTAACCATATTGGCATTTATTGGTCTTCTAGACCTGCCCCCTACGTGAGTTCGGGGGTGCTGATCGTCTCCATGAGAGCCCTGGGGTCCAAACAAGGACTCAGAGACAGGATCTGTTAGTGTGCGTGTCAGTCTATGCATCTGCACTCAGAGACAGGATCTGTTAGTGTGCGTGTCAGTCTATGCATCTGCACCAGTATGGTAGCGTATTACTTTAAACAATCGATAATCCGATCGCTTGTTCAAGTTCCAGAGCGGAACAGTAAAAAGAATAGTTACAACAATATTTACAAATAAAAAATAAAATAAAAAATTAATAAAATTCCCTTAAATGCTCCATAAATTATCAAACTCCTACATATAAAAAAAAATTAAATCACCACACAAACAGCACATATAAGGTAGTGCCAGCTCCCTAACAACCAGTACAATAAAATAATATCATTACTAAGCCTGCACAATGTAAACTGTAAAAAGCTACTAAAAAAACATAAAATAAGGATTTTTGCGCCTCCAACTATAAAAAAGGCAATAAAAAGTGACCAAATAGTCACATTTACACTACAATAATTCCAATAAATAGTACAACTCATCATGCAAAATATAAATGCTATGCCTCTCAGAAGATGGTGATGCAAAAACAAGTGATTTTTCTCTCCTCTCCAAGATCACTCCAGTAATCTGCCTTTGTACAGAATCTTTTGGCCTGTTGCTGCTGTTGGTTCGAATAAAGAACTGCAAGTTACTTTTATGCACAACATTGCCTCCGTCTGGTCCCTGCTACGGCTGTATCACCATCAAAGGCGCCCCATCTATCCTCCAGGGACACATACTTCAGACTCTAAGGGTTGCCCCAGGGAGAACCAGTACCACAGCCTCTCCCTCATTTCTTGCACTCACCATCCACTGGAGACCTGCCAGGCTGTAGGACAGCCCTCCGTATCCCATACCAAGCACCGTGACACTAGCGTGCCTAGGCCGCAACCGCCAGCCACTCCGGTATTCTGGGCCCCAGCTGCCTCCAGGCCCAAGAAAAGGCTAGGCCCTGGTGGGGGATGTTTCATATATATTTTTTAATTATTTATAAGTTATGTTGTTTTTATTCTTGTGTTCAATTAATTATATTATTTATAAGTTATGTTGTTTTTATTCTTGTGTTCAATTAATTATATATTGTATTTTCTATACTTCTTGTATCTTAGTGTATGTTTTTATGGTTATACACGTTTTCTTTCTTTATAATGTTCCATTATATAACCTTACAGTCCATGATTGACAATGTAGGTTGATTAGATTGTGAGCCCTGTGGAGACAGGGACTGATTTTACAAGCTCTGTGCAGCACTGAATAATCTGTGTGCGCTATATAAATAGTTATTATAATATGTATACTTTTGAGAATAGTACCTATTCATCAATGTGGTTTTTTTTGGAATGTATAAAAAGTGGTGCATTCACTAGGCCAATATTTTCAGAGATCAGAGTCTTATTGCAGTTAATGTTTCAATGTTTTTTTTTAAACTATATTGTTTTTGATAAAACACCTTTAATTATTTTTCTCCCTTAACTTGAATCCTATAAAACTCACTAACAAGATGCATTAAATTATCAATGGAGGTAGAAATATCTACTTAGATTTGGCAGAGATCTCCAAAAAGATGATGTGTGCTTATGTGAACTTTCAATACCTTCATGTGTAATACCATAAATCTGTTATCACTAAAAGATCTTAAAGATTTGGTCTTTACTATTAATCAGATCGGCTGCAAAAATGTATAGTGTTTTTGGAAAAGCCTTTTTATCTGATATACGGAATACATATGCACAACAGATGTACTGGTTTCTTCATATACGTTTGACCCTATCTACAATGTACCTATGCGCTTGGTGGACATTCAGTAATTCTCTGAACACAGGTTTATATAGCATAGTTAACTTTTATCACACAATTTCCATTTCCCATCAACCATCTCTCCACTTTAAGCAGAACGTTCCATTCTTTATTAGTATGCTGGCTGTAGAATGGGACAATGCCAACTAGTTAGCTAAATAAATGATAAATGATGGATTTTAAGTTATGTAACACTCCATGAAAATCATATTCCTGTAGCTTCTATGGACATAATGTAACTGTGAGTCTGTAAGACTTCCCTGTTCACTACATTGAGTGCTCTCATCAGATACCTACTTTATTGTTCTATTTTTCCATCAGTATGCTGTCTGCTAAGTATCTAATATTAATTAACCAGAACAGCACAAGTGCAGCTAGAGACTATACCATCTTGTTTACTGGGGTGTCGTGCATAAACTAATGTACATTC